>CM033476.1:185137955-185737955 GCA_019447015.1 Hymenochirus boettgeri
ATGAAGTCAAGTTTACAGCTGATCTGCACATAGCAATAAGTTAGACGCTGATCGCGAGTATGCACTATGCAGTAAAGTTACAGCTGATCGCGCTATGCCATCGTAGTTCAGTGATGGTTGATATGGAGTTACAGCTGATCGCGCTAGTGCATATGCAGTTAAGTTAAGTGATTCGAGCGTATGCACTATTTTTGGGGCCAGTTTAATTTACAGCATGATTCGCGCATTCATATGCGTAGTACGTACGCCTGCTTTGCAGTAAGTACAGCTGATCGTGCGTATGCACTGATACAGGTAAAGTTACGAGCGATACGGGTTATGGCACTATGCAGTAAAAGTTACAGTGATCTTGCGATATGTACTATGCAGTAAAGATTACAGCGGTCTGATAGGCACTATGCAAAAACGATAAGAGGATGTTGTGTATGCCATATGAGTTGAAGTTACCAGCTGTCGCGCGTATGGCACTATGCAGTAATAGATTGCAGATGATCTTGTGTAGCACTAGCAGTAAGAACCAGTGATCACATGTATGCACTATGCAGTAAAGATACGCTGGAATAGTGCATAAAAATACAGTGATCGCGCGATGCACTATGCAGTACAAATAAGCTGATTGCGTATGCACTCTGCAGTAAAGATACACCTGATCGAGCGTATTGGACTTGCAGTTAAAAGATACAGCGATCACGCGTATGACTATTGCAGTAAATAGTACAGTCTGATCACGCTGTATGAACTATGCAAAGTAAAGATTCACAGTGACTCACGTGTATGCATATGCAGTAAAGATACAGCTTGATCACGTGTATGCACTATGCAGTAAAGAGATACAGCTGATCACGTGTATGCCACTATGCATAAAAGTACAGCTGATCACGTGTATGCACTATGCAGTGTAAAGATACAGATGATCACATGTAGTGCACATGCAGTAAAGTACAGTGATCTTGTGTATGCACAGGCAGGAGAAAGATACAGCTGATCACTGTATGCACTAGGAAGTAAAGATGAAAGCTGATTCATCGTGTATGACTATGCAAGTACAGATTTACGCTGATCACAGTGATATGCACTATGCCTAGTAAAGATACAAGCTGATCTTGGTGATGCACTATGAGTAAAGATAAAGCTGATCGCAGGTATGCACAGGCAGTTAAATTTACAGCTGATCGCAGGTATGCAATGCAGTTAAAGTTTACAGCTGATCGTGCGTATGCACTATGCCAGTAAAGTTTACAGTCTGATCGGTGAGTAGCAATGCAGTAATAGAGCTGATCGCGCGTAGCCTATGAGTAAAGTACAGCTGAGTCGCACATAATGCAATAAAGTTAGAGTGATCGGAGTATGCATATGCAGTAAAGTTAAAGTGATGCGCGCATAGCACTATTGCAGTTAAGTTAAGCTGATGCCGTGCATTTGTAATAGCGATGTATGCACTATGCAGTAAGTTACAGCTGATCGGCGATGCTGCGTTACGTAGCATAGCATTGTATGCAAAAGTAAAGATACAGCTGATAGCGCGTATGCACTAATGCAGTTAAGCTTACAGCGTTCGCGCGCTATAGCACTATGCAGTGAAAGTTAAGCTGATCGTGGTATGCACTATCAGTAAGTGAGAGCTGAGTCGCGCGTATGCACTATGCAAGTAAAGTTACAGCTGATACGCAACCATATGCAATAAAGTAGAGTGATTCGCGAGTATGCAATATGCAGTAAGTTTACAGCTGATCGCATATGCCATATGCAGTTAAGTGTACAAGCTGATCGCGCGTTAGGCCACTATACGATGTTGTAAGTGTACAGCTGATCGTGGCGTATGTGCATATTGCAGTACAGAGTACAGCTGATCTCGCGTGATGTACTATGCAGTAAGATACAGCTGATTCGTGCTATGCAGCTATGCAAAAAAAAGATACAGCTGATTTGTAGTATGCCACATAGCAGTTAGTTACAGCTTGATCGCGCGTATTGCACTATGCCAGAAAGATGGCAGCTGATCTTGTGTAGCACTATGCAGTCAAGATGCAGCGTATCACATGTATTTGCACTATGCAGTAAAGATTACAGCTGAATAGTGCATAAAAACAGCTGATCGCGCGTATGACTATGCAGAAAGTAGACAGCTGACTTGATATGCACTATGCAGTAAGATAAACCTGATACGCGTAGACGAGTCAGTACGTATCGCGTTGCACTATGCAGTACGTTACAGCTGATGCGTTGCACTATGCGGTTAGATGTCACGATAGGCAATTGCAGTAAAGATACAGCTGATCGGCGCGTATGCACTTGCAGTTAAGTTACAGCTGTCGCCGCTATGCACAATGGAGTAAAGTTACGCTGATCGTGCGTAGGCCCACTATCAGTAAGTTACGCTGACCGTGCGTATGTGCACTATGCAGTAAAGATAACAGCTGATCTCGCGTATGTAATGCAGTATAACGAGTTACAAGCGATCGTGCATATGACTATGCCAAAAAGATACAGCTGATGTTGGTATGACCAACTATGCAGTAAGTACAAGACTGATCGCGCTTATTGCACATCTGCAGTAAAAGAGCAGGTGATCTTGTGTAGTGCACTATGCAGTAAAGATACGCTGATACAGGTAGCACTATGCAGTAAAGATACAGTGAATAGTGCATTAAAAATACCAGCTGATCGCGCGTATGCACATTTGCAGTAAAGATACATGCTTGATCCCACTTCTCATAACTGACGGAGACTATTGCAGTAAAGATACACGACTGATCAGCGTAGGATATCGCAGTAAAGATACAGCTGATACCGCGGTAGATCTATGCAAGTAAGATTACAGCCTGATCCTGGTAGCCTAAGCAGTACAAGATACAGCTGATCATGGTGTATGCACATAGGCAGTAAAGACTACAGATGATCAACGTGTATGCACTATGCTAAAGATACATTGATCACGATTGACACTATGCACGTAAGATACCGGATACATGTATGACACTATGCAGGATAAGAATACAAGCTGATCGTGTATGCACTTGCAGGAAAAGATACAGTGATCACGTGTATGCACTATGCCATAGTCAGAAAGATACAGCGATCACGTGTATGCACTATGCAGTAAAGATACAGTGATCAATCGGTGTATGCACTGGCAGTCAAGACAAGCGCTGTAGACGAGAGTAAGTAAGCAGACTGTATGCACGAGCCAGTAAGTTACAGCTTATCGTGGTATGACGCATGCGTAAAAGTCACAGCTGATTTCAGTGCTGGGAAGTGAAGTGTGTGTGTCTGGGGGCCCTATCCTTCAATATTGTTGGAGGGGCAGTTACGCAGGGATACACTCAAACTAAGTAATATAAGGGGTGAAAAGACACAAGTTATTGGTAGGATGTTAATTTAGGTTGATATACAAACAGAAATAGGCTGAATAAAAAAATGTCTTGCATTGTGGAAAGTCAAAGCACTTTTTTTTTCTTTAAGATAGAAATCAGTTTTGGGGAGACTGAGAAGAAAAATAATGCTGGGAATTTTGGCTTGTTGTAAACAATTTTCTCCAAGGCTTGGAGGCAAATGGAATGAAAAAAAATGTGTATTGGTATGCTGTTTTGATCTTTGATTGTACATCCCGTGGAAATACTGTGACAACACATTTTAAAAGCGAACAAATGGCACACCATTTTTGTAGGGTGACATGATTAACCGGTTGTTATGTTAAAACTGACTGAATTGAATAAACAAAACGAAAATATTAGATAAAAGATTTTTAGGTTCTTTTGAACAGTGTTGTAATATTAGTACATATGTGTTGAGAGCTCAATAAAGATATACAGTTATAAATATTTCTACAAATATTTTTATTTTTTTATTTGTGTGTAGCGAACAAGACTGTGATCCAAACCTCAAATCAGAACTTACTGATTAATATAGGTAGAAATAAGAGGAAAATATTCGCCTATTTAGAGAACAATTGTATAAAATAAGTGCGCCCCCCGTACCTGCTGCTATGTTTCGACATAATTATCGTCAAATTCGCTGAAATATTGAACTTATTATGGGCCATTCCAGACTAACCCTAGATGTATCATTCGCTAACCCTTCAAAGTATCTGTTGTTATGATAACCCTCAATGTATGGATTGTTTTTGCATAACCTAGAATGGTATCGTTCGGTAACCTCGAATGTAGCCTTGGGTTTTTGTGTAGGCCCTTGAAAGTATTTGTTCGTTAGGTAACCCCGAAAGTAATCAGTTTTCGGTACCCTCGAAAGTATTGTTCGTTTTCGACCCTCGAAATATCTTCCTTCGGTAAAACTTCCGAAGTATTGTTCTTATTTTGCCACCCCAGCCCCCCAGAAAGTATGTTCGTTTATAGGTAACCTCGAAAGTTGTTCGATTTGGCTAACCTCGATTTTGGTTCTATTTCGATAACCATCGAAAGTGTGCATTCAGTACCTTCGTTATTGTGTGTATTTTGTCTCCATTTGATGGGGAATCATCTCAACTAAAAATAATTTTAATTTTGAGTCGAGATCTATCCAAAAAACTCATATGTATTGCAATTCGAATCTTGCTCAGATGATAATGTGGTGTGATTTTTTCATCAATACAGAAGATTTAATACATTCAAATTGGAAAATTCTTCTTATTCAACGATAGTAAACGAGTGATTCATTGGTGTGTCTTACAAAAAGGATTACGTTTTAAGCAAGAAGTGATATATATGTATTGATAATAAAGCAGGTAAGCAGACATAGGTCTAAAAACATCTTTCCCATGAACTCCAACAACTGAAACATAAGCAAAATGGGGGTAGGGGCCTATTCACGCTTAAAACCCCTTCTGGCTCAAGCCCATGTCCGACAGCCATGCGCTTGTATGCCGCAATTTCCTATGCTTTCAAGTTCAGGTAGGAAATATGATGCCTAATTCACTGTGAGCATTCAAATGTTACTGATAATGGCGATTCACCTACTGAAAACACGGAAAAGGTATTAAAATGTTAATATGAATTATAAAATGTTAATATGAACAGATTCATCAAATTAAGTTTTTTACACTTTGTATTTTTGTACAGGTAACGCGTTGTCGAAATATTTCTTCCAAAGGGAAATATTTTTTTGCTTTTTGTTGTTTATGGATCTAAGTTTGAAAGTGAAATACAAAAATCGTGGTGTTAAATACTAATGGTCTCTCGGACTGCTTCAAACAATGGGCCAGAAAATGACTTAACAGGGATGTTTACTGTGTTTAGTGTTAAAGGGAATGAAACAGTGGAGCTTGGGGAATAAGAGGCAAGGGTCAATTGAGTCCTGGCATTGGGCCCGTGAGAAGAAGCTGGGTTATGTCTTAGCAAGCTACAGCTTTCCTAAGCCTGCTATTACACAATGTATATTACAAAGCTAAATATACACACAAAAAGATTTATTTTGATGGTTTTCAGTAGTGGAGACAAAGGATATAACGTGAATAAACAACCGACAATAGTACAGGCTTTACAAGTATTACAGTCCCAAGGCTAATCACCGTTGTCCTATTAACAAAGGTAAATTCTCCTATAAAATCCATTACTTTGTGGTAGCAAACTCCGACTAGTATTATGGTGGAAGTGTTTGACAATTTAAAATAAAATAACTTTAAATAGCGCTTCACCCAAAACTCCAGTTAGTAGTGTTAAACATATCCATTTTTGTGCAGCAAGAAGCTCAATTTTCTGAACTCAGTGGAGGGTTTTTAACATTCACTGGTTATAAAATGAAAACTACTGTTCTGTGGACAACACATGCGATTTATTTTAGTTTTTTATATGGGTGTGTACACATACAACTAGACCTGTTGACCCACCTCAGAATAAAACTTTTTAAAGCATGGCTAATATAGTTCCTGACCTCCATTCGCCAACCAGTCACATGTTAGTCAGCCCTCCAGTTCACACGGCCAATGTGACAACAGTGGCGGCTGAACTGGGAGGATGACACTAACAGTGGACTGCTGAGCGTCCAGGCCCTCCAGTTTCAGCAGACATTTTAGGTCAGACCCGAGGTCAGCAGACAATGTTAGGTCAGACCTTCCTGTTCTACTCCGTTCACAGGCAGCCAGTCAGCAGGTTGTAGTACCTAGTAAGCACTGTAAGGTCAGACCCCTCACCAGCATGTGTACCTCACCACAGCCATTGACTAAGGTAGACAAAATTTGATAGATTCCCCTCTTCCCAACGAATTTTTATCTTAAAGCAACCTTCCCTCTACTACGCGACCGCCTGTTGCGGAAAGCAAGCATGTAAGGCGCGGGACCTGCAGCACTGCCGTCCCAACTGGCATGTCACCAGTCAATCGGTACGGTCAGCTACCACTTCACTCGAAGAGTGAAAAGGGAGTCACCTATAAATTATTGGGCTTTTAGATAACAAAATTCCTGGGGCTCCGCGCCCAGGGAGCTGGATTTATCCATGAAAGGGCCCCCTAAATCTTCCGTTAGACGAGCCTTTGAGTCACGGCGCGACGTCCGGCCGTGCGGATATGCGCGAGGGGGGGAGGACGGGAGCGGCTGTGAGCTGCGGAGCTGATAGGTGACGCGGGGGGTCACGGTGGAGGGTGAGGGGAGCAGGGGAGGGCACCCACACCGTGGTGGGGAGCTTTGGAAATGCCAGGAGGGCTGTGGGGCTGGGAACCAGGGGGCATTACATACGGTGTCGGGGGAGGGAGAGGGAGAGGGGGTGGGAGGGGGAGGGTGGAGACGGGCTGCCAGTACCCCCAGGGGGGGCATGCAAACTTCTCCGGAGGAGGCAAGGTACGGAAGCAGAGTCCTATAGGACTTTGCATCCTCTCTGGGGGCAGTTTTTGGGTGGGGACTTTGGGGGGGGGGACTACAGGCGAACCAGGATGGAGCTGGGATGGTGAGTGGTAAGTTGTTATTTTATATTTATAATACACTACAGGGTGGGGCCAAGTAGGGGGGGGATTGGATTTGTTAGTTTTTGGGTGTGGACATGCCGTTAAGCCAAAACAAAAACTTAAAGTCCACGGTTCTAATGACACAGATTTAAAATGACTGCATGAGAACCTTACATAAGCCATTGCTTTGCTTAAATAAAAATGTTCATATTGGTACTCTCTGTCTTCCCTCCAGTGGACATTTGATCATACTTCACTTACCCAAAGATATTAAACCAATCACAATCACTCAAACATTGCTTGTAAACAATGTCTGCAACATAAATACTCTGCCAGAGCATATTTATAAAGCACAGTATCATAAAATTCTATTGTGGCTTTAATGTAAAATACTGATATAAGTCACTGCAACAAACTTTTTTATGCAGATCATGCAATAATGTACTGCAATTGACATCGCATCCAAGAGGCTGCTGGCTTTCATAGGCATTACACAAGTATATTATGCCCATGAGTAAAAATTGCAACTGTTTACATTGTAAAGATAAGTATGCAGCAAGAATCAGATACATAAGGGCTCTTACAGCAGGTACTTTTTTTACTTTTGTAAAACCCAACACAGTCCAATAACTGCAGGTTTCTAAATATGTCCTATATGGCTCAGACTTCACCCTGCAAAACCGTTACCAGCACAACACAATATGCTTGTTTGCAGTGTGGTTCTGTTAACTTGACGTTCAAGTGTGTAGACCAAAACCTGACGCTAAAAAACGTCAACCCTTCATACACATGTATACTCTTTTTAACACCAGCGAGGAACATACACCACAACGGTGTAGGTGTAGAGAACCCAGGTTATGGGCAATGAAAAAAAGCACAAACTGTAACAAAAAATGCTATTTACTAGTTTTAATAAGAAACGATGTTGTTTGGCAAGTGTAACATGTGGGGGCACCGGACAGAAAAGTGAAAAGCTTCTTGCCATAGAACGCAGCGGTTGTAAAATATGGTAAATATGGTAAAAACTGGCTTCACGAGAGGGTCTTCCTAATCTCCCCAAACAAGGACCAGGGATCTAGGTACAGAGGCGTTTTCTGTTCCAAATCCACACACATTTCCATAATGGTTAAGGTATATACTGGCCAATTATCACAGTTAGCCTACCGATTCCCATCACATCTTATTTCTTCACCACCATTTCCCTGTCTGTAAGCTTTGGGCAGGTCTATTTCCTATTGTACATAGTACATAGTAACATAGTAATTAAGTTGAATAAAGACAAGTCATCAAGCTCAACCTATCACCCCCCTTTTTTTTTTTTTTTTAACCCTGACTAACAGTTGATCCACGAGGTAGGCAAAAAACCCCAGCTAAAAGGGAGAAAAAATTCCTTCATGACTCCAAACCATGGTTATGCTGTAGAAGAAACTCCACAGTCTATGCTTATTGTATTACGTATATGTAATATGTAGTGACTTGTAAACATGTATAACCAGTATGTAATGTATGACTATGTAACTTGTTAAAGCGAAACGGAATATGTGGCGTAAATAGAATATCATAATATAATTAATAGGCTTAATAATAAACAGCATGAGCAGGACCAGGTGCTGAGGGAATATTTCCACTTGAAACAATGCAACGCAGGACTTCGATTGGCATCGGAATTGTTGAGGAGTCATAGTTTAAAGCGCCAGGGTCCAACACCTTATAAAAAAATTTCCCCATATAATGGTTTGTTAGAAAGTGCCCCGATCTTTATATGACCTTCCTCTTCCTCAACGCCAAGGCCCCCAGCCTTTCGCTTGAGACACTGCAAGCAGGGCGGACGAGGCAGCCGCGTCCGTGATTGGCTGAGCAGGCGGCCAATCACAGACGCGGCTGCCGGATTCTCAAGAATGCCGGGGGAGAGAGGGGAGGGTATAAGTAGAGTTTGGGGGGGACTTTCTTTTAAATTGATTTTTAGCGATTGGTGGAGGAAGGAAAGGAAACCCTACATGTATGGCAAAGGGGTTTATGGAGGGGGGGATCTAGCGAAATGGGAGGGAGAGGGGGAGAGGGAGGGTGGGAGAAGGGCTGCAGTACGCATGCCAAACTTCTCCCCGAGTAGCGAGAGCACAGGAGGCAGACTCTGTATCCTCCTGGTGGGCAGTTTGGGGGGGATTACAGGAGACCATATGGATGCTGGGGGATGTGAGGTAAGGATTTTGATTCACTACATGGGTGGGCCATTCGTGGGGGGGAAGGGGGGAATTATAGTTTTGGGGGTGGACATGCCTTAAATTAAATTTATTAATCTTGAAGAGTGAAATGGTTCAAGTTATAAATAGCAAAATTTCATTTCAATGATACTTGCTGATACTTGGCTTTAGTTCTATGATTATTCTTCAAACCAAAAAGCTACAACTATGAACCATGATGAATAGTAGGTAATCTCATCAACACAGTTAAAAGCTGTAAACTAATTTTCATGGAGGACAGGTAACTACGAGAAAGTAGTTACATATCCCGGAATTTAGGCTCTTACTTGGTTTAATTCCGATGAATGGAGACTATACAACCGGGTTCCAGTAGTCAATGTCTTTCTAGTCATGATGATTACAGAATATTTACAGCTTCTTCCCCTATGTGCTTCTGAATTTGTTAGGATGCTCCCAACATAGGATATAACGTTTGGTGCTTGCTAAATAGAAGCTTTTAATACTGGGAAACACAGTACACATGTATACCAAGCATTAAGTAACGAAGTTTATATTGTCCAGGGAGATTCAATAAAGATTCTTACTTGTTGAAAATGGTGCTAATTTTCTCCCCAAACCATAAGCGATTCTTATTTAAACCAAGTAAAATCTATTGGTGTGCTGGCAAAATTATGCACCCGTTTTTAGTTGAATCTTCCGAGGTGGATATTATGTTACATGTGAACCATGAATAACCCTTTATTTATCCTATTAAATTGGTGCTCGTTATCATCACGACTTGTGTCACTAGAACTGGAAACTTTTAGAACTAGGGTACCTGTGTCAAGGTTGATCATACGATTTAAAAAATAACCTTGTCATTAGATCAGTGGCGCCACCAGTTTAAAGTATTTAAGCTCAGGATGTGCTTCCAAATTAATTAATTGATGAAGTCTATCTGAGAAAAGGGACAGCTTTCGTGGGAAATTTCCAATATTGTTAAATTGTTAGGTGGGTAAGCCTTCTTAGTTATTCTAATATTCTCTCCCTTTGAAAATCAAGTTGATTTCCACCCTTTGCTTCCCTGCTGTGAATAGTGAGACTGACATTTTAGGTCCAACCGGTCCTTCTCTTCCCAGCATGCACACTTTCTTGGAATGTTCCTAACAGTAATTCACTGATTGGGACTGTGGCTGGGTCAAAGAGCTCAGACTATATGAGCAACTGATTACAAACCAGACGCCTGGGGTCAAGTGCAGAAGACCATAACGGGTCAACTATCTAAGGGGTCCTGCAAACCGGAAGTCAGCTATTTAACTCGCATTTTTATACCAGACCCAATGCTGAATGGCAGATTCAGGTGATTTGGCTTGAAAAATCTGCCTTTTTTTCTGAAAAGCACGTATTATTGCACGAACTTCCCCTTAACCTCATACATTCTTTGATGACAACATTTTAAAGGGCACATTTTCAACTTTCTGCAAATACGAAATCCAGATCTCACTAGCTTTTTTACATAGAGACTAAACTATGAACTCAAAAACAAAAATTGACTAACATTTAAGAGAATTACAGTCGTTCGCACTAATCTCATTAAATATTTAAGACAATGCTTAAACATCTATGCAATTGTGCTAGTATCACCCTGTGTGGCAGTCAGGACATCAACCGTCCTTTCTTATATATTATAGCCATTAGCACTGGCAATGCCAATAGCAGGACATAAAAGAAACAGACCGTGTTTCTACAGGGCCAACACAAGCGGCACTTACTGATACCGTGGTTCCCTTTGATACACATTAATTGAAATGAAATAAATATGTATAGACAGAGACAAATCAAACCCACAGATTATTCTGAATACCAGCCAGATGGCAATGAGATTGATAGTCTGTAGTCTTAGAATGGAGAAAATAAAATCTACTTCCTACCTTGTATAATGCCTTTTGCCAACCTTATTACCACAACTGTTAGCACTAAATGGTTCATTTAGCCCTTGGTATTAGGTTGACAATGCTTTACATGCTTGGGTTGATGAATTGGGAAGACGTGATGGGTTACTATTTTCAAAGATTTGAAGTAAGTAGGTTAAGCTAATTTGATCGCAAGTCGCAATTCTGAGAATAGGCAAATATTGCTCACTACAATGTAATCATTAATACATTACATAAAAAATCAATAAAAGAATCAATGAACACAGCTGTTGCAATCAATTAATATAGATTTTTATTCAGGATAGATTAAGATCTTTGGGTCAGGTTCTAGAGCAGGGGGCCGTGTACTGTGCAGTCAACGAGCCACATGTGGCCACCCCACCTTATAATTAGTAGGTCTGATTCTAGACGATCATGACATGTGATTAATAATATTCACAGGGTAATTATAGGATGGAGTCATTAATGATGGACTGTACCATAGTAACAGTATTTAGGTGGAATAAAGTTGACTACACACATCAATGATGTCAACACGGAGCCCGGAGCCCTGAACGTGGATGGAGAAGGGCATGTCTGTCGGAGTGATGGAGTGGGGCAGCTCAGGGCAGGATTACATTCTGCCATTTCACTGCGTGGGAGGCAGCTAGTGTGTGGCCAAGCATACGCAGGTGGGCACCCTACCAATCTGACGTTTTCAGCCACGTATTGAGCTCCTAACTAAGATGAATGAGTGCAGGAAATGCAAAAAAAAAAACAAAAAACAGCGGGAATGGGGGATAAATTCCTCCTGAATCAATAGAAATTGAAGGAAGAGATCCCTTGTGAAGTCAATCATATTATATATACCAAATATAATTATTGTTTAATTTCTAGAAACTTAACCAGAACCCTGTCTAAAGGCTGTACAAAAAGTCCTCTGATATGAACTATTGGTGAACAATGCCCCAAGAGGTTTATTTTGGGGCTAACTGCCAATTATTATTGTATAAGTGACATTAATATCCTCCACCAACGTCGCATTCTACAAGTAAAACAGCCTTAACTTGTCTAATCTGCCTGCATATTCAGCCCCATCCAATTCCCTTTTAGATAGGGGGATTTCTCAAGTCCCTTTTTTATGTGTGGATTCACAACTGCACCTGGCTATTCCAGTGAATCGGGGGAAAATGTTAATGAATAGTCATTAGGATTAATGATGCATAGGAAGCAGAGTGAGTATCCCGTTGATATTTACCTCTCTTTATACAAGACCAATATCTTGCTAAGTCTAGCTTTTTGTCAGCTAAGTTGTTAGAACTCCCAATAATGTTACAATAAGATCACTCCAAAGAGCAACTTAATGGTTAAGGTAGCACAGGATTCTTAACCCAAAGCATCACATTTACATTTCTTTACATTGAATCTATCGTATCCATGCACATTCTGACAGTCTATCTGGTGCAGCTGCAGCAAGTGCAACATCATTTGAAGTTCCAATTTGCCTGTTGTCTTCATCACCAAAAACAGAGAACGTGATTGTGATGCCATGGTTAAGTCTTTATATTGACCAGAGGGAACCTGAGCTCTCACTCAGAACATAGCTATCTATCGTATAACTTCACTCTGTATTGCCATAAACACAAATTTGTTTGTATTCAATTAGCATACTGGTACTTGAAGTTTAGTCTTTGAAGACGTGTTCGCTAGTATCCCCGACTGGCGTTCTCATAGAATGACTGTGAACAAGAATCTGTTGTCGTACTTGGAAATCCCAATTAGCACAATCCAGAAAAGCTGTTAAGGAAGTGATGTGGATTGGATAAGAGGTTATAGGAACGCCGGAGTAAGGTGTCCAACACGCAGTTTACTGGGGAAGTTGGACCTTTGGTCTACTTGTGTGATCAACAGCAGGAGTTTAGTGATGTTTGTGAACCTGCTACATCATTTGTTTCACAATTTTTGCAAGTCGTCTGTTTTTTTGACAAAAAGTTTGCTTATCTACCCAATAAAGGTGAATCTTACAAAGTCCTTCGATGTTATGTATGTTACTGGCATAGCTGGAGTTTTTGGAGGCAATAGGTGTTTAGGTAGATGAGATGGTAGGTACAATTGACTGAGTTGCTGTTAGGTCTCCCCACATACAAAAACAGAGACCACCGGGAGACAACGTGGAACTGTAGAAAATGTGGTGGCACGAGGCAATCAGTTCGGGAAGGTGGCTTTCGTCAGTGTTTTTTATGGGTCTACGGGTGTGCCAATTGCCTTGCCTCAGGGTTTTGTTCGGTTAAAGCAGACAGGGAGATGGGTTGTTTTTTGAAACTCTTCTTAATTTCTCGGAGACCCTGCTACATATGGGATGGACATGTTCTTTCTCCTGGCTTGACTTTTACCATTCACTGTGTTATTGTGTTTTTCTTCCTTCCACTTCTTTTGACCAAAGGCCCAGTCTGGATACTCGCACAAGTTTAGGGCTCCTCTGCGATCGTTAATTTATGTAGCTTCGCCTCTGTGTAAGTGGGATGTTCTCGCTAAAAGCAACACCGCAGCTTTATAAAATGGCCCTTGGTTCTCGTGAAAAACACCATTTGCCAAAAGATTCTTTTACAAGTCATTATGCATCGAGAAAAAGACAGTCGGATGACTAGCGAAACGTCTTCAAGAAAATATACTTGTAAAGTGCATGTTGATCTATTTGAGTACAACAGATATACCATGACCTGGCTGATGAGAACCTTCACCAAGGCAATCAAACAAAATTTTTTTAAGCAACCGCCTTAGTTACAGTAACTTAGTCACAGTATCAAAAGATTTAGCAAAATCTAAAGGATACTGTCATACCAATGCTGTGTCTAAGCTAAATCTACTACCTCTTTATGACAACAAACAAGCAATCGTGTGACAAGATCTATTCTCATGAAAACATGCTGTGTTACTACTTAGAAGATAAGTAAAAAATTTATACAAAGTTCTTCAGTATCTTCCCAGTCATGGGGTGCCTCTAGGGTCTCATAATATCAGGGCACTTTTGCTGCCCTGTTATAGTAAATGGATTGAAGCACAAGATCTACCTACATCATTGAGACAGTCGACGATTCAAGTATAGAAGGCAGGCAGTATGGCAGCAATTAGGTGGCTTGGCAAATAAACCAGTTACTAACTTACCAAACTGTGATTCTACATTCAGAGGTCCAGCCCAGCAACTTTCCCACCGGCGGAAAAGAAGAGTGGGCTGTATTATAACAAAAACCGGAAAAAGACGGTATACGGGGGATGAGGTGGATGGATTGGTACGTACCCAAATCCCAAGACCCCGCAATACTGCAAACGCCGTTTATTATAAACAGGGGTTGTAGATGGAGTAAACTATTGTGATAGTGAACGCTGATACCCTTCATAGGGAGCACCAGGGGTGGCTGTTACGCAGCGTTAAGTCAGATGTCTGGAATAAAGGGGGAATAGATTCAAGAGAGAAAAAATATATTCTCAATCTTTACAAGGCACCGGTCGGCCTCATTTGGGAATATGCGGTTTGCAGTTGGAATCCCATATACAAAAGGGAATTTGGGAAATTGAGGCAGTTCAGAGAAGGGCAAACAAAGTAATAAAGGGGAATGGAGGGCTTGGGAATATGCCAGGAATTAGACAAGTTAGGCTTGTTACATTGGAGTAGCAACGTTGCGTGGGGCCATGATAACATTCTACAAATATATAATGGGGCCATACAATGCACTCTTTGACGTTTACGAAAGGTCCTATCAGGGGGAAAAGTGGACTCCTTTAAGGCTTGGAAGAAAAGAAGTTAACCTTCGGTTAGGAAAGGTTTCTTTCAGTGAGGAACAGGTGATTGAAAAATGGGGAATTTTTCCAGCAGATGTGGAATGGCAAGTTCATTGAATAGCTTAAAAAAAGGCCCCTGAATAAGTTCATAAAACTAAATAATATTGAGATATGGTAGAAGAAGATAGATTGGTTGATCAGGGAACTTTCGATTGCCGTTTGAGTCAGGAGGGAATTTTTCCCCCTTTTAGATGTTTTCTGTTTGCCTTCTATGGAAAACTGTTAGGAAGGGTAATAAAAAAATTTAAAAAAAAGAGGTGGATAGGTTGGACTTGATGGACGTAGTAGTCTTTTGTTCAAACCTTATTCCTATGTTACTATTGTACTATGTAACTAAAGAGGACTTCAGGAGATACAGCTGATCACATGTATGCACTATGCAGTAAAGATACAGCTGAATAGTGCATAAAAATACAGCTGATCGCGCGTATGCACTATGCAGTAAAGATACAGCTGATCTTGCGTATGCACTATGCAGTAAAGATACACCTGATCACGCGTATGGACTATGCAGTAAGATACAGCTGATACCGACGCGTAGCACTATGGAGTAAAGATACAGCTGATCCTGTGTATGCACATGCAGTCAAAGATACAGCTGATCACGTGTATGCACTGGAAATAGATGATAACTAGCACTATGCCAAGATATCACTGTTCAATTCGAACTATGCCGTAAGATACCGATGATCATCATGGTATGACACATATGCAGGATAAGATACAAGCTGAATCGTGTAGGCACTAGCAGGAAAGATCAGCTGATCACGTGTATGCACTATGCATAAGTCAAAAGATACAGCGATCACGTGTATGCACTATGCATAAAGATACAGTGATATCGGTATGTGCAGTCATAGCGACGTATGCAGTGCAAAGATAAAGACTGAATCGCGATGTATGCACTATGCCATAATTACAGCTTATCGTGCGTATGACTACGCTGCAGTAAAGTCACAGCTGACTATCGTGCTGGGAGAGTGTGGTGTGTGTCTGTGGGGCCCTATCCTTCAATAGTTGTTGAGGGGCAGTTACGCAGGCGATACACTCAAACTAAAGTAATTAATGGTTGAAAAGACACCACAAGTTATTGTGTAGGATGTTAATTTAGGTTTGATATGACAAACAGAAATACGTCTGAAGTTAAATAAAATGTCTTGCATTGTGTAAGTTCAACACACTTTTTTTTCTCTTTAGAGAAGAAATCAAGTTTTGGGGAGACTAAGAAAGAAAAATAATGCTGGGAATTTTGGCTTTTGTAAACAATTTTCTCCGAAGCTTGGAGCAAATGGAATGAAAAAAAATGTTGTTTGGTGTGCATTTTGATCTTTGATTGTACATCGTACCGTGGAAATATCTGTGACAACACATTTTAAAAGCAACAATGGCACACCAGTTTTTGTAGGGTTGAATGACTTGAACCCGTGGTTTAGTTAAAACTGACTTGAATTGATATAAAAAACGAAAATATTCTAGATAAAAGTATTTTTAGGTTCTTTTGAACAGTGGTGTAATATTGTAACATATGCTGTGAGAGCTCACATAAAGAATACAGTATAAATATTTCTACAATATTTTTATTTTTTTATTGTGTAGGTGTGCAACAAGACTGTTGATCCAAAGCCTCACAAATCGAGAATTATGATTAATTAAGGTAGAAATTAAGAGAAAAATTCGAGCCTTTAGAGCAAACAATTGTACTAAAATAAGCGCCCCCCCCGCTGTGTATGTTCGCAATAATTATCGTAATTCGAGCTAATATTGATATATTATGGGGCCATTACCGACTAACCCATAATGTATCATTCGCTAACCCTCAAAAGTATCGTGTTCGTTATGATAACCACTCACCAGTAGGATTGTTTTTGCTAACCTAGAAGGTATGCGTTCGGTAACCCTCGAATGTTAGCTCTTGGTTTTTGTGTAGACCTTGGAAAGTATTGTTCACGTTCTGGTAACCCCGTAAGATCATTAGTTTTCGGTAACCCTCGAAAGTATTGTCGTTTCTCAACCCTCGAACATATCTTCGCTTTCGGTAAAAACTTCGAAGTATTGTTCATTTTGTGCCAACCCACCCCCCAGAAAGTATTGTTCGTTTATAGGTAACCATCGAAAGTATGTTGATACTTTGGTCAACCTCGAAGTTTTGGTTCTATTTCGATAACCTCGAAAGTTGTGCTTCAGTAATCCTTCGTATGTTGTGTATTTTGTCTCCATTTGATGGGAATCATCTCAACTAAAAATAATTTTAATTTTGGTAGATTTATCCAAAAAAAACCTCATACTGTATTGCAATTCGACTTTAGCTCAGATGATAATGTGGGTTGATCTTTTTCACTCATTACAGAAGATTCCTAATAACATTCAAATTGTGGAAATTCCATTTTCAACGACTAGTATACGAGGATCATTGGTGTGCTTACAAAAAGGATTACGTTTTAAGCAAGAAAGTGCATATATGTATGTAGATAATAAAGCAGTAGCAGAACTAGGTCTAAAACAACTCTTTCCCAAACTCCAACAACTGAAACATAAGCAAAATGGGGGTAGGGCTATCACGCTTAAACACCCTTCTGGCTCAAGACCCATGTCCGATCAGCCATGCGCTGTCTGTATGCGCCAAATTTCCTATGCTTTCAGTTTCAGGTAGGAATATATGATGTGCCTATTCACTGTGAGGCATTAAATGTTACTATAATGGGATTCACCTACTGCAAACACGGAATAGGATTAAATGTTAATATGGAATTATAAAAATGTTAAATGACAAGATTCATAAATAAAGTTTTTACCACTTTGTATTAGTTTCTACAGGTAACGCGTGTCGAAGATTTCTTCCAAAGGGAATATTTTTTTTGCTATTTTGTTTTTAGGACTATTTAAAAGTGAATGAAATAACAAAAATCGGGTGTAAAACCTAATGTGTCTCCGGTGCTCAAAACAATGGGCTCAGAAAATGACTACAGGATGTTTACTGTGTTATAGGTTAAAAGGAATGGTAAACAGGAGCTTGGGGAATAAGAGGAAGGGTCCAATTGAGTCCTGGCATGGGCCCCGTGAGAAGAAAGCTGGGTTATGTCTTAGCAAGCTAAAGCTTTCCTTAAGCCTGTATTACACAATTGTATATACAAAGCTAAATATACACAAAAAAGATTTATTTGTATGGTTTTCAGTAGTGGAGACAAAGGATAAACGTGAATAATACAACCGACAATGTACATGCTTTACAAGTATACAGTTCCCAAGGCTAATCACCGTTCCTTATTAACAAAGGTAAATTCTCCTGTATAAAAATCCATTACTTGTGGTAGCAGAACTCACGCTAGTATTGGGGAAGTGTTTGACAATTTAAATATAAATAACTTTCAAAAGCTTCACCCTAAAACTCTCAGTTAGTAAGTGTTAAACATATCCCATTTTTGTGCAGCAAGACAGCTCAATTTCTCTGAACTAGTGGAGGTTTTTAACATCACTGGTTATAAAATGAAAACTATGTTCTGTGCAAACAATGCGATTTATTTATTATTTTTATAATGGGTGTGTACACATACAACTAGACCTTTGACCCTCTCAGATATAAAACTTTTTAAGCATGGCCCATAATAGATTCCCTGACCTCCAGTTCGCCAACCAGTCACTGTTAGTCAGCCCTCCCAGTTCACCGCCAATGTTGACAACTTAAAGTGGGCGCTGAACTGGGGAGACCTAACAGGTGGACTGCTGAGCGTCCAGCCCTCCAGTTCAGCAGACATTTTAGGTCAGACCGAGGTCAGCAGACAATGTTAGGTCAGCCCTTCCTGTTCACCTCCAGTCAGCAGACATTGAAGGTCAGCCCTCCCAGTTTCACCAAGCCACGTGTGATTAAGTTTATCTAGTAAAGCAGACATGTGTAAGGTCAGCCCCACCCTCCCAAGCTTCACCAGTCAATGTGGTCAGACCCTCCACTTCACAAGCCAGTGTTGATTAAAGGGTAGTTCACCCTAAAATAAAACGTTTTGATACAAGATTCCCCTGGCTCCCAGCCCCATACCGCTATGATTTTTATCTTTAGAAAGCCCCCAAACCTTACTTACATCCCCTCTTTACTCACGGCCGACGATCCCGGCCCTTTGCTTGCGAGAAAATGCAAGCAGACGGGGGGACCGGAGCAGCGTCGGATCTGGTAGGCAGTATGCCTGGAGCTCGGCAGATCAGAGAAGAGGGAGGAAAAGGAGCTTAGACAAAACGTTGCTGAACCCAGAGGACTATCCGAAGGCCTGGGGGGTCGGCGGGGAGTCGGATGGTGGAGGGAGAGAGGGGGGTGAGGCTAGTAGTGGTGGGGGGTAGGGGAGGGGAGCTTTATAGGAGGCCCACGGACGGAATAGTCGAGGTGGGGCCATGGGAGGGCCAGGGGGTTGAGTGGGGGCATACGGTCGGGGGGAGTAGGGAGAGGGCGGGAGGAGGGAGGAGGGTGGAGCGGGCTGCAGTACCCCGGGGCGATTGAAACTTCTCCCGAGGAGGGAAGGTGAAGCAGAGTCCTATAGGACTTTATGCGATCCCTCTGGGGGCAGTTTTTGGGAATGGGGGACTTGTGGGGGGGGGACTACAGGCGAACCAGGATGGAGCTGGGATGGTGAGTGGGTAAGGCTTTGTTTTATTTATTATTTATAATTAGACACTACAGGGTTGGGGCCAGAGTGGGGGGGATTGGATTTTTTATTTTGGGTGGTGGACATGCCCGTTTAAGACAAAACAAAACTTAAAGTCCAGGGTTCTAAACTGACACAGATTTAAAATGACTAGATGAGAACCTTCTAAACATGCTGCGCTTTGCTTAAATAAAATTTGTTCATATTGGTAGCTCTTCTGTCTCCACTCCAGTGGACATTTGATCATACTTCACTGTAGCTCCAAAGATATTAAACAATTCACAATCACTCAAATCAATTTGCCTTGTAAAACCAATTGTCTGCACTAAAATACTCTGCGAGCATATTTATAAAGGCACAGTACATAAATTCTATGTGGCTTAATGTTAAAATACTGTATAAGTCACTGCAACAAACTTTGTTTAATGCGATCATGCAATAATACTGATTGACACGCTCAAGGGGCTGGGCTTTCATAGGTTACACAAGATATATGCCCACTGGTAATAAATTTGCAACGTTTATTGTAAAATAATTGCAGCAAGATCATACATACAGAAGGCTCTTACAGCAGGTACTTTTTTTACTTTTGTAAAAGCTCCAACACAGTCCAATTAACTGGCAGGTTTCAAATATGTCATATATGGCTGCAGACTTCACCCCTGCAAACAACACGTACCACGACACACAATCATGCTTGTTTGCAGTGTGGTCTCTGGTTAACTTGGACAGGTTCAAGTGTGTAGAACCAAACCTGACCTAAAAAAACGTCACACCCATACACATTGTATACTTTTTTAACACCAGCGAGAAATACACCTAACGCTGGGTTAGTGTAGAAACCCAGGTTATGGCAATGAAAAATAGCAACACAAACTGTAAGCAAAACATGCCGATATTGAACTAGTTTAATAAGAAACGAGTGTGTTTGGCAAGTGTAAATGTGGGGCACCGGACAGAAAAGTGAAAGAGCTTCTGCCATAGAACGCGCGGGTTGTAAAATATGGTAAATATTGGTAAAAACTGGCTTCACGAGAGGGCTATTCCTAATCTCCCCATACAAGGACAGGATCTAGGTACAGAGGCGTTTTCCTGTTCAATCCACACACATTTTCCATAATAGTTAAGGTATGATACTGCCAATTATGCACAGTTCCTACCGAATTCCATCACATCTTATTCTGTCACCACCATTCCCTTAGTCTGTAAGCTTTGGGCAGTGGTCTATTTCCTATTGTACCTAGTACATAGTAACATAGTAATTAAGGTGAATAAAGACAACGTCCATCAAGTCCAACCTACACCCCCCTTTTTTTTTTTTTTTTAACCCTGACTAACAGTTGATCCAGACGGTAGGCAAAAAAAACCCCAGCTAAAAGGGAGAAAAAATTCCTTCATGACTCCAAACTCTGGTATTGCTGAAGAAAACTCCACACTTGCTTATTGTATTCCGTATATGTAATATGTATGAGCTTGTAAACATGTATAACCGTATGTAATGTATGACTATGTAATTGTTAAAGCGAAACGGAAATGTTGGCGTAATAGAATATCATAATAATAATTAATAGGTATAATAATAAAACATGAGCAGACAGGTGTGAGGGAAATTTTTCCACTTGAAACAATGCATACGCAGGACTTCGATTGGCATCGGAATTGTTGAGGAGTCATAGTTTAAAGCGCCAGTGTCCACCTTATAAAAAAAATTCCCCATATAATAGGTTGTTAGAAAGTGCCCCGATCTTTAACTTGACCTTCCCTCATCCTACCAACGCCAGGCCCAGCCTTTCGCTGCACGACACTGCAAGCCAGGGGACGGACAGGCAGCCGCGTCCGTGATGGCTGAGAGGCGGCCAATCACAGACGCGGGCTGCCGGACTTCTAAGAATGCGGGGGAGAGAGGGAGGAGGTAAGTAGAGTTTGGGGGGGGACTTTCTTTTAAATTGTTTTAGCGATTGGGTGGGAAGGAAAGGAACCCTATCGTATGGCAAAGGGTTTATGGAGGGGGGGATTGCGAAATGGGAGGGAGACGGGAGGATGAGGGAGGGGGTGGAGAAGGGCTGCAGTACGCATGCCAAACTCTCCCAGGTAGCGAGAAAGGAGGCAGACTCTGTATCCTTCCTGGTGGGCAGTTTGGGGGGGATTACAGGAGCCCATATGGAGCTGGGGGGATGTGAGGTAAGGATTTTGATGTCACTACATGGGTGGGGCATTTAGTGGGGGGAGTATATGGGGGGGAATTAGTTTTGGGGGTGGACGATGCCTTTAAATTAAATTCTATTAATCATTGTAAGATGAAATTGGTTACAGTTATAAATAGGCAAAATTTCATTCTCAATGGATATATGCTGATACTTGGCTTGAGGTTCTTAACTTGTTCTTTTCAAACAAAAGGCTACGAACATAACATGATGAAGATAGTAGTCAATTCAACACAGTTAAAAGCTGTAAACTCAATTTTCATGGAGGACAGGTACATACGAAAAGTAGTTACATATCCCGGAATTGTAGGCTCCTTATGGCTATTAATTCCCTGATAATGCGACTACAACACGGTTCCATAGTACAATTCTTTGTTCTATGTCATGATGATTACAGAATATTAAGCTTGCTCCCTATGTGCTTCTGCAATTTGAGTTGACTGTCCATACAATAGGACTAACGTTTTGTGCTTGCTAGTAGAAGCTTTAATACTGGGAAACACAGTAAACATGTATAGCAAGCATTAAGTAATCGAGTATTTATATTATCCGGGAGATTCAATAAAGATTTTACTTGTTGAAAATGGTGCTAATTTTTCCCCAACCATAAGCGTCTTATTTAACCAAGTGCAATAAATCTATTGGTGCTGGCAAAATTATGCACCGTTTTTATTGAATCTTCCGGTGAATTTATGTACATGTGAACCATGAATACCCTTTCATTATATGCCTTAAATCTGGTGCTCCGCTTTTATTCAGTCACACTGTATCACTGAACTGAAATTTGAGACATGGGTACCGTGGTGTCAAGGTTGATCATACGAGTTTATAAAAATAACCTTGTCATTAGATCAGTGGCGCCACCAGTTTAAAGTAGTTTAGCTCAGGGAGTGCTTCCAAATTAATTAATTGTAGTAAGTCTCTAGAAAAGGGGGACAGAGTTCACGTGGAAATTTCCAATATTGTTAAATGTTAGTTGGGTAATGGCCTTCTTAGTTATTCTAATATTCTCCCCTTTTGAAAATCAATGTTGATTTGACCCCCTTTGCGTTCCCTGCTGTGACATAGTGAGACGACATTTAGCGTGCAACCGGTCCTTCGTCTTCCCAGCATGCACACTTTCTTGGAATGTTCCTACACAGTAATTTCACTGATTGGTGATGTGGTGGTCAAAGATGCTCAGATCTATAACTGAGCAACATGATTAAAACCAGACGCCTGGGGTCAAGTGCGAAGACCATAACGCGGAACTCTAAGGGGGTCCTGAAACACGGAAAGTCAGTATTTTAACTCGCATTTATTATATACACAACCACACATGCTGAATGGCAGATTCAGGTGATTTGGCATGAAAAATCTGCTTTCTTTTCTGAAAAGCACGTATTTCATTGCACCTTCCCCTTGTAACCTCATGACATTCTTTGATGACAAACATTTTAAAGGGCACATTTTTCAACTCTTTCAAATACGAGCAACCAGATTCAACACTGCTTTTTACATAGAGGACTAATCTATGAACATCAAAAACAAAAATTGACTAACATTTAATGAGAATTACAGTCTTCACTAAGTCTCATTAAATATATTAAGACAATGCTTAAAATTCAGCAATTGTGATAGTATGACCCTGTGGGCCAGTAGGCCATCACCGTCCTTTCTATATATTTTAGCCATTAGCACTGCAATCCAATAGCGGACATAAAAGAAACAGACGTGTTTTCTAAGGCGCAACACAAGCAGGCACTTACTGAACCGGGTTTCCCTTGATATCACATTAATTGGAAAGTAAATAAATATGTATTGACAAGAGACAAATTCAATACCACAGAATCGATTCTGAATACAGCCAGATGGAACTGAGATTGGATAGTCTGGATTTAGAATGGAGAAAATAAAATCTACCTCCTACACTTGTTAAATGCCTTTTGCCAACCTTTATACCAATGTTAGCACTAAATGTGTTCATTTAGCCCTGGTATTAGGTTTGACATGCTTTACATGCTTGGGTTGATGAATTGGGAAGACGTGATGGGTATATTTTCTTAAAGATATTCAAGGAAGTCAAGAGGCTATAGGATGCTGAGAAATTTAGTGCAAAGTTCCAACCTAAAAAATACTTGATCACTCAATTTCATACAACATAAAATAATCAATAAAAAGTGAATCAATTAACCAGCTAGATGCAATCAATTAATAATTAGTTTTTATCAGGATAGATATAAGATCTTTGGGTCAGTCTAGAGCAGGGGGCCGGTGATCTGTGCGTCAACGAGCCACATGTGGCCCCCCAACTTATAATGTAAGGTCTGATTCTAGCACATCTGACATGTGATTAATAATATTCACAGGTAAGTTATAGGATGGCAGTCATTAATGATGGAGATGTACCATAGTAACCTAAGTATTTAGGTGAATAAAGTTGACACTTACAAACATCCAATGATGTCAACTCGGCAGCCCGTGCAGCAACCCATGCAGTGGATGGAGCAAGGGCATGTCTGTGGCGAGTGTGGATGGGGCAGCTCAGGGCAGGATTACACTTCTGGCCCATTTCACTGCGTGGGGGCAAGCTAGTGTGGCCAAGCATAGCGGGTTGGGCACCTACCAATCTGACGTTTTCAGCCACTTATGAGCATCCTAACTAGATGAATGAGTGCAGACGGAAATGCAAACAAAAAAAAACAAAAAAACAGCGGGAATGGGGGATAAATTCCTCCTGAATCAATAGAAATTGGAGGGATAGAGATCCCTGTGAATCAACTATATTATATATACCAAATATAATTAATTTTTAATTCTTTAGAAACTTAACCGACCCTTCTAAAAGGTGTCAACAAAAGAGTCCTCTGATATGATACTATTGGTGAACAATGCCCCAGAGGAAGAGTTATTTGGTAGATTAATGGCATTATAATACTTGATAAGTTGACATTATCCTCCACGCAAACGTCGCTATTCTCCAAGAAAACAGCCCTTAACTTGTCTAATCTGCTGCATATTCAGCCCCATCCATTCCCTTTTAGATGTGGGATTTCCAAGTCCTTTTTTATGTGTGGAGTCAAATTGCACCTGGCTATTCCAGTGAATACGGGGAATAATGTTAATGCAATAGTCTATGAGTTAATGACTGCTAGGAAGCAGAGTAGATTATCCGATTGATTTTACTCTCTTTATACATAGACAATATCTTGCTAAGTCTAAGCTTTGTTGTCAGCTAAGTTGTGTAGAAATCCCAATTAAATGTTCAATAGAGATTACTCTCAAAGAGCAATTAATGGTTAAGGTACGCACAGGATCTTTAACCGCAAAGCATCTACATTTACATTCTTTACATTGAATTAATCGTACTCCCATGCCATTTCTGACAGTCTATCTGGTCAGCCTGCAGCAATGTGAAATCATTTGAAGTTTCCAATGCTTGCTGTTTGTCTTCATCACCAAAAACGAGAACTTGATTCGTCTGCCATGTTAGTCATTTAATATGACCAGCAGGGGAACGACTGGTCTCATCATCAGAACATAGCTTCTCATGATAACTCACTCTGTATTGCCATAACACAATATCTTGTTGTATTCAATAGCATCACTGGTACTTGAAGTTTAGTTTTTGGAAAGTCGTTCGCTAGTATCCCGACTGGGTTTCATGCAGGATGATCGTGAACAAGAATCTGTTGTCTTCGTACCTTTGGAAAATCCCAATTAGCACAATCGCAGAAACTGGTTAAGGAGTGATGGGATATGGATAAGAGGTCTTTATAGGCAAAGCCCAGAAGAGTGTAGGTTTGTGTCAAAACAGCATTGTACATGGCAGACAGTTGGTGTACGAAAGCGCCCCACCCACCTCTCATTTAGGCTTGGTTTCTTTTATGTCCCATAAATGGTCCTCCTTGTAACACTCTCTTGAAACCAGTCACGGTCCTTGCCATATGTTGTACAATACAATCTTCAAAGGTTAGTCTTGATATCCTTAAGTGATGCAGGTACACGGCTCTGAGGTCAGACCCGAGGAATTATGGCTCTTCTGTGCTTGGGCCTATGTTGATGCAGTGGCTGTTGGTATCCACCACATACCAATCAGAGCTTCTGCACTTGCATGCACTGCGTATATGATGTCGCTTTCTTGTGTTTCGGTCTGGTGTCTTCGGATGTGCCACTTGTGCTCTAGTGTTTGTTGTTCGGTTTAAAGCAGACAGGGAGATTGGTGTTTTTTAGAAAATTCTTCGGAATTCTCCGAGAGGCCCTGCTACATATGGATGACCATGTTCTCTCTCGTCTGCTTTTCACTATGCAGTAAAGATACACCTGATCACGCGTATGGACTATGCAGTTAAGTTACAGCTGATCGCGCGTATGCACTATGCAGTTAAGTTACAGCTGATCGCGCGTATGCACTATGACAGCTGATCACGCGTATGCACTATGCAGTAAAGATACAGCTGATCATGTGTATGCACTATGCAGTAAAGATACAGCTGATCACGTGTATGCACTATGTATACAGTGTAGCAAGCTGATCGCACATATGCACTATGCAATAAAGTTAGAGCTGATCGCGCGTATGCACTATGCAGTAAAGTTACAGCTGATCGAACATATGCAATAAAGTTAGAGCTGATCGCGAGTATGCACTATGCAGTAAAGTTACAGCTGACGCGCATATGCACTATGCAGTTAAGTTACATCTGATCGTGCGTATGCACTATGCAATAAAGTTAGAGCTGATCGCGCGTATGCACTATGCAGTAAAGTTACAGCTGATCGCACATATGCAATAAAGTTAGAGCTGATCGCGAGTATGCACTATGCAGTAAGTTACAGCTGATCGCGCATATGCACTATGCAGTTAATTTACAGCTGATCGCGCGTATGCACTATGCAGTTAAGTTACAGCTGATCGCGCGTATGCACTATGCAGTTAAGTTACAGCTGTCGCGCGTATGACCTATGCAGTTAAGTTACAGCTGTTCGCGGCCTATGCACTATGCAGTAAGTTACAGCTGATCGTGCGTATGCCTATACAGGTAAGTTCAGCTGATCGTGCGTATGTGCACTAGCAGTAAAGATACAGCTGATCTTGCGTATGTACTATGCAGTAAAGATACAGCTGATCGTGCATATGCACTATGCAAAAAGATACACTGATGTTGTGTATGCACTATGCAGTTAAGTTAGCTATCGCGCGTATGCACTATGCAGTAAAGATGCAGCTGATCTTGTGTATGCACTATGCATAAAGATACAGCTGATCACATGTATGCACTATGCAGTAAGATACAGTTGAATAGTGCATAAAAATACGCTGATCGCGCGTATGCACTATGCAGTAAAGATACACTGATCTTGCGTATGCACTATGCAGTAAAGATACACCTGATCACGCGTATGGACTATGCAGTAAAGATACAGCTGATCACGCGTATGGACTATGCAGTAAAGATACAGCTGATCACGCGTATGCACTATGCAGTAAAGATACAGCTGATCACGTGTATGCACACTATCAGTAAAGATACAGCTGATCACGTGTATGCACTATGCAGTAGATACAGCTGATCACGTGTATGCACTATGCAGTAAAGATACAGCTGATCACTGTATGCACATAGTCGCTGATCATGTATGCACTGCATAAAGATACAGCTGATCTTGTGTATGCACTATGCAGGAAAGATACGCTGATCTTGTATGCACTATGCAGTAAAGATACAGCTGATCACGTGTATGCACTATGCAGTAAAGATACAGCTGATCACGTGTATGCACTATGCAGTAAAGATACAGCTGATCTTGTGTATGCACTATGCAGTAAAGATAAAGCTGATCGCGTGTATGCACTATGCAGTTAAATTACAGCTGATCGCGCGTATGCACTATGCAGTAAAGTTACAGCTGATCGTGCGTATGCACTATGCAGTAAAGTTACAGCTGATCGTGCGTATGCACTATGCAGTAAAGTTAGAGCTGATCGCGCTTATGCACTATCAGTAAAGTTACAGCTGATCGCACATATGCAATAAAGTTAGAGCTGATCGCGAGTATGCACTATGCAGTAAAGTTACAGCTGATCGCGCATATGCACTATGCAGTTAAGTTACAGCTGATCGCGCGTATGCATCATGCATTTAGTTACAGCTGATCGCGCGTATGCACTATGCAGTTAAGTTACAGCTGATCGCGCGTATGCACTATGCAGTAAAGATACAGCTGATCGCGCGTATGCACTATGCAGTTAAGTTACAGCTGTTCGCGCCTATGCACTATGCAGTAAAGTTACAGCTGATCGTGCGTATGCACTATGCAGTAAAGTTAGAGCTGATCGCGCGTATGCACTATGCAGTAAAGTTACAGCTGATCGCACATATGCAATAAAGTTAGAGCTGATCGCGAGTATGCACTATGCAGTAATTACAGCTGATCGCGCATATGCACTATGCAGTTAAGTTACAGCTGATCGCGCGTATGCACTATACAGGTAAGTTACAGCTGATCGTGCGTATGTGCACTATGCTAAAGATACAGCTGATCTCGCGTATGTACTATCAGTAAGATACAGCTGATCGTGCATATGCACAATGCAAAAAAGATCAGCTGATGTTGTGTATGCACAATGCAGTTAAGTTACAGCTGATCGCGCGTATGCACTATGCAGTAAGATGCAGCTGATCTTGTGTATGCACTATGCAGTAAGATACAGCTATCACATGTATGCACTATGCAGTAAAGATACAGCTGATAGTGCATAAAAATACAGCTGATCGCGCGTATGCACTATGCAAAGATACAGCTGATCTTGCATATGCCCTATGCAGTAAAGATACACCTGATCACGCGTATGGACTATGCAGTTAAGTTACAGCTTGATCGCGCGTATGCACTATGCAGTTAAGTTACAGCTGATCGCGCGTATGCACTATGCAGTAAAGATACAGCTGATCGCGCGTATGCACTATGCAGTTAAGTTACAGCTGTTCGCGCCTATGCACTATGCAGTAAAGTTACAGCTGATCGTGCGTATGCACTATACAGGTAGTTACAGCTGATCGTGCGTATGTGCACTATGCATTAAAGATACGCTGATCTCGCGTATGTACTATGCAGTAAAGATCAGCTGATCGTGCATATGCATATGCAAAAAAGATACAGCTGATGTTGTGTATGCACTATCAGTTAAGTTACAGCTGATCGCGCGTATGCACTATGCAGTAAAGATGCAGCTGATCTTGTGTGGCACTATGCAGTAAGATACAGCTGATCACATGTATGCACTATGCAGTAAAGATACGCTGAATAGTGCATAAAAATACAGCTGATCGCGCGTATGCACTATGCAGTAAAGATACAGCTGATCTTGCATATGCACTATGCAGTAAAGATACACCTGATCACGCTTTGGACTATGCAGTAAAGATACAGCTGATCACGCGTATGGACTATGCAGTAAGATACAGCTGATCCCGCGTATGCACTATGCAGTAAAGATACAGCTGATCATGTGTATGCACTATGCAGTAAAGATACAGCTGATCACGTGTATGCACTATGCAGTAAAGATACAGCTGATCACGTGTATGCACTATGCAGTAAAGATACAGCTGATCACATGTATGCACTATGCAGTAAAGATACAGCTGATCTTGTGTATGCACTATGCAGGAAAGATACAGCTGATCACGTGTATGCACTATGCAGTAAAGATACAGCTGATCACGTGTATGCACTATGCAGTAAAGATACAGCTGATCACGTATGCACATGCAGTAAACAGCTGATCTTGTGTATGCACTATGCATTAAAGATAAAGCTGATCGCGTGTATGCACTATGCAGTTAAGTTACAGCTTATCGTGCGTATGCACTATGCAGTAAAGTCACAGCTGATCTCGTGCTGGGAGAGTGTGTGTGTGTCTGGGGCCTATCCTTCAATATTGTGAGGGGCAGTTACGCAGCTGATCACCTCAAACTAAAGTAATTAAGTGGTGAAAAGAAACACACTTATTGGTGGATGTTAAATTTAGGTTGATATACAAACAAGAAATAGCTGAATTAATAAAATGTCTGCATTGTGTGAAAGTCAACAGCACTTTTTTTTTCTTTAGAGAAATCATTTTTGGGAGGAGAACTGAAGAAAATATAATTGCTGGAATTTTGTGCTTTGTAAACATTTTCTCCAAGAGCTTGGAGGCAAATGGAATGAAAAAAAATGTGTTTGGTTTCTGATCTTTGATTCGTACATCCCTGGAAATTCTGTGAAACACATTTAAAAGCAACAATGCACATTTTTTGTGGTGACTGACTTAACCCGAGTTAAACTGCTTGAATTGATAAAAAAAAAAACGAATATTTAGATAAAAGAATTTTTAGGTTCTTTTGACAGTTGTGTAATATTTTACATATGCTGAGAGCTCACATAAAGTATATACAGTATAATATTTCTACAAATATTTTTTATTTTTTTTATTTGTGTAGCGTGCAACAAGACTGATTGATCCAAACCTCCAAATCGAGACATTATTGATTAATTAGGTAGAAATAAGAGAAAATTCCATTTAGAGAACAATTGTACTAAAACTAAGCAGCCCCCCGCCGCTGTATTTTCGATAATTATCGTAATTCGCTATTATTTGAATTATATGGCCATTCGCTAACCCTAGAATGTATCATTCGCTAACCCTCAAAAGTATCGTTCGTTTATGATAACCCTCAAATGTATGGATTGTTTTCGCTAACCCTAGAATGTATCGTTCGGTACCCTCGAATGTAGCCTTCGGTTTTTGGTAGCCCTTGAAAGTATTGTTCGTTTTCGGTAACCTCGAATATCATTCGTTTTCGGTAACCCTCGAAAGTATTGTTCGTTTTCGGTAACCCTCGAACATATCTTCGCTTTCGTAACCTTCGAAAGTATTGTTCATTTTGCCAACCCCAGAAAGTATTGTTCGTTTTAGGTAACCCTCGAAAGTATTGTTCGATTTTGGTACCCTCGAATTTATGGTTCTATTTTCGATAACCCTCGAAAGTGTCATTCAGTAACCTTCGTAGTTTGTGTATTTTGTCTCCATTTGATGGGAATCATCTCAACTAAAAATAATTTTAATTTTAGGTAGAATTTATCAAAAAAAACCTCATACTGTATTGCAATTCGAATTTGCTTCAGAGATAATTGGTTGTTTTTTTTTCATCAATACAGGAAGTTTTAATAACTTCAAATTGTGGAATTTCCTTTCTTCAACGCTAGAACGAGTGATTCATTGGTGTGTTTACAAAAAAGGATTACGTTTTTAAGCAGAAAGTGCTATATTTGTATGATAATAAAGCAGTAAGCAGAACTATGGTCTAAAACACATTCTTTCCCATAACTCCAAACAACTGAATACATAAGCAAAATGGGGGTAGGGGCTATTCACGCTTAAACCCTTCTTGCTCAAGACCCATGTCCGCATCAGCCATGCGCTCGGTATGCGCAATTTTCCTACTGCTTTTCAAGTTTCAGGTAGGAATATTGATTCCTAATTCACTTGTGGCATTAAATGTTACTTATATGGATTCACCTACTGCAAACACGGAAGTATATTAATGTTTAATATGGAATTATAAAAATGTTAAATATGACAAATTCATCAAATAATTTTTTTACACTTTGTATTCGTACAGTAACGCGTTTCGAAATATTTTCTTTCCAAAGGGAATATTTTTTTTGCTATTTTGTTTGTTTTATGGATCTATTAAGTGAAATACAAATCTGGTGTAAAACTAATGTGTCTCTCGGGCTGCTCAAACAATGGGACAGAAATGACTACAGGATGTTTACTGCTGTTTATGAGTTAAAAGGAATGTAAACAGGAGCTTGGGAATAAGAGGCAAGGGTCCAATTGTGCCTGGCACTGGTCCCAGTAGAAGAAAGCTGGGTTATGTCTTAGCAAGCTACAGCTTCTCATTAACCTGCATATTACACAATTGTATATACAAAGCTAAATATACACACAAAAAAGATTTATTTTATGGTTTGAGTAGTGGAGCAAAGGATAAAGTGAATTAATACACAGACATGATACATGGCTTTACAAGTATTACAGTCCAAGGCTAATCACCGTTTTCCTTATTAACAGGTAATTCTCCTTATAAAATCCATACTTTGTGGTAGAACTCCCTAGTATTTGTGAAGTGTTTACATTTTTAAATAAAATAACTTTAAAATACTTCACCCTAAAATCTCAGTTAGTAGTGTATACACTATCCGCATTTTTGTGCAGCCAAGACAAGCTCATTTTCTTGACAGTGGAGGTTTTTTTACATTCACTGGTTATAAAATGAAAACTATTGTTCTGTGACAACAATGCGATTTTATTTATTATTTTTTATAGTTTGTGTACACATACAACTGACCTTTTGACCCCTCAGATAAACTTTTTAAAGCTGGCCCATATAGCTTCCTGCCCTCCGTTCGCCAACCAGTCACTGTTAGTCACCCTCCAGTTCACCAGCCAATGTTGACTAACAGTGGCTGCTGAACTGGAGAGATGACCTAACAGTGGCTGCTGAGCCGTCCAGCCCTCCAGTTCAGCAGACACTTTTAGGTCAGACCTCGAGGTCAGCAGACAATGTTAGGTCCCCTTCCTGTTCACCTCCAGTTCAGCAGACATTGTAAGGTCAGCCCTCCAGTTCACCAGCCAGTGTTGACTTAGTTTACTTCTAGTAAAGCAGACATTGTAAGGTCAGCCCTCCACTCACCAGTCAATGTTAGGTCACCCTCCACTTCACCAGCCAGTGTTGACTTAAAGGGTATGTCCACCCTAAAATAAACTTTTTGATACAAGATTCCCCTGGGCTCCCAGCCCCAACCGCTATATTTTTATCTTTAGAAAGCCCCCCAAACTCTACTTACCTCCCCTCTTTCTTCCGCCGCGCTCCCGCCCTCTGCTTGCGAGAAATGCAAGCAGAGGGGCGGGACCGGCAGCCGCGTCTGTGATGGCTGAGCGGCAGTCAATCACGGACGCGCTGCCGGCAGCTCACTTCGGTGGAGGAAAGAGGGGAGGTAAGTAAAGTTTGGGGAGCTTTCTAAAGATAAAAATATAGCGGTTGGGGCTGGGAACCCAGGGGGAATCTTATACATGAAGGATTTCAGTTAGGAGAGGGAGGGAGGGAGGGGAGAAGGGCTGCAGTACGCATGCCAACCTTCTCCCGTGAGGCCAGGTAGGAAGCAGAGTCCTATATGGACTCTGCTATCCTCCTGGGGCAGTTTTTGGGACTTTGGGGGGGGACTACAGGCGAACCAGATGGAGCTGGGATGTGAGGTAAGGATTAAACTACACTACAGGTGGGGCCAGTAGTGGGGGGATATAGTTTTGGGGGTGGACATGCCCTTTAAGCCACAACTACCTTAAAGTCCAGCTGCTCTAACTGAACACAGATTTAAATGACCTGAATGAGAACCTTCATAACATGCTGCTTTGCTTAAATAAAATTTTCATATGGTAGCTCTCTTTCTCCCTCCAGTGGACATTTGTCATACTTCACTTATTCCAGATATTTAAACTCAATTCACAATTCACTCAAATCATTGCCTTGTAACAATTGTCTGCACTAAATACTCTGCAGAGCATATTTTAAAGGCACAGTATCATAAAATTTCTATTGTGGCTTTACTGTAAAATACTGTATAATGTCACTGCAACTAAACTTTTTTACTGCAGATCATGCAAATACTGCATGACATCGCCCTAGATGGCTCTGCTTTCATAGCTACACAAGTATATTATGCCCATGGTAAAAATTTTGCACTTTTTACTGTAAAATAGCAGCAGCATCATATACAATAATGGCTCTTACAGCAGGTTACTTTTTTTACTTTTTGTAAACTTCCAACACAGTCAATTAACGGCAGGTTTCTAAATATGTCCTATATGCTCAGACTCACACCCTGCAAACCCGTTACCCACAACACAATATGCTTGTTTGCAGTTGGGTTCTGTAACTTGACCTTCAAGTGTTTAGAACCAACCTGACCTAAAACGTTCACCCCAAAACATTTGTATACCTTTTTAACACCAGCGAGACATACACCTACAACTGGCTAGGGTAGAAACCCAGGTTCTGGGCATGAAATTAGCCCAAACTGTACAAAACATCCTATTTACCTATTTTAATAAGAAACGAGTGTTTGGCAAGTGTAAAATGTGGGGCAACCGACAGAAAAGTGAAAGCTTCTGCCATAGAACGCAGCGGGTTTAACATATGGTAATATTGGTAAAACTGGCTTCACAGAGATGGGCATTTCCTAATCTCCCCAAACAAGGACCAGGATCTAGGTACAGAGGCTGTTTTCCTCTGTTCAATCCACACATTTCCAATAATATTTAAGGTATATACGGCCAATCTATTCACAGCCTACCATTCCCATCACCTTATTTCTCACCACCATTCCTCTAGTCTGTAACTCTTTGGGCAGGGTCCTATTTCCTATTGTACCATAGTAACTAGTAACATAGTAATTAAGGTTGAATAAAGACAATACGTCCATCAAGTCCAACCTATTCACCCCCTCCTTTTTTTTTTTTTTTAACCCTACCTAACAGTTGATCCAGAGGTAGGCAAAAACCCCAGCTAAAAGAGGAAAAAATTCCTTCCTGACTCCAAACCATGGTATTGCTGTAAGAAACTCCACACTACTGCTTACTTGTATTACCTATATGTAATATGTATGATGTTTGTATAACATGTATTACCCTGTATGTAATGTTGACTATGTAATTGTAAAGCGAAACGGAAGATGTTGGCGCTATAGAATATCAATAATAATATAAACGGTAATAAATAAAATACATGGAGCAGACCAGGGCTGAGGAAATTTTCCACTTGAAACAATGCATACGCAGAACATTCATTGGCATCGAATTGTTGCGGACGTCATAGTTTAAAGGCCATGTCCACCCTATAAAAAAAATTTCCCCCATATAATAGTTTTTAAGAAAGTGCCCCGATCTTAACTTACCTTCCCTCTCTCCTCAACGCCGCCCAGCCTTCTGCTTGCAAGACCTGCAAGCAGGGGAGGGACCGGCAGCCGCGTCCGTGATTGGCTGAGAGGCAGCAATCACAGACGCGGCTGCCGGCTTCTCAGAATGCCGGGGAGAGAGGGAAGTAAGTAGAGTTTGGGGGACTTTCTTTAAATTGTTTTTAGCGATTGGGGCTGGGGAAAGGAACCCTACTGTATGGCAAAGGGGTTTTATGGTAGGGGGAGGATCGCGAAATGGGAGGGAGAGGGAGGGAGAGGGAGGGGGAGAAGGCTGCAGTACGCATGCCAAACTTCTCCCAGAGGCGAACAGGAGCAGACTCTGCTATCCTCCTGGTGGGCAGTTTGGGGGGGACTACAGGAGAACCATATGGAGCTGGGATGTGAGGTAAGGATTTTATTACACTACATGGTGGGGCCATTAGTGGGGGGAATTATAGTTTTGGGGGTGGACATGCCCTTTAAATGTAAATTCTATTAATCATTTGTAAGATGAAATTGTTTCAGTTCATAATAGGCAAATTTCATTCAATGATAATCTGCTGATACTTGGCTTTAGTTCTATTGTTCTTTTTCAAACAAAGCAACACGAAACTGATGAATTGATAAGGCTCATTCCAACACAGTAAAGCTGTAAACTACATTTTCATGGAGGACGGTAATACTACAGAGTATTACATATCCCGGACTTGAGGCTCTTATTGGCTTACATTCCTCTGAAATGAGACTACAACCTGTTTCCAGTAGTAATTCTTTTTCTATCATGATTGTATACAGATATTCAGCTTCTTCCTATGTGCTCTGCACATTTTGCATGACTGTTCCAACAATAGGATCTAACCTGTTTTGTGCTTGTCTAGAAGCTTTAATACTGGGACACACAGATACACATGTATAACCAGCATAAGTAACCGATTTTTATATTATCGGGAGATTCAATAAAGATTCTTATTGTTTAAAATGGTGCTAATTTTTCCCCAACCAATCAGATCTTATTTAAACAGAGCTACATCTGATTGGTTGTGGCAAAATTAGCACCGTTTTTATTGAATCTCCCTGTGGATTATGTTTACATGTGAACATGAATACCCTTTAAATTATATCCTTAAAATGGTGCTCCGCTATTTCATCAGTCACATGTTCTCACTGAAACGAAACTTTTGAGACAGGGTTACCTTGTCAAGGTTGATCATACGATTTAAAAAATAACCTTTCATTAGATCAGTGGCATTCCACAGTATTAAATAGTAATTTAGCCAGGAGTGCTTCCACATTATTATATTGTATGTAAGTCTCTCTTAAGGGACAGTTCAGTGGAAATTATCAATATTTGTTAAATTGTTAGTTTGTGAATGCCTTCTTAGTTATTCTACATATTCTCTCCATTTTGAAAAATCAGTTGATTTCATACCCTTTGCGGTTCCCTGCTGTTGACATTAGTGAGCTGACATTTCAGGTTCCAACGGTCCTTCTTCTTCCCAGCATGCACCACTTTCTTGGAATGTTCCTAACAGTAATTTCCACTGATGGGCTGTTGGATGGTCAAAGATGCTCAGATCTCTACATGAGCAAATGATTCAAACCAGACGCTGGGTCAAGTGCAAGACCAAACGGTCACTACTAGGGGTCCTGCAAACAGGAAGTCAGTATTTTAACTGCATTTATTTACACAGACACAATGCTGAATTGCAGATTAAGGTGATTTGGATGAAAAATACTGCTCTTTTTTCTGAAAAGCATATGTATTTGCACTGAACTTCCCCTTTAACCTCATTCATTCTTTGATGACAACATTTAAAGGGCACATTTTCACTTTTCAAATACAGAAATCCAGATCTCACCACTGCTTTTACATAGAGACTAATCTATGAACATTCCAAAAACAAAATTTGACTAACATTTAATGAGAATTACATCTTCCACTAAATCTCATTAAATATTAAGACATTGCTTAAACATCTAGCAATTGTGCTAGTATTACCCTGTGTGCAGTCAGGACATCAACCGTCCTTCTCTTTATTTCTAGCCATTAGCACTGCAATCAATATGCAGGACATAAAAGAACAGACAGTGTTTCTACAGGCAACCAGCAGGCACATTACTTAACCGTTGTGTTCCCTTTGATACACATTACATTGAAAGATAAATAAATATTTATATTACAAGACACAAATCAAACCCACAGATCTATTCTGTTAACAGCCAGATGGCACTGAGATTGATAGTCTTGTATTAGAATGGAGAAATAAAATCTACCTCCTACATTGTCATAATGCCTTTTGCCACCTTTTACCAAATGTAGCACTAAATGGTTTCATTAGCCCTGGTATTAGGTTGACACTGCTTTACACTGCCTTGGGTTGATGAATTGAGGAGAGTGAATGGGTATATTTTCTTTAAAGATTATCAAGTAAGGCATAGGATGCTGAGAATTTTATGCAATTTCCAAACTAAAAATAATTTGATCACCTCATTTAATACAACATAAATAATCAATAAAAATGACAATTAACCAGCCTGAGGCAATCAATTAATATTAGCTTTTATCTCAGGATAGATCTCAAGATCTTTGGTACAGGTCTAGTAGCAGGGGGCCGGTCTGTGACAGTCAACGAGCCACATGTGGCCCCCCACCTTATATTGTCTAGGTCTGTTTAGCCTATCTGACATGTGATTAATAATATTCACCAGGTTACATTATAGGATCAGTTCATTAATGATGGACATTGTACCATAGTAACATAGTATTTAAGGTTGAATAAAGGTATACACACATCCAATGATGTCCAACTGGCAGCCCGTGCAGACCCATGAGTGGATGGAGCAAGGGCATGTCTGTGGCATGTGTGGAGTGGGGCAGCTCAGGGCAGGATTACACTTCTGCGGCCTTTTCACTGCGTGGGGGCAGCTAGTGTGGCCCAAAGCATAGCTCAGGTTGGGCACCCCTCATCCAATCTGACGTTTTCACCTACTTAGAGTCCTACCTACAGATGAATGAGTGCAGAGAAATGCTAAAAAAACAAAAAACAGCTGGAATGGGGGATAAATTCCTTCCTGAATCCAAATAGAAATTAAAAGATCCCTGATCAACTATATTTTATTAATACCAAATATTTTTGAATTTTAGAAACTTAACCAGACCATTCTTAAGGGATGTTCACAAGTCCTCTGATATGAACTATTGGTGAACAATGCACCAGAGAGTTTATTGTATGGCCCATTAATATATTGTATAAATGATCATATCCCCACGCAAACGTCGCTTCTCCAATGTAAAACAGCCCTAATTGTCTAATCTGCCTGCATATTCAAGCCCCATCCATTCCCCTTTATATGTGGGATTCTCCATCCCTTTTTTATGTGGGATTCAAAACTGCACCTGGCTATTCCAGTGAATCGGGGAGAATAATGTTAATTGCAAAGTCTTATATTTAATGAGATAGGAAGCAGAGTAATTATCCCTTGAATCTATACCTCTCTTTTATACAAGACAATATCTTGCTAAGTCTAGCTTTTGTTGTCAGCTAAGTGTTAGAACTCCCAAATAATTTTCCAATAGAGATTCACCACACAGAGCAATTAATGGTAAAGTAGCACAAGGATTCTTAACCCCAAATGCATCACATTACATTTCTTAACATTGAATCTCATCTGTTACACCATTGCACATTCTGACAGTCTATCTTGGTCAGCCTGCAGCAATTGCACATCATTTGAAGTTTCCAATGCTCGCTGTTTTGCTTCATCACCAAAAACAGAGACTTGATCTTAATGCCCATGTCTAAGTCATTTTATGACCCAGCAGGGAACCCGAGTCTCTCAACTCAGAACATAGCTCTATCGATAACTTCACTCTGTATGCAATCAAACAAATATCTGTTGTATTCAATTAGATCAACTGGACTTGAAGTTTAGTTCTTGAAGACGTTTCGCTAGTCATCCGACTGGCTTTCTCAATTCAGAATGACTTGCACAAGAATCTGTTCGCAATCATGTACCTTGGAAATCCCAATTAGACATCACAGACAAGTGTTAAGACGTGATGGATAGTGGCTAAGAGGTCTTATAGGAAGCCCAGATGTAGGTGTCAAAACAGCATTGTACATGCACATTGGTGTCGAACCCCCACCTCTATTTAGGCTTGGTTTCTTTATTTTCACATAAATGGCCTCCTTAACACCTCCTTGAACCATCTCACGTTCCTTTGCCATATTTTGACATTACAATCTTCAAAGGTATGTCCTTTATCCTTAAGATGCAGTACAACGGCTGAGTCCTGACCCGAGGAATTGGCTCTTCTGTGTCTGGCCATATGTTGATGCAGTTGCTTGTGGTCTCCCCCACATACAAATCAGAGCATTCTTCACTGCACTGCACTGCGTATATGATGTCGCTTTTCTGTGTTTCGGTATTGGGTCTTTCGGATGTGCCAATTGCTGCCTCAGTGTTTTGTTCGGTTTAAAGCAGACAGGGATATGGTGTTTTTTGAAAATTCTTCTTAATTTCTCGGAGACCCTGCTACATATGGGATGGACCATGTTCTTTCTCCTGCTTGCTTTTCCCTTCACTTGTGTTATTTGTGTTCTTTCTTTCCTTCCACTTCTTTGACAAAGGCCCAGTCTGGATATCCACAAGTTTTAAGGGCTCCTCTGAGATTTTAATTTCTTTAGCTTCGCCTCGTGTCTAGTGGGGATGTTCTCGCTAAAACGAATAACCGCGCTTCGTGTATGCACTATGCAGTAAAGATACAGCTGATCACATGTATGCACATGCAGTAAAGATACAGCTGATCTTGTGTATGCACTATGCAGGAAAGATACAGCTGATCACTATGCAGTAAAGATAAAGCTGATCGCGTGTATGCACTATGCAGTTAAGTTACAGCTTATCGTGCGTATGCACTATGCAGTAAAGTCACAGCTGATCTCGTGCTGGGAAGAGTGTGTGTGTGTCTGGGGCCTATCCTTCAATATTGTGAGGGGCAGTTACGCAGCTGATACACTCAAACTAAAGTAATTAAGTGGTGAAAAGAAACACAAGCTTATTGGTGGATGTTAATTTAGGTTGATATACAAACAAGAAATAGCTGAATTAATAAAATGTCTGCATTGTGTGAAAGTCAACAGCACTTTTTTTTTCTTTAGAGAAATCAGTTTTGGGAGGAGACTGAAGAAAATATAATTGCTGGAATTTTGGCTTTGTAAACAATTTTCTCCAAGAGCTTGGAGGCAAATGGAATGAAAAAAAATGTGTTTGGTTTGCTGATCTTTGATTCGTACATCCCGTGGAAATTCTGTGAAACACATTTAAAAGCAACAATGCACATTTTTTGTGGTGACTGACTTAACCCGAGTTAAACTGACTTGAATTGAATAAAAAAACGAAAATATTTAGATAAAAGAATTTTTAGGTTCTTTTGACAGTTGTGTAATATTTTACATATGCTGAGAGCTCACATAAAGTATATACAGTATAAATATTTCTACAAATATTTTTTATTTTTTTTATTTGTGTAGCGTGCAACAAGACTGATTGATCCAAACCTCCAAATCGAGACATTATTGATTAATTAAGGTAGAAATAAGAGAAAATTTCCATTTAGAGAACAATTGTACTAAAACTAAGCCCCCCCGCCGCTGTATTTTCGATAATTATCGTAAATTCGCTAATTATTGAATTTATGGGCCATTCGCTAACCCTAGAATGTATCATTCGCTAACCCTCAAAAGTATCGTTCGTTTATGATAACCCTCAAATGTATGGATTGTTTTCGCTAACCCTAGAATGTATCGTTCGGTAACCCTCGAATGTAGCCTTCGGTTTTTGGTAGCCCTTGAAAGTATTGTTCGTTTTCGGTAACCCTCGAAAGTATCATTCGTTTTCGGTAACCCTCGAAAGTATTGTTCGTTTTCGGTAACCCTCGAACATATCTTCGCTTTCGGTAACCTTCGAAAGTATTGTTCATTTTTGCCAACCCCAGAAAGTATTGTTCGTTTTAGGTAACCCTCGAAAGTATTGTTCGATTTTGGTAACCCTCGAATTTATGGTTCTATTTTCGATAACCCTCGAAAGTGTCATTCAGTAACCTTCGTAGTTTGTGTATTTTTGTCTCCATTTGATGGGGAATCATCTCAACTAAAAATAATTTTAATTTTAGGTAGAATTTATCAAAAAAAACCTCATACGTATTGCAATTCGAATTTGCTTCAGAGATAATGTGGTTGATTTTTTCATCAATACAGGAAGAATTTTAATAACATTCAAATTGTGGAATTTCCTTTCTTCAACGCTAGTAACGAGTGATTCATTGGTGTGTTTACAAAAAAGGATTACGTTTTTAAGCAAGAAAGTGCATATATTATGTATGATAATAAAGCAGTAAGCAGAACTATGGTCTAAAACACATTCTTTCCCATAACTCCCAACAACTGAATACATAAGCAAAATGGGGGTAGGGGCCTATTCACGCTTAACCCCTTCTTGCTCAAGACCCATGTCCGCATCAGCCATGCGCTCTGTATGCGCAATTTTCCTACTGCTTTTCAAGTTTCAGGTAGGAAATATTGATTCCTAATTCACTTGTGAGCATTAAATGTTACTTATAATGGGATTCACCTACTGCAAACACGGAAGTATATTAAATGTTTAATATGGAATTATAAAAATGTTAAATATGACAGAATTCATCAAATTAATTTTTTTACACTTTGTATTTCGTACAGTAACGCGTTTCGAAATATTTTCTTTCCAAAGGGAATATTTTTTTTGCTATTTTGTTTGTTTTATGGATCTATTAAAAGTGAAATACAAAATCTGGTGTAAAACTAATGTGTCTCTCGGCTGCTCAAACAATGGGACAGAAATGACTACAGGATGTTTACTGCTGTTTATGAGTTAAAAGGAATGTAAACAGGAGCTTGGGGAATAAGAGGCAAGGGTCCAATTGTGCCTGGCACTGGTCCCAGTAGAAGAAAGCTGGGTTATGTCTTAGCAAGCTACAGCTTCTCATTAACCTGCATATTACACAATTGTATATACAAAGCTAAATATACACACAAAAAAGATTTATTTTATGGTTTTGAGTAGTGGAGACAAAGGATAAAGTGAATTAATACACAGACAATGATACATGGCTTTACAAGTATTACAGTCCAAGGCTAATCACCGTTTTCCTTATTAACAAGGTAATTCTCCTTATAAAATCCATACTTTGTGGTAGAACTCCCTAGTATTTGTGGAAGTGTTTACATTTTTAAATAAAATAACTTTAAAATAGCTTCACCCTAAAATCTCAGTTAGTAGTGTATAACATATCCGCATTTTTGTGCAGCTCAAGACAAGCTCAATTTTCTTGACAGTGGAGGTTTTTTAACATTCACTGGTTATAAAATGAAAACTATTGTTCTGTGACAACAATGCGATTTTATTTTATTATTTTTTATATGTGTGTGTACACATACAACTGACCTTTTGACCCCTCAGATAAACTTTTTAAAGCTGGCCCATATAGCTTCCTGCCCTCCAGTTCGCCAACCAGTCACTGTTAGGTCAGCCCTCCAGTTCACCAGCCAATGTTGACTTAACAGTGGCTGCTGAACTGGAGAGATGACCTAACAGTGGCTGCTGAGCCGTCCAGCCCTCCAGTTCAGCAGACACTTTTAGGTCAGACCTCGAGGTCAGCAGACAATGTTAGGTCAGCCCTTCCTGTTCACCCTCCAGTTCAGCAGACATTGTAAGGTCAGCCCTCCAGTTCACCAGCCAGTGTTGACTTAAGTTTACTTCTAGTAAAGCAGACATTGTAAGGTCAGCCCTCCACTTCACCAGTCAATGTTAGGTCAGCCCTCCACTTCACCAGCCAGTGTTGACTTAAAGGGTATGTCCACCCTAAAATAAACTTTTTGATACAAGATTCCCCCTGGGCTCCCAGCCCCAACCGCTATATTTTTATCTTTAGAAAGCCCCCCAAACTCTACTTACCTCCCCTCTTTCTTCCGCCGCGCTCCCGGCCCTCTGCTTGCGAGAAAATGCAAGCAGAGGGGCGGGACCGGCAGCCGCGTCTGTGATTGGCTGAGCGGCAGTCAATCACGGACGCGGCTGCCGGCAGCTCACTTCGGTGGAGGAAAGAGGGGAGGTAAGTAAAGTTTGGGGAGCTTTCTAAAGATAAAAATATAGCGGTTGGGGCTGGGAACCCAGGGGGAATCTTATACATGAAGGATTTCAGTTAGGGAGAGGGAGGGGGAGGGAGGGGGAGAAGGGCTGCAGTACGCATGCCAAACTTCTCCCGGAGGCCAGGTAGGAAGCAGAGTCCTATATGGACTCTGCTATCCTCCTGGTGGGCAGTTTTTGGGACTTTGGGGGGGGGACTACAGGCGAACCAGATGGAGCTGGGATGTGGGGTAAGGATTAAACTACACTACATGGGGGGGGCGGTGGGGGGGGGGGATTATAGTTTTGGGGGTGGACATGCCCTTTAAGCCACAACTAAACTTAAAGTCCAGCTGTTCTAACTGAACACAGATTTAAATGACCTGAATGAGAACCTTCATAAACATGCTGCTTTGCTTAAATAAAATTTTCATATTGGTAGCTCTCTTTCTCCCTCCAGTGGACATTTGATCATACTTCACTTATTCCAGATATTTAAACTCAATTCACAATTCACTCAAATCATTGCCTTGTAACAATTGTCTGCACTAAATACTCTGCAGAGCATATTTATAAAGGCACAGTATCATAAAATTTCTATTGTGGCTTTACTGTAAAATACTGTATAATGTCACTGCAACTAAACTTTTTTACTGCAGATCATGCAAAATACTGCATGACATCGCCCATAGATGGCTGCTGCTTTCATAGGCTACACAAGTATATTATGCCCATGGTAAAAATTTTGCACTTTTTACTGTAAAATAATGCAGCAAGCATCATATACAATAATGGCTCTTACAGCAGGTTACTTTTTTACTTTTTGTAAACTTCCAACACAGTCAATTAACTGCAGGTTTCTAAATATGTCCTATATGGCTCAGACTCACACCTGCAAACCCGTTACCCACAACACAATATGCTTGTTTTGCAGTTGGGTTCTGTAACTTGACCTTCAAGTGTTTAGAACCAAACCTGACCTAAAAACGTTCACCCCTAAAACATTTGTATACCTTTTTAACACCAGCGAGACATACACCTACAACTGGCTAGGGTAGAAACCCAGGTTCTGGGCATGAAAATTAGCACCAAACTGTACAAAACATCCTATTTACCTATTTTAATAAGAAACGAGTGTTTGGCAAGTGTAAAATGTGGGGCACCGACAGAAAAGTGAAAGCTTCTGCCATAGAACGCAGCGGGTTTAACATATGGTAAATATGGTAAAACTGGCTTCACAGAGATGGGCATTTCCTAATCTCCCCAAACAAGGACCAGGATCTAGGTACAGAGGCTGTTTTCCTGTTCAATCCACACATTTCCAATAATATTTAAGGTATAATACTGCCAATCTATTCACAGCCTACCGATTCCCATCACCTTATTTCTCACCACCATTTCCTCTAGTCTGTAAGCTCTTTGGGCAGGGTCCTATTTCCTATTGTACCATAGTAACATAGTAACATAGTAATTAAGGTTGAATAAAGACATACGTCCATCAAGTCCAACCTATTCACCCCCCCTTTTTTTTTTTTTTTTAACCCTACCTAACAGTTGATCCAGAGGTAGGCAAAAAACCCCAGCTAAAAAGGAGGAAAAAATTCCTTCCTGACTCCAAACCATGGTATTGCTGTAAGAAACTCCACACTCTGCTTACTTGTATTACCTGTATATGTAATATGTATGACTTTGTATAACATGTATTACCCTGTATGTAATGTATGACTATGTAATTGTAAAGCGAAACGGAAGATGTTGGCGCTATAGAATATCAATAATAATAATAATACGGTAATAATAAAATACATGGAGCAGACCAGGGCTGAGGGAAATTTTCCACTTGAAACAATGCATACGCAGAACATTCATTGGCATCGGAATTGTTGCGGACGTCATAGTTTAAAGGCCATGTCCACCCTTATAAAAAAATTTCCCCCATATAATAGTTTTTAAGAAAGTGCCCCGATCTTTACTTACCTTCCCTCTCTCCTCCAACGCACGGCCCAGCCTTCTGCTTGCAAGACACTGCAAGCAGGGGGAGGGACCGGCAGCCGCGTCCGTGATTGGCTGAGAGGCAGCCAATCACAGACGCGGCTGCCGGCTTCTCAGAATGCCGGGGGAGAGAGGGAAGGTAAGTAGAGTTTGGGGGACTTTCTTTAAATTGTTTTTAGCGATTGGGGCTGGGGAAAGGAACCCTACTGTATGGCAAAGGGGTTTTATGGTAGGGGGAGGGATCGCGAAATGGGAGGGAGAGGGAGGGAGAGGGAGGGGGAGAAGGGCTGCAGTACGCATGCCAAACTTCTCCCAGAGGCGAGACAGGAGGCAGACTCTGCTATCCTCCTGGTGGGCAGTTTGGGGGGGACTACAGGAGAACCATATGGAGCTGGGATGTGAGGTAAGGATTTTATTACACTACATGGTGGGGCCATTAGTGGGGGGAATTATAGTTTTGGGGGTGGACATGCCCTTTAAATGTAAATTCTATTAATCATTTGTAAGATGAAATTGTTTCAGTTCATAAATAGGCAAATTTCATTCAATGATAATCTGCTGATACTTGGCTTTAGTTCTAATTGTTCTTTTTCAAACAAAAGCAACTGATAACTGATGAATTGATAATGCTCATTCCAACACAGTAAAGCTGTAAACTACATTTTCATGGAGGACGGTAATACTAACAGAGTATTACATATCCCGGACTTGAGGCTCCTTATTGGCTTACATTCCTGCTGAAATGAGACTACAACCTGTTTCCAGTAGTAAATTCTTTTTCTATCATGATTGTATTACAGATATTCAGCTTCTTCCTATGTGCTCTGCACATTTTGCATGACTGTTCCAACAATAGGATCTAACCTGTTTTGTGCTTTGCTAGAAGCTTTAATACTGGGACACACAGATACACATGTATACCAAGCATAAGTAACCGATTTTTATATTATCAGGGAGATTCAATAAAGATTCTTATTGTTTAAAATGGTGCTAATTTTTCCCCAACCAATCAGATCTTATTTAACAAAGCTAACATCTGATTGGTTGTGGCAAAATTAGCACCGTTTTTATTGAATCTCCCTGTGGATTATGTTACATGTGAACCATGAATACCCTTTAAATTATATCCTTAAAATGGTGCTCCGCTATTTCATCAGTCACATGTCTCACTGAAACTGAAACTTTTGAGACTAGGGTTACCTTGTCAAGGTTGATCATACGATTTAAAAAATAACCTTTCATTAGATCAGTGGCATTTCCACAGTATTTAATAGTAATTTAGCTCAGGGAGTGCTTCCACATTAATTATATTGTATGTAAGTCTCTCTTAAAGGGACAGTTCAGTGGAAATTATCAATATTTGTTAAATTGTTAGTTTGTGTAATGCCTTCTTAGTTATTCTACATATTCTCTCCCATTTTGAAAAATCAGTTGATTTCATACCCTTTGCTGTTCCCTGCTGTTGACATTAGTGAGCTGACATTTCAGGTTCCAACGGTCCTTCTTCTTCCCAGCATGCACCACTTTCTTGGAATGTTCCTAACAGTAATTTCCACTGATTGGCTGTTGGATGGGTCAAAGATGCTCAGATCTCTACTGAGCAAATGATTCAAACCAGACGCTGGGTCAAGTGCAAGACCATAACGGTCACTACTAGGGGTCCTGCAAACAGGAAGTCAGTATTTTAACTGCATTTATTTATACACAGACACAATGCTGAATTGGCAGATTAAGGTGATTTGGATGAAAAAATACTGCTCTTTTTTCTGAAAAGCATATGTATTTGCACTGAACTTCCCCTTTAACCTCATTACATTCTTTGATGACAACATTTAAAGGGCACATTTTCACTTTTTCAAATACAGAAATCCAGATCTCACACTGCTTTTTACATAGAGACTAATCTATGAACATTCCAAAAACAAAATTTGACTAACATTTAATGAGAATTACATCTTCCACTAAATCTCATTAAATATTAAGACATTGCTTAAACATCTATGCAATTGTGCTAGTATTACCCTGTGTGCAGTCAGGACATCAACCGTCCTTCTCTTTATTTCTAGCCATTAGCACTGCAATCAATATGCAGGACATAAAAGAAACAGACAGTGTTTCTACAGGCAACCAGCAGGCACATTACTTAACCCGTTGTTTCCCTTTGATACACATTACATTGAAAGATAAATAAATATTTATATTACAAGAGACAAATCAAACCCACAGATCTATTCTGTATAACAGCCAGATGGCACTGAGATTGATAGTCTTGTATTAGAATGGAGAAAATAAAATCTACCTCCTACATTGTCATAATGCCTTTTGCCACCTTTATTACCAAATGTAGCACTAAATGGTTTCATTTAGCCCTGGTATTAGGTTGACACTGCTTTACACTGCCTTGGGTTGATGAATTGAGGAGAGTGAATGGGTACTATTTTCTTTAAAGATTATTCAAGTAAGGCATAGGATGCTGAGAATTTTATTGCAATTTCCAAACTAAAAAATAATTTGATCACCTCATTTAATACAACATAAAATAATCAATAAAAATGAATCAATTAACCAGCCTGAGGCAATCAATTAATATTAGCTTTTTATCTCAGGATAGATCTCAAGATCTTTTGGGTACAGGTCTAGTAGCAGGGGGCCGGTCTGTGACAGTCAACGAGCCACATGTGGCCCCCCCACCTTATATTGTCTAGGTCTGTTCTAGCCCTATCTGACAATGTGATTAATAATATTCACCAGGTTACATTATAGGATGGCAGTTCATTAATGATGGACATTGTACCATAGTAACATAGTATTTAAGGTTGAATAAAGGTATACACACATCCAATGATGTCCAACTGGCAGCCCGTGCAGACCCATGAGTGGATGGAGCAAGGGCATGTCTGTGGCATGTGTGGAGTGGGGCAGCTCAGGGCAGGATTACACTTCTGGCCTTTTCACTGCGTGGGGGCAGCTAGTGTGGCCCAAAGCATAGCTCAGGTTGGGCACCCCTCATCCAATCTGACGTTTTCAGCCTACTTATGAGTCCTACCTACAGATGAATGAGTGCAGAGAAATGCTAAAAAAAACAAAAACAGCTGGAATGGGGGATAAATTCCTTCCTGAATCCAAATAGAAATTGGAAAAGATCCCTGGATCAACTATATTTATTAATACCAAATATTTTTGAATTTTAGAAACTTAACCAGACCATTCTTAAAGGATGTTCACAAGTCCTCTGATATGAACTATTGGTGAACAATGCACCAGAGAGTTTATTGTATGGCCCATTAATATATTTGTATAAAGTGATCATATCCCCACGCAAACGTCGCTTCTCCAATGTAAAACAGCCCTAACTTGTCTAATCTGCCTGCATATTCAAGCCCCATCCATTCCCCTTTTATATGTGGGATTCTCCAGTCCCTTTTTTATGTGGGATTCCAAAACTGCACCTGGCATATTCCAGTGAATCGGGGAGAATAATGTTAATGCAAAGTCTTATTATTTAATGAGATAGGAAGCAGAGTAATTATCCCTTGAATCTATACCTCTCTTTATACAAGACAATATCTTGCTAAGTCTAGCTTTTGTTGTCAGCTAAGTGTTAGAACTCCCAAATAATTTTCCAATAGAGATTCACCTACAACAGAGCAATTAATGGTAAAGGTAGCACAAGGATTCTTTAACCCCAAATGCATCACATTACATTTCTTAACATTGAATCTCATCTGTTACACCATTGCACATTCTGACAGTCTATCTTGGTCAGCCTGCAGCAATTGCACATCATTTGAAGTTTCCAATGCTCTGCTGTTTTGCTTCATCACCAAAAACAGAGAACTTGATCTTAATGCCCATGTCTAAGTCATTTATATGACCCCAGCAGGGAACCCTGAGTCTCTCAACTCAGAACATAGCTCTATCGATAACTTCACTCTGTATGCAATCAAACAAATATCTGTTGTATTCAATTAGATCAACTGGACTTGAAGTTTAGTTCTTGAAGACGTTTCGCTAGTCATCCGACTGGCTTTCTCAATTCAGAATGACTTGCACAAGAATCTGTTGCAATCATGTACCTTGGAAAATCCCAATTAGCACATCACAGACAAGTGTTAAGGACGTGATTGGATAGTGGCTAAGAGGTCTTATAGGAACGCCCAGAGTAAGGTGTCAAAACAGCATTGTACATGGCAGACAGTTGGTGTCGAACCCCCCACCTCTATTTAGGCTTGGTTTCTTTATTTTCACATAAATGGCCTCCTTAACACCTCTCTTGAACCAGTCACGTTCCTTTGCCAATATGTTGACATTACAATCTTCAAAGGTATGTCCTTTATCCTTAAGATGCAGGTACACGGCTGAGTCCTGACCCGAGGAATTGGCTCTTCTGTGCTGGGCCATATGTTGATGCAGTTGCTGTTTGGTCTCCCCCACATACAAATCAGAGCATTCTTCACTGCACTGCACTGCGTATATGATGTCGCTTTTCTTGTGTTTCGGTATTGGGTCTTTCGGATGTGCCAATTGCTGCCTCAGTGTTTTGTTCGGTTTAAAGCAGACAGGGATATGGTGTTTTTTGAAAATTCTTCTTAATTTCTCGGAGACCCCTGCTACATATGGGATGACCATGTTCTTTCTCCTGTCTTGCTTTTCCCCTTCACTTGTGTTATTTGTGTTCTTTTCTTTCCTTCCACTTCTTTTGACAAAGGCCCAGTCTGGATATCCACAAGTTTTAAGGGCTCCTCTGAGATGTTTAATTTCTTTAGCCTTCGCCTCTGTGCTAGTGGGGATGTTCTCGCTAAAAAGCAATACCGCAGCTTTATAAAAATGGCCCTTGGTTCTGAAAACACCTTTGCCAAAGATTCTTGTACAAGTCATTCTGAATCGAGAAAGACAGTCGGATGACTAGCGAAACGTCTTCAAGAACTATACTTCAAGTCCTGTTGATCTATTTGAGTACAACAGATATACCATGACCTGGATGAATGAGAACCTTCACAAGCAATCAAACAAATATTTTTTTTAAGGCCAACAGACCTTAGTTTACAGACCTTAGTCACCGTATCAAAAGATTTAGCAAAATCTAAGTATACTGCATACAATGCTGTGTCCTAAGCTAAATTCTTACTCACATCTTTATAAAAACCAAGCAATTAGTTTGACAAGATCTATTTCTCATGAACCCATGCTGTTTACTACTTATAAGATCAGTAAAAAATTTATACAAAGTTTTCAGTATCTTCCCCATCAGGGGTGCCTCTAGGGTCTCATAATATCAGGGGCACTTTTGCTGCCCTGTTATAGTAAATGGATTGAACTGCACAAGAATACTACCTACCTCATTGAGCAGTTCGATCGACTCAGTATAACAGGGCAGGCAGTATGGCAGCAATTAGGTGGCTTGGCAAATAACCAGTTACTAACTTACCAAACTGTGATTCTACATTCAGAGTCCAGCCCAGCAACTCTTCCCACCGGCGGAAAGAAGCAGTGGGCTTTTATATAACAAAAACCGAAAGACGGTATACGGGGGATGGTAAGTACCCAAATCCCAAGACCCCTCAATACTGCACAACCGCTTTTATATAAACAGGGGTGTAGATGGAGTAAACTCTTCGTTGATTGCTGAAGCTGATTACCATTCATAGGAAGCACAGGGGTGGCCTGTTACGCAGCGTTAAGTCACGCTGTCTTGTATAAAGAGGGGAATAGATTCAAGAGAGAAAAATATTATTCTCCCTCTTTACAAGGCACTGGTAAGGCCTCATTTGGAATATGCGGTGCAGTTTTGGAATCCCATATACAAAAGGGACATCTTGGAAATTGAGGCAGTTCAGAGAAGGGCAACTAAATTAATAAGGGGAATGGAGGGGCTTGAATATGCAGGCAGATTAGACAAGTTAGGGCTGTTTACATTGGAGTAGCAACGTTTGCGTGGGGACATGATAACATTCTACAAATATATTAATGGGCCATACAATGAACTCTTTGCATTGTTTACGAATAGGTCCTATCAGGGGACACGTGGACATCCTTTAAGGTTGGAAGAAAAGAAGTTTCACCTTCAGGTTAGGAAAGGTTTCTTTACAGTGAGAACGGTGAAACTGTGGAACTTTCTTCCAGCAGATGTGGTAATGGCAAGTTCATTGAATAGCTTTAAAAAAGGCCTGAATAAGTTCCTAAAACTAAATAATATTGAGAATTACTGGTATTAATGAATATAGATCTGGTTGATCCAGGGATACTTTCCGATTGCCGTTTGGAGTCAGGAGGGAATTTTTTCCCCCTTTTTAGCTGTTTTCTTTTTTGCCTTCCTCTGGATAAACTGTTAGGAAGGGTTAATAAAAAAAATTTAAAAAAAAGAGGCTGGATAGGTTGGACTTGATGGACGTATGTCTTTGTTCAACCTTAATTACTATGTTACTATGTTACTATGTCACACTAAATGAGGAACTTCAGGAGGTTCGGGCACTTCGCTCCCACTTCCGATTTTGCAATCCGGCCAATCAGAAGACACGCTTTTTTCAGAGCGTGTCTCCTCATTGACCCAAGTCACCCACAGAGTCCAGGAGCAGAGCACCGAAGGAAACTTCAGATGAGTAAAGCTAGACTAAAGCTAGGCTAGACTAGAGGTTTAGGTCCTCACCCTGGGTATTTTCCAACGAGGGAGTGTGGATTTGGTGAGTGTAGTTGTCCTTTAAGAGTGTAGTTGTCCTTTATTTTATCAGGCACTGGGGCTTTATTGATATTAAGGGCAAGGCACACATCAGCAGATTCTTTGTCCTGGCTCACCGTTAGCCACTAGCAAGCCATTGGCTAGGACTAATCATTTGATACAGCACCCACCTCTACAGGGCCAGTGTTCCCTCTAGACTGTGCGCATCTCCCCTTCATAAACAGAGAATAACACCTACTGCAGGTGTTCATTTGTAAAATAACAAGATTCTCATTTTTACCTACTGTGTTAAAAAAAGATAAAACATGAAAATGGTCATAGGGCCAGCAGCTCTTCTAACTTTCTGTTGAATCTCTGCAGAAAGAAGATTGGTTCCCCTCTAACCTTAACCTTATCTCTAAGTATTGGATCCATTATCCAGGGGAAAACTTTGCACCCATGGTCCCAAACTAAGGCAGATGCCATACTGGACTAGATGGTAACGTGCATTAAAAGCGTGCGTGCATCTAAGGGGTTTTTGAAACCAGTGGTTAATCTTCAAAACCAGGTGCGTTTCAGAACCAAGGGCCATATTTATAAAGCAGCGGTATTGTTTTTTAGCGATACTGCGACTTTAACGATCGGTATCGTAAATTTACAATCGTTAAACAGATCGGAGATTAATGATCGGTTTAACGATTTACCATAGCGAAATCGTAGATTTACGAACCCCATAGAATACCTACACGGTAGTTTACTACCACATGGTATTCTACGATCGAATGTTCGTTAATTAAAAGCGATACCGCGGGTTTATAAATATGCATTAGCAAGCAGATTCAATTATTTCTATTTATTGGGACTTTTAAAACATTCGTCTCTCTCTTTTTATTAATTTAAGATCCAGCTTTTTATTTTCAAATGTAAACATTTGTTTAGAGCTACATGATTTTCAGTCTGAGCAAACATTCCTGGATCAGGAATACACGCAGTATGTATCCTGTAGGACACAGAGCGGCACAGAATTAAATAATATTGATTTGAAACAGTTAATTGTTCTTGGACATTAATGACTGAAGGATACATTTTAATGAAGCGCATGAAGCAGTTGGGACATTTTAGTATCTCAATGTTCTGGCCTTTGTCCACTTTGTATTAATATATTCAGAGGTGTGATTAAATTCAAGTAGAAAGTTATGTGTCTGGAAAAATGATAAATCTTAAAGCAACACGTCTCTTCTCCACGGAAAATTTTATACAAAATGAATGATTTTGATGACAAAATATGGATGGTGCTAAACACAAGCCCATGTAATGGTAATTGTACAGTATTATGCAATCCCTCAAAAGAGAATGATATCTGTGTATTATAGCTTTACATAGTCAATGTCTTCCATTTGTTAAAAAAAAAGCAGTAAATGATCATATGTAGAGATGAATAAAACTGGTCATTTTTGTTCCACCATCGATTCTGCGGAACTTATTGAAAATCCGATTCGTCACCAATTGAAGTGAAATGTTTAGAATTTTCAATGTCCTTTTCAACTTTTCGAGAACAATAATTTGGGAAACCCAGAAAAACTGTTAAGATCAAATTCAACAAATGAAAATATTTCTAATTGTATTTATTGCAATATTTTCAGTGTCCAGACACAGCAGGAAAGGCAGGTTCTAGTGTACTCCAGTGCTTCTATCTAAAAGCACAAATATGATACAAGAACATGATGAGGACTGGAACAATAGCAATTTGTGATCTATTGAGACCTGGTACACAACATGTTTCGGATACTAGCACCCCTTTTTTTAAAAAAAAAAGCTGAGAGTTCCAACATTACTGTATCTGCAGACTGGAGGACACTCCGTTAATGTCATTATCAGGGCTGCACTGAATGCACACTTATTGCCTTTCAAATGCATTATTTGTAGCCTGGCAATGAGGATGAGTCATAGGTCAACGGTCTGTGGCATGTGACAATGGTCTGTGGCAAGGTATAGGTACCCTCCGGATGAAGAATTTGTGTGAATTAAGTACATATGCCACATTATTACCAAATGTTACTATATTCATAATGTTAGTAGCAAATAAGCACTTTCAACCTAGCTGCATGACCTAAGACTGCTGTGTATGTAACGAGGGGCCATGGGAGGGAATGAGCTGGTGAAGCGTGGTGGGTTTAGTTCATTTTACATTTTGAGATGCACCTCTAATATAACTGTTCATGTGAATTAAAATATAATATCTCATTAGTATTATTTTAGGAAACAAACATTTAAACATATTTGAAGCAGCACATTTCCTTTTAGTATAATTTCTGCCATAATGTTTACACAAGGCCAAGCACTTTTACACTGTAACAATAATGTGATTTACATTTACCTCACTAGATGGCGCTCTTCATCTAATGTCTGCAAAGGATATATATCAACAAAGCCAGGCAACACGACAGTCCCTATGAATTAGATTTATAAAAATGTTCAGGAAGTGGCCTTATTGCAATTATAAAACCTAGCTTAATTTTATTTACCAACAATCACAAAAATTATTAATGAATTGTTACCAACTCTGAATTGCAGCGTTCAAAGGACCACGCCCTCGTACAACAGACCACAGCCACCTTTTAAAGGTCACTCCCACCTTTAAGTTTATCTTCTGTTTTTTCTATTACACAGTAGCTGCATTTTTCTAAAACCATGTTGGAATGTCAATCAAATGGAAAAAAACTGGCTACTGGCAACCCTAACACCATAACACAGAAAGTAGGTACACCACCAAGAACTTTCATAGTTTTAATTCTAGTAGCTTGGGGAAGATTGCAGTCACAGCAAAATATTTACTGGATACTGGAAAGGCTTAATTAGCAGCTTACTTGAGACTTACCCTATTCAATACTCAGGGAACATGTTCTCATTATTAGATGGGGTTCTGGGGTAACAATCAAGCATACTAATTTAGTAATACTACTGGGAAGGCCTGCAGGCAGGTGAAAAGGCTAACTGGCTATGAGGGAGGCTTGCAGGCTGCTAAATAGGTTGACTGGCTATTGTGATGGCTTGCAGGCTGCTAAATAGTTAGGCTACTGGGAAGGCTTGCAGGCTGGTAAATAAGTTTATCGGCTACTGGGAAGGCTTGTAAATAGGTTGATTGGCTATTGGGAAGGCTTGCAGGCTGGCAAATAGGCTACTGGGAAGGCTTGCAGGCTGGTAAATAGGCTACTGGGAAGGCTTGCAGGATGCTAAATAGTTAGGCTACTTGGAAGGCTTGCAGGCCGGTAAATAAGTTTATTGGCTACTGGGAAGGCTTGTAAATAGTTTGATTGGCTACTGGGAAGGCTTGCAGGCTGGTAAATATATTTATCGGCTACTGGGAAGGCTTGTAAATAGGTTGATTGGCTACTGGGAAGGCTTGCAGGCTGGTAAATATGTTTGTCAGCTACTGGGAAGGCTTGTAAATAGGTTGATAGGTTACTTGAAGGTTGAAGGCTTGTAAATTGGTTGATGTGGCTACTGGGAAGGCTTGCAAGCTCATGAAAGGACTGACTGGCTATTGGAATTGGGAAGGATTACACAAAATGTCAGTTTAAAAATTCTCTAGTACGAAAGTTTAAGCAATGTTATTGAGGAATAGGTGATTGGGCTTGAAATTCAGCTATTAATTGGTCATTGGGGAATGCAGCCTAGTCAACAGACCGTGCACTCAGGGGTGTTCCTAGAGTTTTTGACGCCTGAAACAACTTTTAAATGCTGCCTATCGGCAGACGGGGGGGGACACACGTGAATCAGGCGTGGCTTCATCATGGAACACATTACAATGATTGGTGAACTGGAGGACTGACTTAAAGGGCATCTATAGTGGGAAAACGAACTTTTTTTTCTTTTTCTTTCCATGTGTTCTATAATTCCCTACAACCCCCAGAGTGTCTTCACTTTTTTCAGATTCCCTCTCTGTCCTGAGATACACCAGTTAGAAGAATACGTGATTGCATTCCTCTACTCCTACTTGGACTGTCAATCAAATCCCTGTGACGTGATCCCCCCTCCCTGCTCTGTAATAAACATAGAGATAACAGCATTAGCAGGGGGAGAAAGGTAGCTTTGATGTTAGATATAAGGCTGCACTTGACCCCCCTTCTTAATAGCTTTCACTGATTGATGATGGGTCACAAAGTGAGAGATCGTAAACTGTACTGATCTCCTTCTTCCGTGTCTCCAGGACAGCTTACTTTCTATTGGCCACTGTGCGTGGGTGTGTTTTTCAGGATGTTGAACTTTTAACTCCTACTGCACATAAAAAGCTTGTCGGTTAGCCGGAGCTGAGACATGGAGGAGGTAACAGAGGGGAGGGAGAAGGGGGGAGTGCTGCACATAGATCTGACACCGTGGTTAAACAGAGTCAGTGACAGATATAGGATTAAGGCAGCACAGAGTACATGAATTTAACTTTGCAAAGGGGCAATGTGTTTTTTTCACTATAGATGCCCTTTAACACTGACTGGAGGGCTGACTTAAAGGGCATGTCCACCCCCCAAACTATAATTTAACCCACTACTGGCCCCACTATGTCGTGTGTAAAAATCCTTACCTCACATCCCAGCTCCATATGGTTCTCCTGTAGTCCCCTCCCAAAGTCCCAAAAACTGGCCAGCAGGAGGATAGCAGAGTCCATGTCTCTCCTCCGGGAGAAGTTTGGCATGCGCACTGCAGCCATTCTCCCCCTCCCTCCCTACCATAAAACCATTTTTATATAATGTACAGCTCCCTCCCCCAACCCCAACTGTATTACTATTATTCACAGAAAGTGTCCCGATCTTTACTTACCTGCCTCTCAGCCAATCACGGACGCGGCTGCCAGTCACGCTCCTTGCTTGCATTTCTGTGCAAGCAGAGGGCCGGGGCAGTGCAGCGAAGGAGAGAGGCATGGTAAGTAAAGATCGAGGCACTTTCTATGAATAATAGTAATGCGGTTTGGGCTGGGGGAAGGAGCAGTACATTATATAAAAAGTGTATTAGAAGGGTGGACATGCCCTTTAACACTGATTGGTGGAATAGTGCTGAAATGCAGTATTGCAGGAAGGAGGATTTTTTAGCTGCCGCCTTTTAAGTGTTCCGCAGGGGTGCGCCCTGAGCAATTTGCTCCATGGTAGGGGCACCTCTGAGTGTACTTGGTACAGAATGGCAGCCCTTCTCCGACTCATAAAACCAACATAAATGCAAAAATGGAAAACAATGACACAATTCCTCACAGTGTAAATAAACAAAGAAGTGAACCATGCACTGGTCACTTAAAGTAGGAAACCACCACTTAAAACAATGTATCACTGGTTTATTGTAATTCTTAACTAGCATCACTGACCTAGGGTAGAGGGCAGTTACTGCAAAATACAAATCTAGCTATCAATTACTAAATGATAGAATTTGCATCCACTGTTGCTGAGCTATAATTCAGGAAAATAATGTTTTAGAGGTGTCCTTTGAATAAATTAAAAAACAATACGTGTGATCATTTTTTCAATTAAAGGGTAAGTAGGTAAATACATAAAACAACATAACAGCATATTTCTACCACTTTTTTTGCCATCATTTTACCACCCAACTCTCCCCTCTTTTTTTTTCTTGACATTGTTCTCGTCAGTCTGCAGTATGACTGCATAGCTCTTTATTCTAGTGAGGCTTCAATTTAATATGCTTCGCTTCCCCGGTGAATCCTTCTTGGCACTTATTGAACAAATGATAATTTATGGCAAATGTGAAACAGTGTTTAGCAGCCTGAACATGAACAAATGTATTGATTTGCTAATGCCAGTTAAGTGAAAAGCATGGCCTTTAATCTGAGTGTCTACCTAGTTTCATATTTTTTATGACCTTTGCAAAGGTCACTTAGCTCTCGGTATGAGCTCTGAGCACTAATTCGGGATGTAAGCTCAGCAGACCAGAAATGGCCGCTTCTTAATCGGCCCTATTAAGAAGCTGTGGCTGAAAAAGTCTTTCAAACAAAGCGGCTCATTATTATACACTCTAGTGCTTATTTTCCCAAGAGTTTCTCATCAAATCATACACAATTAATTACCATTCACCAGCACAAACATGTCTAACAAAAACATATCAATGTATTTGGCATTAAGTTGGTGAATTAATATGGTGTATTAATAATGATGTATTATGCAACCAGTGCCTCTGCAGGTGTAAATAATGATGCACTTTATCATTTGTCAGCTTCTTTTTTTTATACAGCTTTAATGCTTATTTGTGTGAAGGATCGCCTATAAATATAGCCTAAATTATTAATTTTCCAGGAGAATGTGCTCTGATGTTCCAGAGCGTAAATAGGACATATGCTGGAAACGTGTCATCGCTATTATTTTAGAGATAAAAAATAGATTATGTATATTCCAGTCTAATGTAGAACTCTCTGCAGTACTTTATCTTCATTGCCCAGGTGCTGCCACCAGGATCCAATTGTAGGATTTTCTCTGCATGAAATAGCACACATCTGGGTCTTTAAATCCAATCATATTTCACATTTGAGCAAAACTCAAAATGCTCCAGTCCTGACCTAATGACCTTTCCGTGCCATACATTAAAAACTTTCCTAAACCCTCATCATGCAATAACAAGGTTATTTCACAGCTCTTCCAAAAAAAGTACAATAAAAAACAAAACAATTAAACAGTTGCTGCTGGACCAGTCAGATATTTTATATAGGGATAAACCAGAGTTTTGAATTGAACCTAGTTTTGGGTCAAAACTTCCAGATCCACCTTCAAAAGTTCTCTGGTTAAAACTACCAATAGACACATATAAGGAACATTTCCTAATTTCATGGTTTTGTACCCAATAGGGTGCTGCTTGAACTGTGTGTGGTACTATCACTCTGTACTGCTGATGCAACTCAGACATATACAACATTTTTAATGACAGTGGAAGTTTTTTTTAGTTCTTGGATTAGGTTATGCATGCCTAGTTATATAACATGTTCTATTCCTTTAAAAAAAAAAAATAATAATTTCATACATTTTGCAATGCTTTGGTCAGTAGCTGCCATCTCAGGTTCTGCAACAGTCCTTCTTTCCAAGATGCACCAATTCATTGAAATATTCTTAATAGTGATAATAGTAAATTCAGATGAGTAGAGATCCTCAGATCTCTACTGGGCAAATTAATCAATCCAGAGTCAAGGGCAAAACCACAATTATTAGGTGTTCCGTAAACAGAAAGTGAGTATTTTGGAAGTGTATATAATATATATATCTATATATATATATTAATAATATGTAATAATAATATGTTTATAGTAAAAATAGTACAATTAATTTACAGATTATGAATAATTTTTAACTTTTCAATTTTTAAGGCACCTGAAGGAGAGACTTTTAACAAATATGGACAATTTTCGCTTTATTCTATATAGAAACTAAAATAGAAACTTCACAAATAATTAGACTTCAAATGTTGGTGCCCATTTCTGCAGTCAAGGACATAGCCTGAAAGACTTAAAGTCACGGTGCTCATGGGAAATTTAGAACCCAAAAGGAGAGGTTAGAATGGGAATGTAAACTTATAAAAAAAATTGGAACTCTGGACTCAACAAAGATCTAAACTTTATTGGACACTATGTTTCTAATCTAAATGTCATGTACAGTAAACTTAATCAGACCAAATTCCTCTAAACCACCCAAACCCATAAATATCTCATTTATACCAGACCCTCCATTGACACTAGAGGTGAAGTGTGTCTGACCATTTGTCTAACCTTTGCTAGTTCTTTTAATACTGCATTTGATCATTGAATGTGTATTCACTGTTTTATTTATGCCAGGCATGGGGGAACAAGATAACATCTATGTAATGTCAGAAACTCTTTGTTCTAGTATGCATAAAATAGTGTGCTTCACAAGATTCCGCATTGTATCTTGCCTGAGGAAGAAGCCTATACAATCCTTCCGCCTGACTGACTGTTCAAGGCTTTTGACCGGTCAGGCAGGAGGGAGGACTGTCGTTCGCGGCAAAAGCAGCCACGCCCGTCAGTTAGGCACATCATGTGGTCCATAGAGGACCGCATTTTCAGTTGTGATTGTCCGACCTGTCCGATTGTTCGTTCGTTGATTCAGACAAACAGTCAGTGATCAGTCGCAAAAAGAACAAATTATTGTATCATGTGTAGCTAGCTTAAGTGCTTTGAAAGCTTGCATTTTCAATCATTTTAGTTAGCTAATAAAATGTATCATTTTATATCCAAGATATTTACTTTCATCAATGGCTAATTAAATATACAGTAGACATGTCACAGGGCTGAGTAATAACCCAAATGGTCGATGGTGCATTTTCGTATAAACATGATATATAGCAGCCAAAAAGAGAAAAAGATTTTGAGAAAGCCTCGTGCGGAGGCGAAACGCGTATAGCGTATGCTCGTACGGCCCTTTTTCCTCCTCTTGGAACCTCTTGACTAGCGCACCGACAGTCTCTTCCCCCGTGGTGATACCTGACAAACTTACCGACTACGGACAGATAAGTTTACTGCTAACTCAGGCCTATTGTCCAGGGGGGTGGTTGGTCAGGGTGGGTTGTACTCACTTGTATTTGTATATTGTATTTCCAATATGGAAGTTTTTGTAAATATGTATTTTAAAGGTTTTTAACTAAAGCTCTATCACAGTTCCTACCCTAGGTACTATTTAATAAAGGGTGTATAAATACACTTCTTATTATTGCGTTCAAGACTGTGTGCTGTGTATCTTTTTCTCTTTTTGGCTGCTATTCATCAATGGCTAACACAGTACAATTCTCTACTACTATTACTGTTCTATTTATAAGCATTTGTCACTGATGTTCATTGATTAATTAGGTTCACTCTCTTTATAGGGGTATGGATACAACCTATAAAGGGTGTGAGAAAGGACACAGTTTTTCCCGAAACGTTGCTGTGCTGTGTACAGACGGGTGAAATAAATTAATGTAATGTGATACATTTTTTCACTGATACTTGGAGAACTCTTTATTTTTTTGTACTCTACATTAAATATTGGACTTAATGGCAGTGGAGTACCTGAATTCACTTTTTTGCATAGAAACATTTACTGAGCCTGACACTGTACAGTCGGTAAAGAGCTGCAGCCAATCGGAACGCAGAGCTCCTCGCCCTCCTGCCCAAGAGCTTCCCTTCTGTCTGGAGCCTTTCCTCAGCAGAAACTTAACTGTAAGTTCCAAAACCTATTGCCATGTGCTGCACTGCTGCTGTGCCTGATCTGCCTATTATTGCCCATTTCTGTGGGCCAAGTATATTGCCCATTTCTGTGTGCCAAGCATATTATTTCCCATTTCTGTATGCCAAGCATATTATTGCCCATTTCTGTATGCCAAGCATATTTGCCCTTTTTTGTGTCAAGCATATTGTCCATTTCTGTGTACTAAGCATATTTCCCGTTTCTGTTTGCCAAGCATATTGCCCATTTCTTGGTATGACAACTATATTGCCCATTTCTGTGTGCCAAGCATATTATTGCCCATTTCTGTGGGCCAAGCATATTATTGCCCATTTCTGTGTGCCAAGCGTATTATTGCCCATTTCTGTGTGCCAAGCGTATTATTGCCCATTTCTGTGTGCCAAGCGTATTATTGCCCATCTGTGTGCCAAGCGTATTATTGCCCATCTGTGTGCCAAACATTGCCCATTTCTGTGTGCCAAGCATATTATTGCCCATTTCTGTATGCCAAACATATTTGCCCTTTTTTGTGTCAAGCATATTGTCCATTTTGTGTGTGCTAAGCATATTTCCCATTTCTGTTTGCCAAGCATATTGCCCATTTCTGTGTGCCAAGCATATTATTGCCCATTTCTGTGTGCCAAGCATATTATTGCCCATTTCTATGTGCCAAGCATATTGCCCATTTCTTGGTGTGCCAATCATATTGCCCATTTATGTGTACCAAGCATATTATTGCCCATTTCTGTGTGCCAAGCATATTATTGCCCATGTCCGTGTGCCAAGCATATTGCCCATGTCCGTGAGGCAAGCAGTTTTACCTATATATGTGTGCCAAACAGTTTCACCTGTATCTGTGTACCAAGCTGTTTTACCCATGTCTGTGCCAAGAAGTTTTACCAATGCCAGTTTTTCATCTATTTTACCAGTGTTGATATGTGCCACTATTTTATCAATGCTAGTTTTTCAAGCATTTCACCAGTGTTGGTGGCATTTTATCAATGTCTCTGCGTCACCATTTTACTAGTTTTTCAAGCAGTTTGCCAAGTATTTTAATAGTGTTTTTTGTCACCATTTTATCAGTGTCAATTTTTGGTGTGCAAAGCATTTTTCCTCTTAATATATGTACTAACAATACCCATTGTCAGGACATGTGCCCCCTTCCTGATTTTCCACGCCATGGAGAGGAGCGAGGGGTAGTATAATTGTCCTTTAAGTTAGCCCTCCAGTTCATTAGACAGAAATAAGTTTGCCCTCCAGTTCATTAGACAGAGAAAAGTCTGCCCTTCATTTCATTGGACAGAGTTAAGTCAGCCCTCCAGTTAATAAGCAATGTTAGTGAGTGCTCTAGTTCATTTCCCAGTGTTAGTCAGCCCTCCAGTTCATTAGCAGTGTTAATCAGCCCTCCAGTTCATTAGCAGTATTAGTTAGCCCTCCAGTTCATTAGCAGTCAGTCAGCCCTCAAGTTCATTAGCAGTCAGTCAGCCCTCCAGTTCACAAATCAGTATCGGTCAACACTCTGGTTCACAAACCAGTATCAGTCAGCCTTCCAGTTTACAAACCAGTATCACTTAACCCTCCAGTTCAAAAAACAATGTTTGTCAGCCCTCTTCTTCAAAAACAAGTATTTCTTAACCCTCCATTTCACAAATCAGTGTCAGTCAACCCTCCCGTTCAAACCCCCCCCCCCCACAAAAAAAACAGTCAAGGTTATTCAATAAAAGGTCTTATCGTTTAAAATGGTGCTAATTTTGCCCCTACCAATCAGATGTTAGCTTTCAAATGTTAAATAAGATCTGATTGGATCTCCCTGAGTGTTTGTTAGCCTTCCAGTTCACAAACCATTGTTAAGTCAGCTCTCCACTGTGTAAGAGTGTTTGGACACTGGGGTGGGTTGTTGGTGCTACTTAAGTGTTTTTGTCTGGCCTGCTGCAAATGTATATGGTGTCTTTCTTTTCAACTACATATAGCTGGCTGTAGTTGCAGATGCTTGCGCCACATTAATTTTCCTGTGCCCCCCCCCCCCGGAAAACTTTCTGTGGATGCCCATGGACATAGCTCCTTTTTCAGTAGAAATACACTTTAAGTGATACAATTAACAAATAAAGAATTAATGTAGGTTCATTTTTATTTTTAATCTTTAGTTTTCCTTTAATAATACCAGCCAACATAAAATATAAAGCTATATAGAAACGTTACTGATAATAATAGTTATATAAATAGAATTGGTTTAGTACGTCTAAAGTGTTTATTGTATTTGAGGGTTTGCATTTTTCTTTCAAGCCACTAATTCAGTTTTGGAATAGAGTGTCTAAATTTCTTCTAACCAATGTTTTGAAATTGCAAAATGCTATACAAATCACATCTCCTTTCATCCTCTACTAGACCATTATCTATTATTTGTTTTACATTCCCCTCCCTAGTGTGTGTAGGGAAATGCAGATTCCCTGAAGGAAACTTTAAAGGGTGTCAATCAATTTTCCTCACAACAGATTGGATCCTGCAAACATCACACTCCGCCTTCTCTGAGTGTGGAATAGATGCTGCTTTGGCTTGTATCATCCTAAAGAATACAGAGCAGAGACATAAAATATTCTTTTCAACGGGTGCTGTGGGATATTCTGCTGAAAGGGTAAGAATATTTTGTTCTTATTAATATTGCATTACTTACAATATCATTCTGTCACTTTAAGAATTAAATATGCTTAAAAAATACAACATAAAAAATGGTAATTCCGGTACGAAATTTCAAAGATCTGTAATGCAAAAGTGGAAGTCCACCTCACATCATTACCTTTAAAACATAAATATACTCTAAGAATGAACCTTTTTAAAATGGTTAAAAAGTACCTGCAGCAGGAAGGTAGGCTCAATCCTTCATCCCTGTCCCAAGTACTTTTCATTTAAACGTTTTTTTAAGATTACGTTATACACACAATAGTTATCCTTTGACATATGTCATTGATATAGTGCCACTTGGGTATGTGTTATGCAAACAGAAATAAAATGACAGAAATAGGTAAGTTTCTCTAGTAGTTAAAATCTTCTCTATGTTTATCTTTACAGTATATAAAGTGTAAAGATATGACTTAAGTGTTGTAGATATGACTATTGGTTGTAAAATCCCTGTATCAAAGTGCTAACAATGTTAGTGGAATTGAATATATATATATTCTACATTATATAACAGTGATGTCAAACATTGGCACTCTAGATGTTTCAAAACTACAGCTCCCAGCATGTCTTGGTTGTTTCTAAACACCTGTCATGTCAAGGTTCTATATCACAGTGTTATAATTAAGTTCACTAATGAATATCGGGTGTAAACATGAACAGGAAAAAAATTCTACTGCTTCCATATGGAATTACAATTTAATCTTGTATGGTTAGAGGGATGCTGATCTGTTTAATATAATACATTGCTGGATTGGTCTCTTAGCTGTAAACACACATTTCTACTATATGCCTGCATAGACCCTCATGAAGAAAATCAGCAGAAACAGGAATAAGAAAAGCAGAGAGGCAGAAGTGAAAGGTCACACACATCAATTGTAAAGCAATATAGCCCCATTGCTGCATTTGTTTACTCTGGGTGCATTAAAATTATGTCAGTGCCAAGATGTTGGCAGTGAGTTATTATACTAAATAGACACACGTGGAGGCATCAGGTTAGGGTAAAATCCTGCCAAAATATTCCTTCGAGGGGACTGACTGTGGGTGTATTTATCTGTGATGTTGTGTGTTATTTTCTAGTCACCACACCTAGTCAGATCAGTACCCTGTAAGCCCTGCCCAGGTGTGGTAGCAAACCTCATGCCAAATCTCAGTAATAAGAAAAGATTTCTTAAAGGGCATGTCCATGATTAAAACAAAAAAATAAATATGGTGACTTGTCAGTTATCTTCTAAGAAGAATTCTCATGCACATCCACCAGCAGGGGTGCAGACCCTTCCAACCCCTACCCCATGGGGTAAATGGTATCCAATTTTTGAAATAATGTATGAAAGGTCGCACACCAAAAGTACAAAAGTATATAATGTGAACTCTTTTATTGAACCATTACACACACAACGTTTCGGAGGGTTCCACCCCCTTCATCAGCGGATCTTTATCAGGATCACCCGATGAAGGGGGTGGAACCCTCCGAAATGTTTTGTGTGTAATGGTTCAATAAAAGAGTTCACATTATATACTTTTGGTGTGCGACCTTTCATACATTATTTCAAAATTATCTGCCTGCAACCTCAACTGCTATTTTTACCAGCTTATCACGTGCATTTGTAACAAGATATTAAATTATGCGTCTTTTTCTGTAATGAAAAAGGTGTCTGCCTCTTCTGTCTTTTCCATGAGCTTTTTTAAAAGCCTGAGCATGATCATAGGAGGCAGGAATGGAATCAGCGGTTGTGATGTCAGCAGACACAGCCTTGATTGACTGCATGGAGGGAGGAGGTAGGTCAGCCCGAAATCTCTGATTTTCTGGTCGGATATGATGAGATTTGACACATCGAGTGTATGTGTACACAGCTTAACTGTTCTTCACCCATGTAAACATGCTGAGGGGTGTAGGGAGAACAGTTACTGTACATTTGAATAATTGAAATAATTAGTTATTCATATAAAGGTTTTTTAGTCATCCAGGTCATTGTATACCAAGTAGTATACCATATACAGTATATCAACTACACTGTAAAAATTTACTTTTTAAAAAAACAAAAGTACCTGAGGTAGGGAGGTATTGAATATTAAGTTTTCCATTAGTTCTCCTTTAAGTCAATACAACTGCACTTGTTTAGAAATTAAAACAATGTACCAATCATCTTAAGGTCCATACAGATGTGTACAACTGCAGGGCAAATGTTGAATGTAGGGTGCATCCCTACACATCTATCAATGGAAAAATCTAGGAAAAGGTGGGGTACCATGCTAGCCAGTCGAAATGTTTACAGGGTAACCCTTTTTAACTATAAAATAACGAAAGTGATATAAAAGGTGATACTTTTTTTGGCTAATTAAGATAATCATAGAAAACTTTCAGAACATTCTAGTTCCTTTATCAAGCTGATTACAATGAAGCTGTGGTGTTCTCAGATATGGAAAAATCTAGAAACGCCACTAACGCTGGGTACACACGAAGGGACTATTTGTCCCGACCGAGCGCTCACTACGAGTGCTCACTATGAGTGAGCAATAGTGGCCTCAGCCGACATTTCATGCGATTGAGCGCGCTGTCCCATAGGGAACCGCACGATCGATCAGGATTTACTGACATGTATGAGGAACGGATAACAGAAAATATATTCTGGTGTGTACCTTGCCTAAGGAGAGCAGGACTCAGCAGGATCTATCCTGCTTAAAGGGCAACAGTAGCCTCCACACAAGTTAGGGTTGAATGAAAGCATGCAGTTATTTCTTTAAAATGATCCCTAGATCACACCTTTGGCTGCACTCTGTGAGAAATTATATTGGGGGGTCAAATCCCCTGCTTTCAGATGGTCCAGTGACATCACCTGACTTCTGCCCTAGCCCAGGGGCTCAGTTAAGACTTAATGCTGGGGAAAACAGGAAGTACCTGGGGGAAAAAATAACAGTTGAGATGGGGAGCCTATTAATGCAGGCAAATGCTGGCCACATGACTACAAGCTGGTCACATGGCTGAAAACAGGAAGTGTTCAAGCAGGAAGTAATATTGCTGAACATTTCTTGCAATAACTTTTTCACAAATTTTAGAAGAATTGGAGACCACAGTTAACCTTTAAGAATAAAGAGGGGCTTCAACCTGACCGTCCACCTACTTACAATGCTGTTTTATTCAGGTTCAGGAACCACATGGATTGTTGCCTTTGTTAATACTTAAAATGTAGAAAAATCCCCCTTAATGTTCAATTTCTTTCCACAGTGTATCCTATATGTCCTTATAGCATTTACACTAACACTTCTTATCTTTAAAAATGGTGCTAATTGTGCCCCAATCAAATGTTAGCATTCAAATGTTAAATAAGATCTGATTGGTTGGGGCAAAATTAGCACCATTTTAAACGATAAGAACTTTTATTGAATCTCCCTGTAAGTCTATTAGAATAGATGGTACAGTACTGAAAAGCATAGCATCTGTTTGGGTTTATGATGAATAGAGCCAAAGTACCTTTGGGTTTTGTATAATATAGTTAATGTTAACGAATATCTACTAAAAAACTAGTGCACATCCAATTAACATCTAATTGAATATGACTTGGATGTTCACTAGTTTGCATATATTATATTTCTGGTGACTAGTTTAACTAGTGTAGATCAAGGTTACATCAATTAGACATTTGACCGGACATGAAGGGCAAATTATTCTTAATATGGGACAGATAGTTATTGCCAATCATGTACCTGATCTAGGGCCATTTATAGACGAACTCTAGGGCTAGGGGTGGAGGGTGCCAAAGTTTTTTTTCTTTTTAATGACCTTTACCATCCATAAATCAAGTTATTACCAACTAGTTAAATGTAGCCTCCCTGTTTGTATACAATATAATCATCTTGGAAGAGTTTAGCCTTTTCTGACACGTTGTAGTTACAATATGAGAGGATTTTGTTAATTCTACTCAATGTAGTGCCTTGTAATCTTAGTACTTCTTACCTGACTGGGATCCCGCGATGCAGTAAGTCTCACAAAGGGATTTACAGCATTACGAAATCATGGTCAGGTAAGACGTGCCAGTCGTGTTACTACATCTGCCCCACAATCAATGTGTCTAAAAAGTTAAACACACAAAAAGTCTAATACAGGTTTATTCTAAATCCCTATTAATTGCTTTTGGTTTCCTAATCTATTCAGAGACTGATAGTAGTTTGAGTTGGTAAGGGAGCATCATGGGAAACTTACTTAGGGTGCCAAAAGCCCAGAACTAGCCCTTACAACAAAATGACCAGCCCGGATGGTTTTTGGAATGTCTCTGGAACGTTGGGAGGTAAGTAAAAGCAATATATGGCATACTTAAAGGGCAAGTCCAGCCCTGAAATGAAAACTTACCTACAGGTAAATCATCCCCCAAAACCCTAGACTGTAATAGTTTGAAATCTGAAATATATATGTCTAACCTGAAATCCTGCACAATGTCCTGCTGCCCCTGTTTCTGCTTCCTGGTTCTTCCTGTTAGTAACTGTCAGTTTGGATTTTACAGTCGACATCACAGCCAATGACTGAATGATAATCCCCTAGTTGCCTTTTCTGAGCATGCCCAGGCTCAGTACAGCCTCAGTACAGGTTTCTAAATTGCACAGTTTCCATGAGGCCTCCAGAAGCATAGCAGGCATACAGTAATGAATTCATAGGACAAAGTAGGATATATCAACATATTTTAAAGAGGCCATTCTTTCTAAAAGATGTTATTATGAGGGTGGAGTTGTCCTTTAAGGGGAGGAAGTAACTGTAGGGCTTTCTGCACTGTTGTATTTTAGGGTGAATCTTTGATTGGGAATTATGGAAAATGACCAGTACAGTAATCATCATTTAATCATCTGTTTTTTAAAGGGGAAGTTCAGTGCAAATACACATGCTTTTCAGAAAAAAAGAGCAGCATTTTTTCATCCCAATGACCGTAATCTGCCCATTCAGGATTGTGTCTGTGTATAAATAAGTGCAACCGAAATACTACTTCCTGTTTGCAGGACCCCTATTAGAGACCGTTATGGCCTTGCCCTTGACCCAGCTCCTGGGTTGATTCAGTTGCTCAGTAGGGATCGGAGCATCTTTGACCCATCTAACAGCCAATCAGTAGAAATTACGGTTAGGAACATTCCAAGAATGTAATGCATCCTGGGAAGAAGAAGGACCGTTAGAACCTGAAATGGCAGCTCACTAATGTCAACAGCAAGGAACAGCAAAGGGTATGAAATCAACTGATTTTTCAAAATGGGAGAGAATATGTAGAATAACCAAGAAGGCATTACACAAACTAACAATTTAACCAATATTGACAATTTCCACTGAACTGTCCCTTTAAGGTGAATTTCTGTAAAACTTCTGTTCTTTCTACAAGTTAGCAGACTTAAAGGGTAATTACAGCCTCACTTTGGGTAGTTTTAAGGGGAGAGTAAAGAGCACATTATGTAGAATTGTCTTTTTATGTTGATTATAATTTGATTCTGTCCTTAGACAAGAAGACAGCAGTGCTATAAAAGTGCTTTACGAGAGTCCTGTGGTTTCATTTGAAGACTGGATATTCCAAGTTACCAAGGGAAAAAATATGCATACGGATTTGTTTAAAGCCAATATAAATATCAGCCCGATCAAATACATGTAAGGAGAAAAGAAAAAAAAACGTATTGTTGTAAAACATTAGAAACAATCAAAGCAAAATATCCATACATTTCGTCCCAGTAACCTGACAATACTAACGACTATTATGTTCCCACAGGAGACAAAAATATTTCTTTGCACTAAACCTTAGCTACAGTAATAAAGATGGCAAATAGTCTGACCCATGTGGGACTTGTCTGGGCTCTTTTATCTTTGTTCTCTGCAGCTCTCAGCAGCACTAGCTTCTTTATGCCTTACTGGTTGTTTGGCTATCTGATGGGGAAGCCAGTGTCCTTCAGCACCTTCCGTAGATGTACATACCCTGCCCAAGTAGATGGAAGGAGCTTAGTGACGGTAGAAGAGTGTGGAAGGTATGCCAGTTTTTACGCCATCCCCAGTCTTTCCTGGCAGATCTGCACCTTGGTGATAAGCATTGGTTGCATGTTGCTCCTGTTGGTGTCCCTGGCTGCAGTTCTAGGCTGTTGTATAGGAAATCTCATCTCCAGAATGGCAGCAAGAATATTAGGAGCAACACAGTTTGTTGGAGGTAAGAGGGTCAGTTAAATTCTCTTAACCTTAGCTTGGGATTGCATTGCATGAGAAATATTCTGCTCTAATATTAGGGGACGGACGTAACCTTCACTGAGATATATGAAAATATTATCAGTATTTTCCATTTACTGTAGATTTATGAAACCGTTTTGCTTTCAGCAGGGATCTGAGCTGCATTGATTCCCTCCCTATACTTTCAGAGGATGATTAAAAGGTCACCCAGATATCTTTCAAATAAATAAAATTCATGACATTAAACCTTGTGAGAATTTGTCAATGGGAAAATAAATAATTTTTATTATTAAAATTCCTTCTTCAAAAGGTTTATTGGAAAATCAATACATTGTTCTATGATACAGTTTTCTCTTGGGAACTTGATAAACTATACAGATGCATGTATGTAAACTTTTAATATTGTACCTTGAACTCCTCCAGGTCCTGGCTGCCCCTGCCCTCTCCTTTACGGCTTTTTTCCCCCTAAAAATGGAAACTTTTAAGTAGAAAGTTTAAATTTGGCTTGAATTACCAAATTTTTTATAAGCACTATTAATTTGTGTCAGTTGGGGCTGCAAGATTTAAAACTCAATAAAATTTAGTTTAGTGATGAAAGAGGAAATGTAAATTTCCCATTTTATTCTGAGTAAATACTTTTTAAAATTGTGTTTTATTTTGTAGTTTTATGAATTTTATTTTACAACTGTGTGTGTCAGAGAGACACCAATCAGATTGATCTAAGGGCTTGATTAGCAGGTGATTAATTAGGCTTGATTATCAGGTAGCCTTTAATTACATGGCCATTTATATATTTCCCTGAGTGTCAGAGATAGCACACATGCCCTATGTGCCCCACACATGTGTACCAGATTTAATGTGTCTAGTGTACAAACTCTGGGAGAAGAAAATAAATTTTTTTTGAAAGAACAGCAATTATGTCTGGACTATGCATGTAGAAGGGCCTCCTTATATAGCTTGGCCCCTGTACATTACATTTATCTGATCCAGGTCCTGTAGTCTAATCTGATATCACACTATACATAATGTTTATCTGTAGAGGGATTGATGTCAGCAGTCATAAATATAAACAAATCTGCTTCTGTAGTTAGAGATTTGACAATTACCATAAAGTTTGTAAAGTTAGCTATATACGGGCAGACTTTCATCTGAACGGAAATCCGATCGTAAGAACAGTTTGAAGTTCCCTACCTTAAGGCCTCAATCTTTCTGCAGATTTGAAAGAGCTTGAAACCTGCAGGGAGATTTGGACAGAAGATGGGGTCAGCGGAATATTTTCTGCCTGGCCCAAACTTTATTTTTCCAATAAACTGCTTGACATTGTCTAGAAGTGAAACAGAAAATGGGTTTCGACATTTAGAGCGATCTGATTGAAATGCTTTAGACTTGTTTAGTTGTAACAGGACAGAGCTTTATACTTTACATGTACAATAGGAGGTCTTCAACCTGCTCCTGATGGCAGATCAGGTAATGTTACCAATGTAGATCGTATGGGGCTGTTTCTTTAACACAAAGTAATCGATTTTATTGTCAGTGACATAAAAATACTAGCTCATTCATTAAAAAAAGTTTGTTTGTTTTAATACATGAAAGCTCTCTCTGCCTACAGAAAGTCTCCCACACTGAATTTAAGCAGTACAGAAGTAATTTATTCTGGATATTATCGGCTCTAATTTGTGTTATGTCAGAGAAGATAAAATCCTGTAAACTGCAAGTTGTAATCTGCACAGGCAGGGAAACGGTAATGGCAGGAGAGATAAGGACAAGATACTTCCCCGATTTTCCCAGATATAAATCACAAGGGTAATTCTGTTAATCAGACATCTGCTTTTGTCACTGTCACTCTGTTAATGATACGAAATTGGGTGGATAAGGAAATCAAAAGAAAAGGAAAAATCCCTTTCTTTATGCTGCTAAAAGAGGTTATCTCAAGCCGTTTCAGATGAGAAACTGTTGCTGAATTGATAACACAGTAAAAACATATTAGAACTTTAGGATGGGTACACACCAGCAGATATTTTTGTCCGACTGACCGATCTATCAGTCGGTTGGCCGAAAATATCTGCTGGTGTGGGGCGGCCGGCCGCGACTTAGCTCGGTTGCCGTTCGGCCGAATGGGCGATCGGACAAGTCTGCAAATCACCATTGATTGCGCGGTTCCCTATGGGACTGCACAATCAGTCGAGCGAACTGTAGGCTGCAGCCACTATTGCCGCGACCGACAGTCATTTGTCCCAGCCGAACGCTCGGTACTGTAAGGCTTCCTCCCCCACCCCCAACCGTTATATTAATATGTGCAGAAACTCCCCCGATCATTACTTACCTTACCTCTTTCCTCCGGCATACTGTCTTGGCTGTCTGCTTGCATGAAACTGCAAGCAGGGCGCCGGACCGGCAGCCGCGTCTGTGATTGGCTGAGAGGCAGCCAATCAGGGACACGGCTGCCGGCAGTGGAGAATGCCAGGGGAGAAAGGTAAGGAAAGTAATGATCGGGGGAGTTTCTGCACATATTAATATAGCGGTTGGGGCTGGGGGAGGAAGCCCAACAGTACCCCAAAGGTTTTTTTGCTAGGGGAAGAGAGAGGAGGGGGAGGGTTTCTCTGAGCAATCCAAAAACCTCTGAGAGGATGCCTCAGAGTGCAGTGCTCCTGTGGTCAGTTTTTGGGACTTTGGGGGGACATTACAGGAGAACCATTTGGAGCTGGGATGTAAGGTAAGGATTTTATTACACTACAGAGTGGGGCCAGTAGTGGGTTAAATTATAGTTTTGGGGGTAGACATGCCCTTTAAAGCCAGTTCAACGTACAAAAAAAGTTCTCAATAAGCAGTTTCTGGCCTGGGAAATCATGTGTTTTATAATTAACACATCCTTTAAAAATGATATGGCATCTGAGCTCAAGCATCAGGCATAAATTGTGAGTCGTCTTCCTCTGCCCTTGACCCAGCCTTGTATGCTCCAGAATCATTCCAAGTAGAACTCACTGTTGAATTAGGACTGTATAGGACGTGCAGTTATATATATAATGGATGTTTCTTGGCTTGTGCGGATAAGTAATTAATATCTGGGTTTATCTTGTGTCATTATTTTTCAGGACTTCTCATTAGCTCTGGATGTGCCCTATACCCATTGGGGTGGAACAGTCCTGAAATTCAACAAGCTTGTGGCAATACATCCCATCAGTTTCAATTAGGTAAGTAGTTTCTCTGATCACACTCCCGATGAATAGTAGTTTCTGGCCAGTGGTGCATTTTCAGAATAAATTAAAAGCATAAATATGCATGTATGTTAAATGCAACAAGACTGTAAAATAAAATAAATAAAAAAACAGGGATTTTGTGGTTATGACAATTTTAAAATAGAGCAACATTTAACCATTTAACAATGTCAAATAGCAGTATTATAACCAGAAAGGGAAAGTTTAAAGGGTATCTCCACAGGGGATATTGGGTTTAATTGAAGAACGGGAGGTTAATGAGCTCTGTCTTATCTACCATTCTTCAATTTAACCTGCAGGAACCATGAGAGAAGATACAGAACTTACCCAGTCTTGTGCTCCCCCGCTGTTCCTCTGACAAGTCCAGACGGAGTTTGTATTGTTTGTGCATGTGCATATGTGTGGCGCATGCAAATATTTACAAACTGTGTTGGGTGATGTTAAGTCTTATTGGATTTCTTTCTACACATTAACATAACTTTAGGCTATAACACTTTTTAGTAATACCACGGCTTTAAAGATTGGTATCGTAAATTTATGTTCGTTAAAGCGATCAGAGATTAACGATCGATTTAACGATACCGATCATAAATTTCCGATACCGATTGTAAAACTACGATAATGAAATCGTAGCTTTACAATCCCCATAGAATACTATTGAGGTAGTTTACTACCGCACGGTATTCTACGATTGAACGTTCGTTAATTAATGAACATTCCATTGTAAATTTACGATCGCGATTGCGATACCGCGGCTTTATAAATACGCCCCATAGCCATGTAGTGTAGGTGTGAGGTTGTTGTGTGCACCTGTATCTATGTGTTTGAAAACCACAACTTTTAACATTCACCAAGAGCAGATGGCAGCAGGGAATTCTGGGGTTTCTTAGTTTGCAAACATATGGAAGGACCACAGGATGGACATCAGGATGCACAGCCGCCTCTGGTAAATAGACTTGCAATGGCTGCGCAAGTGTCTCTTCAGGCACTCACGCAGCCGCCAAAAACTAAGGCTTAAAGTCGCGCTAAATGACTGTAAATTGTGGCCGCAGTGCAGCAAGGTTTTAAGTACATTAAATCTGTTTCTTATTCCATATTCTATTATTCCCACCTCCCTATGAATAATAGAACGCTCGGGCACACTGCAAGGCTTTCCTTACCAGTGCTCCTTCTCAGCTGTCAGGTGCAATGTCCCGTACAAGCACCTATCTTCGGCGCATGTGTGCCAATACAAAAGATAGGCACGCGACCGGGACAGCGTGCCTGATGGCTGAAAAGGGGCTGTGAGTGGAGGTCCGGAAAGGTAAGTGTTGTAGTGTTCCCAGGCATTCTAGTATTCACAGAGAGGTGGGAATAAGCGTTCTTACCTCCCTGTGAATAATAGAAACAGATTTCATGTACTTAACAAACCCGCTTTAGTGTCCCTTTAATGATTACAGCAATTAATTATTTCTAAAGTTAGAAAACTAATGGGTGTGAAGCATGAAGGTCATTTGCTCAAAAAGATTTTGACAACCATTTTGAAAGATAATAACTAAAGAGCTGGGCATCATATTTTTTATTGAGTGAGTGAACTACCAACTGTAAAACTAAATTATTAAAAATATGTACTTTGGCTCAATGTGTCCAGTAAGTACTTACTAGGTCTTCTGCTTTGGATAGTGTCCTGGAAGATATAGTTACTCTCTCCAATCTCCAAAACATGAGAATTTGAGTTGTGTATCATGATTATGTGGATGAAGAAAGAATTTGGGAAGCTGCAAGTTCGCCGATCCCCGACCAAATGTTCGTACACAACATGCATCGTGGGTCGGGACCCGCGATCGCATGTGTGTATGAACCTTTAGTTTCTGGTAAATTAATACCCATGATCTTTATGGTTATGGTCGAAATGTTTAGCTGTTTTGACCTGGTTTTGGGTTGTGTCCCAATATTTTAACCTAACCAACCAAAATATTGTCCTGGAAGTTGGTTGGACCAAAATATCATATAGGAATATATGTCTTGCCCAGGTTCAGTAATCCTACGGCCAGCCCTGACGACCTGTAGGTATGGTTGTTAGTATGAGATGGGAAATGTAGCTTTTGCTTTTTTTGCTAGAAAAGAACATGATAATTAACCACAGTCCAGCTAAAAAATATGTTCTGGGCAAAAACCAGAACGTTAGATACAATGTGAAGACTTTGAATATGATTTTTTTGCTACTCTGTTAGTTTGAATGGATGAATGTATTATTAGAGGTTATTTCAAGTTTGTATCTAACATTCCTCTGTTTCTAATCAGATAATGTGCAATGTAGACGACTATATTAAAGTGATATTTTTCCTTCCTTCTTTTGTTGCCAGATTTTGTAATAGAGCAGTGCAAGCTCTGTGATATTGCCAGTTAGGAAAGCCTGTTTGTGCAGATCTCGGGAAACTGCCAGTGATGTAATAGCAGACTTATTGACCATAACATATTATTTAACAAATGTATTTACTTACCTTCTTTCAGCCATCAGACCCCAGGATGCAATAGTTACACAGCTGTAGGATGTTTTTGAGGAAAAATCTAAACTCTAATGTTCACGGCCCCTTCTGCAAAGATTCCCAAATCCTCTTAAACCTGTACAAGCTTTTAACAAGCTCACACATGCTCAGAAATGTCAGTTTGGGGAGCAGCTACTCACAAGAACCATGAAGGGGACTGTGAACCTCAGTGATCTTTCTTCAGGAACATCATACAGCTGTCTTTGGGCATGTCTAGAAGGCCTGCAGCAAAGAAAAGTTGCCAGTCTGCCAAATTCCTGTTTTATTTGGACAAATACAGTTGAAGACTTGCTTTTGATGGTTTAGCCAGAGACGCGGTGGGTGTCCACTTGAGTTACAAAGCAGTAGTCTGTTTTCCTTCTAGCAAAATAGAGCAAGTGTACTGTAAAAATCTAAACAGCTTATTGCTTATCTATTAGTTGTGATTAAAGGGGAACTGTGGTCTCCAAACAAGGTGAGTTTAAATGAAAGGCCATTTTCTTACCTTTAAAACCATCAACCACCTCTCTACGTGCTCCACAGCCCAAGAGATAAAGAAATTACTAACTAGAAAGTTAATGGGTGGGAGGCTGACATTCCTAAGGTTCCTCCTCTACCTTGCTGTCAGCGAGCACAGCCTCAAGCTTCAGTGACAGGACAGGACAGGACAGGACAGGAGGCAGGAAGTCCCTCCCCCTCCCTGCTGTGTGAAGATCCCCAAAGAGAAGGTAAGCGAATCTACAGCCCTACTCTCCCACTATGTGAAAACAGCCTTTTCAGGCAGATTTCTCACTGCTTGAAAAGGATTTTTTCACACGGTTTTCTTAAGGGGGTGGTAGTTTGAGTATAACACTGTACCAATGAGTGGTCGGGGTCACGGCACCCGTGAGTGGGCGGGGCCACATCACCTGCGGATGGGTGGGGCTAAGGCACCCGTGGGTGAGCCACATGGGGCTGTAAGAGAAGGGGCCATGGGGGCCTGCAAATGGAGGGGCCATGGGGTCCATGAGTGGCAGGGACCAGGAGGGCTTGCAAGAAGAGTGGGGCTGCAAGGGGAGGAGGAGACACAGGGCAGATTGACTGTCACATGGTCAGATATATGACAGATATAGCCTCCTCGCAGAGGGCGCCAGTGATTCCTAGTTACACCACTGATTCTGTAGTTGGTGTGTGATTGGTAAATAATGCCATTGTCAATTAATAAAAAAAAAGCATCCACTCCCTTATCATCTGCATTATTCTCCTATTACGGTAAGTACCGAGGGCTCATTCACACTAGTAAAAATGGAAATGTTGGTGGAATAACAGTAAAAAGCGGAAATATAAAAAATAGAGTATATTTAAACAGAAAAATAAACCATATATATATACACATACACAAATAAGTCCCATATACACTGTATTACCTCCCCACTGTTTTTATTTTTCACTTTGCAGGATATTTGATCCATTGGACATATTACAATCCGGACATTTACCGCATATCCACCTGTGCTTCTACTTCCAGCCGCTACTTTATTCGCTATTTTACTTGTTATTTATTAGCCTTGTGGTTATAGGTCGCTATATTATATCGGTAAACTTTTTATTTAGTTTATTGTTTTTATACTGTACATAGATTTGCAGCTGGCCAGTTTTGCTACTATAGTGTATATGGGACTTATTTGTGTATGTATATATATATATATATATATATATAAATATATATATATATATATGGTTTATTTTTCTGTTTAAATATACGCTATTTTTTATATTTCCGCTTTTTACTGCTATTCTACCGACTAGGTACATTTCCATTTTTACTATTTGATATGGTGTTACCTCTTCTAGGGGCTACACTACATTGCTTTTCCTGAATAGGAGATTCAGGAGTACCTGTCAATCAGTCTTTTGCATTATACATTTGTTTGGTCTCATTCACACTAGATCTGATTTTTGGTGGGTTTTAGCAATGGAACGTTTTTAAAAACGCAAGGATACACAGAATTAGTACTGTTCACGCTATTGCATTCCGATTGTGCCCGTTTGCTTTCCGGTCCGTTGCGATTAAAAAAAAGGCACTGCATGCTGCATTCCTGTCCGTTTTTTGCATGTGTTTCCTATATCAATAGATGGAAAATGCATTGTGAAAAAATGTCACAAATGCATGCAAAAAACAGAAACTGACAAACGCATGCTGTGCATTTCTGTCAGTTTCTGATGTGAACGAGCCCTGAGACTTTACAAAGAGACTCCTTATATTGGTAGAGTATTGCTTCCATTCTCATCTTTTCCTATTTATGTACTGCAGCTGTGTACTGATAGAACTGCATCACAAACTATACTGTACCGGCAGCCGTTATCGGCTATTTGTGTCTCAATGTCACGTTAACCAATATACCAAGCGTTAACGTGACTAAGATACAAATAACGGCAGTTGTGACATTATGCAAATTTTTTGTCACGCAACTGCCGCAACCAATGTACTAAGCCACTGATGGGCAAAGTATGGCTCTCCAGATGTTTGAAAACTACAACTCCCATCATTCCTAGGCTTCCCTCTGTAGTTGAAGAATGCTGGGAGTTGTAGTTTAAAAACATCTGGAGAGCCGCAGTTTGAGGATCACCGCACTAAGCCGTTAACGGGTTTTTAAGATGTAATCTCTATCGTTAAAGATTCGCAAAAGGGAAACTATTTGCAATGCACCGAGAGCCACTATCAGCTCAGTGCATTGCCTAAAGGGGTCAATAGAGAGCGATAGCGACACTCGGTACATAGCCCCTAAAATGTTTTGTATACCAGAAACAAAGCCACTTTGTTCCAATAATCAGGACATTTGCAGTTTACCTCAAATATTATTTCTTCTTTTGGAACAATATTAATCTTTATCTCTATTACCAAGAAACACACAGGGCTAATGTTGTTCTCTTTTACATATACAGAGCTATATAGTAATCAGTGATAAATTCTTAAAAATTTTTTGGGCTCTTAGGGCCCTATTTATAAAAGATCGGTATCGTTATCGTAAAATACCGATCGTTATCGTAAAATAACGACCGGGTTTTTAACGATAACGACCGTTATTTACCGATAACGACCGCTATTTAACGATAACGGTCGTTATCGGTAAATAACGACCGTTATCGGTAAATAACGGTCGTTATCGGTAAAACCCCGGTCGTTATTTTACGATAACGATCGGTATTTTACGATAACGATAACGATTTTTTATAAATAGGGCCCTTAGAACCAGCACCTCAGCAAGCCCAGGGAAGCTTTCCTCAGCAAGCTCACGGGGAGTCGGGGACAGGGCATTCTGGGAACAGTAACTTTATAATTTAAGATCCAGAGAAGCTAGAGATGGCATCCTAGGCTTGTTTGAAAGGTATGAAATAGCTATGCTACTATGAAGACCACAGCTACCCTTTAACTCCAACATGAATTGGTGTTTAGTCTGTAAACACAATAAGCTAACCCGTAATCTCAGATTCTATTTCCTTTTATTAAACACTTCCCAAACTTCCAAAGAATAGTTTGGTTGACCTTGTATCCGTGTAGGATAGGATGTGCATGGAGCACACAACACTAGGGTGAGCAATCCTTATTAGGATGGTTCGGTGTACTGCTCAATAAGAATTTGCAGTTTCCTGTGTTCAATGTTCATTTCAATCTTACATTTCTATAGACATTACTCATATTAAATATAAATAAAGGGACTTAAATATAACATAAGATAGGAAGTTGGTTAAGACATGGATTAAAAATGTTCTGGAATATCTGTGATATGTTTAAAAGTGGAAAATCAAGCAAAAGCAAACTGTGATCTTCTTTATAAGCTTTGGATATCGATGACTGTATAATGCATTTACCAAAACTCAGTCCCACAGGCAATTCTGCATCCTCCAGTGAGTGGACTGACCATTAAGGGAGCCATTTTGACATACAACTATTATTTTTACATTTTAGCTTTAGTTGTCTTTTAAATCAGATTCTGTTTAAACGATCAAAATCTTCCTTAAAAATACATTAAGAGAAAATATTTCTATAAGAGGGGTATAAAGGGGTACCACCTGGGATTTTAATTCTATGTGATTTGTTATAGATTTAGATTGGAATTCAAACTCTAATTTCTCTTTTATGTTTCCTCAGGATCTTGCAAGCTTGGTTGGGCTTATTACAGTACAGGAGCTGGAGCCGCGGCTGCCATGTTGATTTGTACTTGGCTATCATGTTTTGCTGGCAAGAATGTCAAACCTTCTCCTTACTGATATTCTTAATCGGTTACCTAATGTGGAGCATGCTACAAAGTGACATACAAGAATTAGGCAGCCTAACGAAGATTTTCCTTCATTATTCAAAAATAAGCATGATATATAGCGCAATACTTTGTATTTGGTGGCAGCAATAATGCATATGCATAGTAAAATACTAACAACTGCATTGTTAGGTATTTACCTAAATTACAAGTAGAGAATATAGTATCATTTAGTATAGAGGTAACCAACCTGTGGTGGTACAAGGGACCACACCTAATACTAGCTATGCCCAGATTTACAGCTCTCTAACTCCTCCCAAAGATATTGTCAATGACACTCCTCACATTTCTGACATAAGCAAGCTAGGCAGGCTAAGGGAGAGAATGCACAGAGCTGTCAATTACTGTATAGTATAATATCCACCTACATCACTACCCAATTCCCATACATATTGCCATCACAGCACCTCACAGTTTGTTTTTACACATTGTTAAAAGATTGTTTGTGAATCGTTTCAATCATTTTTTTAAATGTAAAAATGCATAAACTTTCCCCCTAATGTCTGTCTGTATGCTTAAATTTAAAGGTACAGTAAAGTGAAGGGGGAAAAAATCTTGCCTTTATCCTTATTTTTTGTATTTTTAGAGCTGCCAGGAATTTGATTCCTTTTTGTTCCCAGTGCTCCTTTTCACTACGTCTCCCTGTGTCCTGCACAGCCCACTCCTAGTTAGTAGGCATTCCACCTCTCTCTGTGCTCAGCCTCTCCCAGAATCTAAGACACAGCTAGAGTGGGTGAGTATGTGCAGTGGACATGAGCTGTCTTTCAAAACAGTGAGCAATAGCCAATATGATTCACCCTGTGGCAGCTGTTCTTGCCTCTTGAAATAAATAGGTAATTCTTTCAGCTGCATGAGTTTGGAGGGTGTGTGTAGGGGTGTGCGTGCTCAAGAACACAGAGCAATTACCTAAAGCATTGGGTATCAGCTGCAGGCAGAGTGAGTAATAACAAATAATAGTTATTCATTTCATGATCAGAATGCTGAATCAATAGGCTGGAGTAATAGGTTTTAATTTCATATAAAGTGGGGCCAAGGAGACAATATGCAATGGAAGTAGATGGGTTATTGACCGTTCATTGCTGCCTAGTGGTTCCCACCACCTTGCATAAGTGGAACAGTAGGGGTAGGGGGGACAGAGATGGAAAAAAGCAGGTGTAAGGCTGGTAATAATTAATACTTGGTTGTGTGATTAGCTGGAAAATACCCTTTAAAGGATAACCGATTTTAAATGATAGGCCAGTTTCCTACCTTTAAAACGAGCAATCAGCCACCTCTCTAAGTACTCCACAGCCCAAGATATGAAGAAATGACTGACCAGAAAGTTAATGGGTGGGAGGCTGACATGTGACATTCCTAAGGCTGCTCCTCCACCACACTGCCGGCAAGCACAGCCTCAGACATCAGTGACAGGACAGGAGACAGGAAGTCCCTCCCCCTCCCTGCTGTGTGAAGATCCCCACAGAGAAGAAGATCCCACTGTGTGAAAACAGCTGTTTTGACACAGTTTTATGTAGGGGGGCCTGGGTTTTTTGAGTGGGGAGGGGCCCATGGCACCCTCGAGTGGGCAGGACCAATGCATCCACAAGTGGGCGGGGCCAAAAAAATTATTTTGCTACTTACTGTATTTCTGACATTATGGTTTAATGGATGGATTGCTGTTGCTTGTATGTTGGAACATATGGGGTGCCGTTTGTTCCCAGAACATTTTGTTAAAAATAACACACTTTGGTGACAACAATATATATATTGTTGACAAAAATAAATTCAGTGGTAACAAGATACATTAAGTCAACAAAAAAAAAACCCTCATTTTGGTGAGAAAACAATATTAAATCGACCAAAACAAATTTGGTAGTTACAATTTATTTTTTTTTGTTTTAGTCCACAAAAAAATATATTTTCGTTAGAAAACTATAGGTCGATTAAAAGAAATTTGGTGCTAAAAAAACATACATTTAGTCAACAAATGAGTCAACAAATGAACAACTGTAGCACCAAAATATACTGTATATTTTGATGACCACAATCTATTTTGGTGAACAAAATGTACAGTGGATTGAAACAGAATATTTTTTGTATTGAAAAATGGTGAAAAGAAACTTTATGCTGGCAAAAAGTAAATTTCGTAGACCAAATATATCTTGTAGCATAAGTGAATGCTTTTAGTATACAAAATGCACTAAGGGAAAACAAGCATAATTTTTGTCTTAAAAATGCAATTTTGTGCCCCAAGATTTATGTTTCCTAATGGTAATAGTAAATGGCAAGCTCTCTCTTTAATCTTTATTAAAAAATAATATTAACTGGTAAATTGTTCACTTTCCCTTTAATCCCTTCAGAAAAAATGTGTACACGTAAGATAGATTTCCCTTCAAAGGGACTGTAAACTCTCTAAACCCCAAAAAAGAACTGTGTGCCATTCGTTTCTGTTATTCACAGGGAGGTGAGTACGCTTATTATCACTTCCCTGTAAATAATAGGACGCTCGGGGGACCTGGAACTTACCTTACCCGCTGCTCCACTCGCATCCGCTCCTTCACTAAACAGCTGTTCTCTCCCTATCACGCGCCCTATCTTTTGTATTGGCACGCATGCGGCTGTCAGTGAAGGAGCGGCTGCAAGTGGAGCGGCGGTAAGGTAAGTTCCAGGTCCCCCGAGCGTCCTATTATTCACAGGGAGGTGAGAATAAGCGTTCTCACCTCCCTGTGAATAATAGAAATGAATGGCACATAGTTCTTTTTTGGGTTTTTGGTTTAGTGTTCCTTTAAACTCTTTAATAAGAAATCCATGGCATATGGTACACTTCCCCTTTAAAAAATAGTAATTGCCATGCAGCCCCTTTAAAGGGCATGTGCATCCCCAACTTTGGGGGTAAGGTAGGCAACCACTACCCACCCCCAACCGCCGCAATATTTTTTTTAAAAAGTCCCCCGATTTCTACTTACACAGCCCTCTCTCCCGTGGTGATCCGTTCCAGCCTCCTGCTTGCAAGCAGGGGCCAGACCTCAGCCACGCCTGTGTTTGGCTGAGAGGCAAAGTAGAAACTCTAAACACATTGTTCCATTCATTTATATTATAAAAAAAGAGTAATACATACAAATTTGCCCTCTAATCTCTGCAGGCAAAAAAGGGTTGTGAACTGCACACTTTACCTTCAATATCTGCAGTAAGAAAATATTATTATTATTGTGGATATATATAGCGCCAACATCTTCCGTGGTGCTTTACCGTTGCATTAATATATATTAAATAATTTAAGTGCTGGTCCAGCAGCATTTAGTGTGTTAAGTTACGGCATGGAGGGCCCTGCCCGACAGCTTTCAGTCTAGAGGAGATGGGGATGAAACATAAGGTGAAGCAGATCAGTAGCTGTAACTAAGTTGTCAGAGGAGTATAACTAGCGGGTCTGCAATGGGTCAGTAAGAGGAATAGAAGTTTCCAGGTCCAGATTGTAACCTTGCCTGAAAAGTTTTGAGGTTTGCGTTTGATGATGTGATGGTGAGTGATGTATAAAGTGAGGAAGGGAGTTCCAGAGCAGAGAGACAGCATGAAAAAGTCCTGTATATGGGGGAGGGAAGAGATGATCAGAGTAGATGAGAGAAGAAGACCATTAGCAGAGCGGAGGTTATGCCTTGGGTAGTATCTATTTATCAGATCACAGATTATTTGGAGGGTTGTATTGGATAGAGCCTTGTAGGATAAGGTTAGCAGCTTAAATTGGATCCTTTGGGTAATGGGAAGCCAGTGGAGAGATTGACAGAAAGGGGCAGCGTGTAACAAGCGTGAAGAGAGGTGAATGAGCCTGGCAGCAGAGTTAAGGATTGATTGAAGGGGTGCCAGTCAGTTACTTGGTAAACCACATAGGAGGGTGTTACAGTAGTCCAACCGAGAGATGATAAGGGCATGAACTAGAATTGTGCAAGCATTCTGTGAAAGGAAGGAATGAATGCATGACAGGAGTTGGACAGGGTATTAATGTGGTGTTTACAGGAAAGTTCTGAGTCAAAGGTTACTCCCAGGCATCGCACGTAAAGCAAGATTAGTGTGTTATTGATGTGGAGTTTGAGGAAGACAATAGCTCTTCAGAGTAACAAGGTTAGGGGCAGAGATGTAAATTTGGGTATCATCAGCATACAGGTGGTACAGGAATCCAAAGAAACTAATGAGCTGACCAAGCCCAAAGGTGTAAATGGAAAAGAGAAGAGGGATGAGTACTGAGCCTTGTGGTACCCCCACAGGGAGGGGGAGAGTGATGGAGTTCAGTTGGAGCCAGAGTGGAAAACACTGAACATTCTACCGGAGAGGTAGGAGGACAGCCAAGAGAGTGGAGGACCCTGAATACCTAGGAAGGATAATATGTGAAGCAGTAAAGCATGATCCACTGTATCAAAGGCTGAAGACAGGTCAAGCAGAGTAAGTAGGGATTAGTGGCCTTTAGATTTAGCAATAACCAGATCATTATTAACTTTGGTGAGAGCTGTTATGAAAATATGGTTAAATTGCTTTTTCAGTAAATTTTATATTTTCCTTCAATCTCCACTGTTAGGAAAGACTTAAATCACGTGTTTACATGCAAAATTAACGTAAAACTCATGCTACCTGATGTATTATCGGGTTTGCATCGGATCTACACAAATTTTGCATTGATTGCGCTGCTTCCAAATATAACCCAGGGCAGCCAATGTAATATAGGCAGCATTGAGAACTTAACCCATGTAAGGCAGAGGTGCAGAGCGGTGCTTCTTACCTGACTGGTATCCCGCAATGCAGCAAAAGGATTTACTGCATCGCAGGATCTCGCAAAGGTAAGTAATACTGCTTCTGGTTCTGCATCAGCCCCAATGCCACAACAATCTTCTAATATTCACCAAATAATTTCTGTAGAGCAAGTCTGTCAATTCTGTTCACCAAATTATTTCTGTAGAACAACCCAGTTCACCAAATTATTTCTGTAGAACAAGCGTGACTGTTCTGTTAACCCAATAATTTCTGTAGACCAAATTTGTAAATTTTTAGCATTTTGTACATTTGGTCCATTTATTTTTTTCATTTGGTCAAAAGTTCAGTGAACTAGTAAAATGATACCTTTACTAGTAACCTTCAAATTAACCTATAAATAGGCTACATTTTACCTTAGTCAGTAGAACAACGAAAATGATGAAAAAAGTAAAAAGACAGATAGAGGGAAAAAACATACACAGTCAAGGAGGGCAGAGCCTTTTCTAGCCATCTTGGTGCCCTAGAATGATCAGATCGCAATCCTATTGGGCTTAAGATCACAGTAGTGTGGCCTATCCCTCCAAGAGCACTGGACTCAACACTTTCAGTGCCAGCACTTTCCCAGAGTATTGACATTAAAATGGATAACTATTGTGCTTATAACGTTTTTTTTAAAATACAGATAAAATAAAAAGTATTTGGGACAGGGATATAGGATTGGTATTTCCTCCAATATTGTTTCTGTGAAGAGCACCAGCCCAAAGAAAACTTATTCTGCCAGTCTTCCTCCTGGCTTCAGCACAGTCCAAGACTAACCTAGCAAATGAAAGCTGTACGCATTTTAGCTCCTAAATAAAACAATATTGTGAGGTAGGAATAACGTACTCAATCCTACCTCCTTGCCTCAGGTACTTACCATTTTTAAATAGTTTATTTTGGAGTATAGTTATCATTTAACCCTTCAGTACCAGATGACTTCCCCAGAATATTGTGATTACCACTTTCAGTGCCAGTAGACTCAGTATTACCATTAACCCTTCAGTGCCAGTAGACTTTCTTACTAATAATTTCAGTGCCAGCACTTTTCCAGAGTATTTCCATTAACCCTTCAGTGCCAGCACTTTTTCAGGGTATTGGCATTAACACTTTCAGGGCCAGCAGAGTAACTACTACCTTTAATCCTTTCAGCTGCTGCTAGCATTGACATGAGTTCCAAAGTTCTAATTGGAGAGTTGGATGGAGAAAAGAAAAGAGGCAGGGATAGGGATCTCATGGCTGCTAGTCACAGGAGCCACTGTTATAAAGTCTGCAGCAGCTTTTACCTGTCATTTTAGAACTGATCTCTTCAGTCCCTTTAAGCTGGGCTCATCCTCCCCCTCCTTCCTTTACATTCAGTTAATTTGCAACATTATTAAGAGGTTTTTGTTTGGTCTGAGGAAGGAACCACACAGGTTCCGAAATGTCACGATTAAAAGGACACTTTCCATTATTAAGACTGGTGTGCCTAGCATGTCTTACCTTGTGTGATATTGGCTGTTGGCTACAGAGCTTAGAGCACCCAGCATGGAACAATAACTATTTACTTACCTTTTGTTTAGGTGTGCAGGATCCTACCCCTCTTCGGTCTATTATTAAGAGGTAGGCTAGGAGAGTGAAGTGGGGAGGTGGAGCCATGGGTAAAGGAAAGGACAGGGAAGGAGGAAGTCAGTAAGGCGCCAATTGTGCAGGTGAACGGCACAACGTTTTGTGCTCCCGCTATGTCCAGTGTCTTAGATCAACTTTTGGCCCACATTAAGGATCAGGCTGTGGAGGGAGGTGAATCCTGGATCAAGGAACAGCTGGAAAGGTCCGAGTTCCGAACGATGGATCCATCTCCAAGGCAACGTAAAGAAAAGCCAATTTCCCGTCGCAGCCCATCGCGGGAGCAGCCAGCCAGTAGCTGAAGGAGGAGAAAGTCTTTATCTCCGGGTGTAGCAGCCAGGAAGAGCAGGCCAGTGTTGTGGGAACAGGTGAGTCATCTACCTCTAACTTAAGGCCCGATGCCAGCCCTGTACTTTTCTTCAGCCAGGTGGTGGCTCCAACTCCCAATGTGACAGGCAGAGCAGGAGTCATCGCCCAAGATATTTCAGGCTCGAATCTAACCTGCCCACTTGGTTCTAACCCTAAGGTTCGTGTTAGGCCCCTGCAAACATCAAAAAAAGTAAGGGTCTCTGGGAGGAAGCCTCCTACTAAACGCCATCTACACCCTGCTCCACCTTCAATGGATACATCTCTAAATCAAGTTGCCAGTAGGGCAGCGTTATTGGCATCTAGGCATATGGATTTTCCACGCCCTGGGCCTTCAACTGAAATTTTTGTCATTCCCTGTCTGGCAGGATCATCAATCCTGCAGAAACACAGCTCAGCCCAGCCACAGGGCTCCCTCAAATCATCATACCAACTGACCAAGCATCATTAAGGGTCGCTTCTACTGTGTTGCCTGTGATCCCTCTAAAGGTGCAGGCCTCGTCAGGTGAGAACAATTTGTTTTTCGAACAAAGGTCAGGCTTGGGTGTAGGGCATGGGGAAAATAACTCCCATACAGGGTTTTTAGTGGGATTGAAGGAATTGGTGGGAAGGTGGGAAACAGGTTTAGGTACGGGTGGGGTGGACCAAGCCCACCCAGGCTTGGTCCTCCCAAAGTAGCTTTGGAAGGACCGACAATACAGGAATGGTTTCAAACCCACAACATTTGGTAGACAGTAGGGGTCAAGTTACAAGAGATGGGGGATGCGTAACCAGCGGGGTTAGTTTGGGAAAACGTAATATGGCCCCTGTATCATCTGTAGATAATCCGTTGGTCTCATTACCTCAGAGTGTTGATGGGTTGAAATGTGCCACAGACCAGTGTCCGGTCCGATTCGGCGTTTGGTAGCACTTACGTCTGTTTTGAGGGCCCTTTGGGAGCGCATTTAAAACAAGAATTAAAAGATAAGATTTGGAGGAGAGCGGGGGAAAGTGGGAGTGGGGGGAAAGAGCACAGGAAGGAGGAGGATGAAGACAGACGTAGGTATCGCCCAATTCCACGAAATTTCAGTAACTGGCTGCAGGCCTTCTCCATTATGGCCAGTGTTTGAGAAAAGTTGAACAAGGAAGTTACACTAGGGAGGATGGCTGGTCCTTTTGCACAGCCTCCAATTGCCAACTTGCACATCTCTCCTTTGGGTTTGGTTCCAAAGAGGGAGGTGGGCAAGTTCAGGTTAATTCACCACCTGTACTACCCTGAAGGGACGTCCATGAATGATGGGATTGATGACGCCCTTACAAAAGTCTCCTACACATCTTTTGATCATGCTGTCCATCTGGCCCGTCTGCAAGGAAAGGGTGCCCTTATGGCAAAAGCAGATATCGAGGCGGTGCACCCGGACAGCATGCAGTTATTGGGTTGTACAGTGGAGGGGGACATCTATGTTGACTCGTGCACTTATTTTGAGATGTTTTTCTATGTTTCTTGAATTGGTCATTAGAGAAAAAACAGGTTCTCCCACAATTATACACTATTTGGACGACTTTTTCTGGGTGGGCCCGGCAGGTGTTTGCTCACCCTAGAGAAGGTGCTGAGCAGCTTTCTCCTAGTCTTGTTCTAGCGGAGAACAAGACTGAGGGCCCAAACGTGGTTAAGTTTTTTGGGGATAGAAATAGATTCCATTGAAATGGTCTGCCGACTACCCCAGGACAAGGTTACCAATCTCCAGTCGATGGTCAACATGGCTTTAACAGCAAGGAAAATGACACTACAACAGGTTCAATCTTTGTTGGGGAAGCGTTTTTTTGCCCGTCGAATAATACTGATGGGAAGGGTCTTTTGTCGCTGCTTGGCATTGGCAATGTCTGGGATAGTCAAAGCTCACCATTTCATACGGATATCCAATTAGAGCTGATATGAATGTGTGGGCTAAGTTTCTGTCCGAGTTCAATGGAAAATCAGTATGGCTTGATGAGCCCACAGACAATTATAGCCTGGAGCTATTCACTGTTGCAGCCGGTTACATTGGTATTAATTGCCTATTTCCGTGGACAATGGTGTGTCGGCCAGTGGCCTCAGGACTGGATAGACAAGGACCTGACAAATAATATAGCTTTTCTAGAACTTTTTCTGTTCGTGGCGGTGGACTTGTGGGGGCACAGTTGGCCAACAAAAGGGTTAATTTTAACTCCGACAACATGGCAGTGGTGAGCGCAATTAATAACTGTACAACTTCCTCACTTCCCGTCATTGCCTTGCTTGGTTGTCTGGTATTGAGTTGCCTCCAAAATAATACTTGGGTCAGGGCAGTACATGTTGCTGAGGTAACCAATTCTGTAGCAGATTCCCTCTCTCGTTTGCAGCTGGAGCACTTCCGAGAGGCAGATCGGTAACCTCTCCAGTGTTCAGCACGTCTTTGGAGGATCTGCGCATTGAATTGGCTGGATGGGTGTGCAATTTCTTAGCTCCTGCTACGTGGGCATCTAACCTAATCGGGGCTTGCATGTGTTCTTAGCAACAGTCCGTGATTCGGTCACGTTTCCTCTGGCGTGCTATGAGAGCTTCATAGCAATTAGGCCAGCGGGTGGGTTGTCTCTGTTGCTGCATCAGGATCGAAGGGCACTCTCCCATTTTCAGTTCACGGCAGTGTTTCGAAAGTGCTTAACGGCCTTGGGATTGAAAGCCCGGGAGTATGGTTCACACTCTTTCCGTATTGTGGCAGCAACTGAGGCTGCAAGAGGGGATCTTCCGGCTGGGCCAATAAAACGGATTGGCAGGTGGGAGTCTGATATATATTCTGGTGTTATGCTTCATTCAATGTACAGTTTGGTTATAAAGTTGTTTGTGCTGGTACTTGCATGTCTATCTCCAAGGTGCCGAGAAATGTATGATCTGCTTGATGGGCCACTCATTCGTTTACTAGGCTGAACGGCGCGCTAGGGTGGGGTTGGGTGGAGTTTGCTTTGGGCTGCCAACTAACGAGGTACAGTTTCGGTGGATGGGGAAGTGGGGCATGCTATGGGGAAAAGAGTCAGGTCCCTGTTGGAGAGCAAATTTATGAACCAGGCTTACCCGCACATCCTACATGCGGGAGGAAATGACCAGGGGATCATTCCCATGAGGGTTTTGTTAAAAATTATTTAAACAGACCTATTGGCACTTTGGTGTCATTTTCCTGGACTTGTCATCCTTTGGTCAGAAATGATTCCCAGGTTGCAGTGGCGCCACTCCAGATCATTGAAAGCAATTCAAAAGTCCTGCATAAAAATAAATAAGGCCATGTCACCTTTTGTTCAGCCCCATGGTGGTATTGCCATCAGGCACCAACTTTTGGAGGGTCATCTGCTCAGATGGTGTCCACCTAACGGATTTGGGGATTGACATTTTCAATTATGGACTACGGGAGGGTGTGGAGTTGGCCTTTAGGTTTTGGAGGGGCATACAGGCCTAAGGTTTTAGGCCTGTAAGCCTTGGCAGTCTCTGGCAGTATTGAGGGGGGGCTAGTCCTAAAATTGGGCTACCTATCTGGTGGACATTTCAAATAGCGAGGCTTGGAATAACCTCTCGGTGGGTGGAAAGGGCCTAGAGGAGAGTATGGATATAGTATGGCAATATGGTGCCTCTTGGGCTAAAACGGAAAGCGGCCGGGAGGGCTTGGCTTGTGGAATATGGTTCCATTGCCAGAGACAGGTTAAGGTAATAACTGTGTGATTTATTTCAAAGAGTGTTTTCAGGTTCATTAAAGCTTTATTACTTATGTCAAAAGATTCTGGCCAGTACCATTTGGAAAATATTGTGTTGTGTCAGTAATTTGAATAAGGTAAACCTGGTGGGAGTAGGGTTGGTATTGGCAGGAAGGGAAGGTTTTGAGGTGGAGGAATTTTTCCCGGGTCCAATTTGGAACTTCCCCTGTCAAGTCTTTCTACTCACTACAATGTTACAAAGCAGAACAAGGAGAGCAGTTCTAACACAGCAAGTAAAAGCTTACAGGAAGATGCTAGGGACCGGGAACCCTGGTTTAACATAGGCGTCCTGTGTAAGTTGGCCTATGCCTAAAAATGTCCCTGAAGCAGGGGGAAAGCTAATATTGCAAATTGAAAGGTTCATTTGAAGGTTACTAATTAATGTTTACTAGTTCACTGAATTTTTGACGAATGTAAAAAAAAAAAATGGACCAAATGTACAAAATGAACAAAATTTACAGATTTGGTCTACAGAAATTATTTGGTGAAAGTAACAGTCAGACTTGTTCTACAGAAATTATTTGGTGAGCAGAATTGTTCTACGGAATTTTTTTGGTGGACAGAACTGACTTACTTGCTCTACAGAAATGATTTTGTGAACATTATAAGTTTGTTGTGTTTCACAAACATAGGGTTCAATGCAGAACCAGAAGAGGCATTATTTACCTTTGCGAGATCCTGCAATGCAGTAAATCGCCCTGATGATTTATATTGTGATATGCTGTCTTGCTTTAGATAGATAGATAAGGCGGAGGGGATTAAAGGGAAAGTAAACAATTTACCAGTTTGTTTTATTTTTCAATACAGATTAAAAGGGAAAGCTTGTCATTTACCATTTTTATTACCATTTACCATTATGAAACAAATCTTGGTTCACAAAATTGCATTTTTAAGACAAAAAATATGCTTGTTTTTACTTGTATTTTGTGTACTAAAAAAATACACTTACGCTTCATGATGTTATCTTTTTGCCAACATAATGTTACTTTTCACCACTTTTTCTATACAATAAATATTCTGTTTTACTACACTTTACATTTTGTTCACCAAAATAGATTTTGGCCATCAAAATGTATATTTTGGTGCTACAGTTTTTTGTTGACTAAATGTATATTTTGGTTGACCAAATATAGTTTTCTAACCAAAGTCTTGTTTTTGTGTTGACTGAATGTATGTTTTGTTACTACAGAATTTATTTTGTTCGACTAAATATAGTTCTGTAACCAAAGTTTTGGTTTTATTGACTAAATATATGTTTTCCTACTAGAATTTCTTTTGGTCAACTAAATATTGTTTTGTCACCAAAGCTGACTAAATGATCTGGGAGCAAACGGCATCCCATAGGAAATGAGCCTCTCATTGAGGGGTTAAGCTTTTGTGATTTTTGGATTGTTTATGCATCCATGGCACAGTTATAAAACATGGCTTCCAAATAAACATGCATTTTGCACACATTACACTACATTAAAAAGACTGCTGTAAATGTGCATGGTATTGCAGTTATTGGAATAGCAGTGGTGCAGACTGAATACTGTGCTAAATAATGGATGGTATTCTGTTTGCCACTGAATAATGCAGAAACATTAACAGAATACCATCCATTATTTAGCACAGTATTAAGTTAAGCAAAAATATGATTTTATTTTCAAAGCTTAGTCTGTTCACTAAAATGTGACAGTTCTGGTGACAGCTCTTGCTGCTCAACAGTGTCAGGATGCACACGCAAAAGGAAATATTATCTAAGTATTTATTTTTAATGAGATGAGTATTTACTGTTTTGCCTTTCTTAAAGTTTTAATGAAAATGTATTTTAATACTGTATTATCTTTTAGTCATATAATGCTGAGTAAAATGATGCATCACTTGATTTGTTTTTACTCAAAAATATACCCGTTTTAATTCAGTAAACACTTTTTCTCCAGACACTTCTTCACCAGTCTTCCTAACCTCTACCACTGGTGCATCTGTGCCTGCATGCCCATTCAGGGATAGCAGAAGTAAAGGACAATATAAATAAATGTTGGTGACAGTACAGGTTTTAACTCAGGGGCAACACTAGCGCGTTTTTCGTGCGTTTGCGCACACGTTTTCGCTCACGATTGCACCCGCGATTTTCGGTAACATGGAAATCACGGGAATGTGAACATTCCTGTGATTTCCGATGTGCATGCGATTGTGTGTCCATTACCTTTACCTAACTTATTCAAAATCTCCTTTGGTGCTCCACTTCATCCCTCCTCTCTTCCACTGTCAGTGACAGTCCACAGTGCAGCCACTGGGAAGGCACACCTCCTTACAGAGTGTGTCTTCCCATTAGCTGCATCGCGATCTGTCAGGGGAAGAGAGGAGGAGTGGAGTAGAGTGCCATAGGAGAATTTGAGTAAGTATTGCAGAGTTAGTTTAAGTACTCAGAGGTGGGGATATTGGATTTAGGTTCTCACCCTGGGTACTGTGCAGCTATGGAGGAACAGGAGTGAGGGGGAGGCAAGTATTATTTTCCTTTAAGATTCTTAGCATTTCTCTGTGCTGAAGGAAAGGGTGCAGGAGAAAATAAATGCAGACAAGGGATTTTAGTTAACAGTTTGTTTTAGTCTGAACATTTTTTAATTTCATAATTATACCTCCCCCCCAAAACCTAAACCTCATTAGGTTTAAAAATCTCCCTGATGCTTCTAAATATACTTAACAACTGATCCCTCTCCTTTATGTTTAAAGGAGAACTATGGCCCACCCACCATCTTACTCCTTGGTAATAGGGTGAGGACCTAACAGCTAGGTCCTTACCCCTGGGTCTTACCTGAATGCTGAAACGAGCACTGCAAACACTGTACCTGAAACTGACCCATCTCCTCCTGTCTGCAAGGAGCATGTCTTCCTATTGGTCAGACCTACTATAGTCTAAGACTATGGCAGGGAAGCCCTGAAAGTTTAGGTCTTCACTCTGGGTACTATTAACTGGGGGAGAGTTGTATGGATGGGCATAATAGCCAATGTTCCCTCTAACCTCATATTGGCTGTGCGCAGAAATATATTTTCTGTGAGCATACAAAATTAAATTTTGTGCGCACCATACCACAGCACTTACATTCCAGAAGATTTTTGTGTGCACAGGCCTGCAGAGTTGTGTGCATGCGGCACTAATGCACAGCTTATAGGGGAACACTGATTAAAGCCCTCTATTAATCCCCCAAATAATATCCTGCACAGCAGCAATCCGCAAAATTGCCCTTTTCAGTGGCAAGCAAACCTGATTCTTATACTATATGGACACCACTGGCATATTTACAAATATTTAGAGAGCAAGCAAATGGGATGCAGTATGGAGCACCTTCAGTGGTGCCATATTCATGAGGCAAGATGAAAAGAAAATTCTCAGGACACTTGCTACCACTGCAATAGAAGTCTATGCTTGTGCCGACCCCCTTGACCATAAAAAGCAATGATAAGGGGGGCGTCACACCAGCACCATATCAGGTAGAGAGTCTTTCATTCCACTAATATCTCATTAAAAACATTTCTGGGTAATATGAGGCATGAATTTTGTGAAATCCATGTCATCTGTTAAGTCAGTCTGTCAGTCCTTAAATGCATTAGGCAAGCTGTTTGCTGAAACAAATCACCAACTGTGGGCATGTTTTAGCCTAGGTGGATTAGTTTATCACGGAGTAGAAAAGTCATATTTTTAATGTTCTTACAAGACATTTAACTGATGTCTCCTGCCATGTCAAGTAAAGAGAATCCTGTTTGACTCCTGCTCCCAGCATGCAAATAAGCCTGATAAAAGACATCTGGGCAATTTCCATGTCAGCTCTTTTGTAAATGCCAAGCCATCTGTTTACAATGTTATACAAGCTGTATACTGATCCATTGCACCAGTTGATTGACATCACAGAAATCCCATGCCAGGTAGGCAGACTCTTTGGCTTAAATCCCAAACGCTATTTATTTATTTGTGTTATTCGTACAGTATACACAAATATTCTCAGGCAAGTTTTAGCTATGTGCTTTTAAAGTGGATTATTTAATATAATATGATCATTGCTAAGAGATTGCGCAATAACATCAGCCACCGGTATGTCCACTAGACCAAAGAATCGATATTTTGGGCCAGGTATGACCACAGTAATAAAGGCACTGGATACAAATAGTGCTATATAGGGAGAGCTGCAATCGAAATAATAAATAATTATTGCAGTTATGTCTTAAAGGAACTAAACCCCAAAAAATAAGTATTTGCCATTCGTTTGTATTATTCACAGGGAGGTGAGAATGCTTATTCTTACCTCCCTGTGAATAATATTACGCTCGGGGGACCTGGAACTTATCTTACCGCGAACCACTCGCAGCCGCGTCTTCACTGACAGGACACGACACTCATACCACACATATCTAACAGTTGTCCTGCTCCCGACACTCATACCATACATATCTAACAGTAGTCCTGCTCCTGACACTCATACCATACATATCTAACAGGAGTCCTACTCCTGACACTCATAACATACATATCTAACAGTAGTCCTACTCCCGCAACTCATACCATACATATCTAACAGTAATAATTCTGCACAAGACTGTCATACCATACATATCTAACAGTAGTCCTACTCCTGACACTCATACCATACATATCTAACAGTAGTCCTGCTCCCGACACTCATACCATACATATCTAACCAGTATCTGCTCGACACTCATACCATACATAATCTAACGTAGTCCTCTTCCCGACACTCATACCATACCTATCTAACAGTAGTCCTGCTCCCGACACTCATACCATACATATATACAGTAGTCCTACTCCCGCACTCTCCCTACCATATCTACAGTAATAATTCTGCACAAGACTGTCATACCATACATATCTAACAGTAGTCCTACTCCTGACACTCATACCATACATATCTAACAGTAGTCCTACTCCCGACACTCATACCATACATATCTAACAGTAGTCCTACTCCCGACACTCATACCATACATATCTAACAGTAGTCCTACTCCCGACACTCATACCATACATATCTAACAGTAGTCCTACTCCTGACACTCATACCATACATATCTAACAGTAATAACAGTAATGAGAATAAGCGTTCTCACCTCCCTGTGAATAATACAAACAAAGGCAAATACTTATTTTTTTGGGTTTAGTGTTACTTTAAGGTAAATCCCTTTGCGTCTTGAGGGCTGCATGATTTTACACTATGTGGGAGATTCAATATGGCCCTTTTCCGTCTAAAACCCACGTTAACCCTAAAAAAATTTGGGTTAACGTGGGTTTTGGACGGATTTTCGAGCACAGCGCCATTTCCAAATGTTTTTGGAAATAGCGCTGTGCTAACGATCCAAAACCAAAGGTAAATCCCTTTACCAAAGGTAAATCCCTTTGCGTCTTGAGGGCTGCATGATTTTACACTATGTGGCAGATTCAATATGGCCCTTTTCCGTCTAAAACCCACGTTAACCCTAAAAAAATTTGGGTTAACGTGGGTTTTGGACGGATTTTCGAGCACAGCGCCATTTCCAAATGTTTTTGGAAATAGCGCTGTGCTAACGATCCAAAACCCATAGTGTTAAGTTTTGTGCTACTTTGTAGCGTGAAACTTAACGCTACGGCTTGTGAAGCGTTAAAGTCCCGCTCCTTACCTTAGCCCGATCCCGCGAAGCAATAACTGACAATCTCGTTTACGTCAGTTATTGTATCGCGGGATCGGGCTAAGGTAAGTAACGGGAGAAGCGATATTGAATCTCCCTGAATGTACCTAGTGTTAAAATTCTCACACATGACTACAAATATTTAATTGCTTGCAATAGCAAAAGACAATATAATAATGGGTGTTATTGTCCGAATGTGAAACCCCCACACTACCTGACGCAATATTGGGTTAGAATCACACTATAGTTACGCTCCCTTACATGTAATTGCACGTGCGTACTGTACATTGTAAGGGATAGTGATGTTGAAACCTGTCAGAAGACGCAGTGGAGGAATGCAATCGCGGGTATGTTTTTTCTGTTCGTTCCTGTCTCTTAATTGCAGAACAGGAGGTAAGAAATAGCTCCTTTACTTCCCATTCTTCAATTAAACTGAAAAAATGTAAGTAAGATTTTTGAGTGGAGTTACACTTAACTCAATAACAAAACCAATTAACATATTGCACACATTTATACTATTGCTATGTGCTTGCTTACATAAAGTCCTCTGAATAACTGTGTATTGTCAATTTATTAATGTCTTTAAAAAAAAAATATCCACATAAGAACAAGTGTACTTTTAAATATTCAAATCATATTTACCTTGAAACTTAGCTCTAGGCTTTGCAGAGCTTTCTCTTTATATTGAAATCTGTGTAGTTCTAATGCAAACCACAGGATGCTAACAGCCCTTTGAGTAATGCCAGATGGTTGTAAGTAATAGAGCAGAACTAAAGGAAAGATGTAGAGCATGTTTTATTTGGAAGAGCCTCTATGTTTATGCACAGTTCCTGTCATTTCAAACATCATGTATGTTTTCTTGCTTTTGGGCATATTCTTCTGCAAACAATAACATAGTAATCCTTCCCTAGACACTCATACCATATATATCTAACAGACACTCATACCATATATATCTCACAGACACTCATACCATATATATCTCACAGACACTCATACCATATATATCTCACAAGACACTCAACATATATATCTCACAGACACTCATACCATATATATCTCACAGACACTCATACCATATATATCTCACAGACACTCATACCATATATATCTCACAGACACTCATACCATATATATCTAACAGACACTCATACCATATATATCTCACAGACACTCAATACCACTATACTATCTCACAGACACTCATACCATATAATCCACAGACACTCATACCATATATATCTCACAGACACTCATACCATATATATCTAACAGACACTCATACCATATATATCTCACAGACACTCATACCATATATATCTCACAGACACTCATACCATATATATCTTACAGACACTCATACCATATATATCTCACAGACACTCATACCATATATATCTCACAGACACTCATACCAAATATATCTAACAGACACTCATACAATACATATCTAACAGTAGTCCTACTTGTGATGAACAGGGGCTCAATGTAAAACGCCATAGACGATATCTGAAATTGCACCCCCAATTTTCAATTATTTCACCCTAATGGCATGATCAAGCAGCATGGTAGCTTCCACATTGTTTCACTGTTCTGGTAATCGCAGAGTTAATTCATGTTTTCCCCAAAGCCAGGGCCATTTGGTGTTAAATTAGCTGACATAGCAGGGGGTCTGACTTAAAAGGTGCAAGGTGTGAATATACAAACAAAGTCCCAGACAAATAGACACCAGAACTAGCAGGGAATCTCCTAGTAGAGAATTGAACAGAAACCAACTGGCAGATCAAAGGTCATTCATATTCCTTAATAATTCAGGATGTAGAATTATTTCAGGTTTTCATAAATACTCCCAGTTTATCCAGTAATTAATTCTACATTTATAGAGACCTGACACAATATCATAGCCCGAGCCAAACTTGGGATATTATCCTTCTTAGGTCTAGGATACCCCAGATATGTCGTATTTGGTCTTGTTCTGTTGGGAAAAATTAGTTATGGACCATCAGGATATTATGTTGAATGTGACATGTATGGTTCATGGATTATGGCCGGGGGTTGGAATTCGATATTTGAAATTCCCTCCAAAACTTGGGACCAACCTTCTGGGGCAGAACCAAGTCCACCCAGGGACCAGATCACTCCCATTTTCTGAAGAAAGGATAAAATGGAACTGGGTCTCATCCCAAAGAGTCTGTCATAACATCTACAAGAACATCTGGAATAACATCTAGCCAACTGGACAGACCGTATTGGCTTAACGCAGGACTTATCATTTGGACCATTATTTTCCCAATAACTGGATTATCAAGTTCTGGACTCTTCTCATGGACTATTCAGATGCCAATTATCTCTAAGTATTTCTTCTTTTACCCAATTCTACCCTCACTTGTGTTACCGCTTTATGTTCAGTGATTTATTTTATTTTCTTTATATTTTTATGCACTATTTTTAACAACTTTTAATAAATGATATGAAATCCTTTATAGGCTATTGTCCTATTCTGAGTATATCCCAAAACAAACCTGTGTCTTCGAAGTACGCTACTATAGAGAAGTATTGTGTAGGTATATAGATATACTGTATAACTGTGTATAGAATATTAGGGGTGAATAACCAATTTCCTTACAGGTTGTTAGAAGTAGGGGAGCGGATATCCCCATATAGGTAACAGGTCATTCCGCTGTTTAATCGGGATGTGGTGGCAGTGAGTATATTGATATTTAGTAATATTAATTGTGTAATATATAGTTTGTTCACCAAACCCACCGGGTCTGATCTGTTCCGTCCGCCTGTCGGTTGCTTGGAGTGTGTTTTCCGGTAACGGATAGGTGGTTGGGGCGTTTTGGGACCGGGGGGTTTGTGACACTACTCCTGACACTCATACCATACATATCTAACAGTAGTCCTACTCCTCACACTCATACCATACATATCTAACAGTAGTCCTACTCCTCACTCAATACCTACATATCTAACAGTATCCTACTCTGACCACTCTAACCATACATATCTAACAGTAGTCCTACTCCTCACACTCATACCACATACAATCTAACAGTAGTCCTACCCTACACTCTAACCATACAATCATAACAGTAATAATTCTGCTCAAGACTGTCATACCATACTAATCTACAGTAGTCCTACTCCCGACCTCATACCATAAATATCTAACAGTAGTCCTACTCCTACACTCATACCATACATATCTAACAGTAGTCCTGCTCCCACACTCATACCATACATACTCAGTAGTCCTGCTCCCGACACTCATACCATACATATCTAACAGTAGTCCTACTCCCCACTCATACCATCATTCTACATAGTCCTACTCCCTACACTCATACCATACATATCTAACTTAGTCCTACTCCGACACTCATACCATACATATCTAAACTAGTCCTACCACCTGAACTCAATCCATACATATCACAGTAGTCCTACTCCCGACACCCATACCATACAATCTAACAGTAGTCCTACTCCCGACACTCATACCAATCAATCTAACAGTAGTCCTACTCCTCACACTCATACCATACATATCTAACAGTAGTCCTACTCCTCACACTCATACCATACATCTAACAGTAATCCTACTTCTGACACTCATACCATACATATCTAACAGTAGTCCTACTCCTGACACTCATACCATACATTCTAACAGTAATAATTCTGCTCAAGACTGTCATACCATACATATCTATCAGTAGTCATATTCCCGACACTCATACCATACATACTGTATCTAACAGTAGTCCAACTCTTGACACTTATACCATACATACTGTATCTAACAGTAGTCCTACTCCTGACACTCAAACCATACATATCCAACAGTAGTCCTACTCCCACGCTCATACCATACTAATCTAACAGTAGTCCTACTCCTGACGCTCTTACCATACATATCTAACAGTAGTCCTACCCCACGCTCATACCATACATATCTAACAGTAGTCCTACTCCTGACACTCATACCATACATATCTAACAGTAGTCCTGCTCCTGACACTCATACCATACATATCTAACAGTAGTCCTGCTCCTGACACTCATACCATACATATCTAACAGTAGTCCTGCTCCTGACACTCATACCATACATATCTAACAGTAGTCCTGCTCCCGACACTCATACCATACATATCTAACAGTAGTCCTACTCCCGACACTCATACCATACATATCTAACAGTAGTCCTACTCCTGACACTCATACCATACATATCTAACAGTAGTCCTACTCCTGACACTCATACCATACATATCTAACAGTAATAATTCTGCTCAAGACTGTCATACCATACATATCTATCAGTAGTCATATTCCCGACACTCATACCATACATACTGTATCTAACAGTAGTCCAACTCTTGACACTTATACCATACATACTGTATCTAACAGTAGTCCTACTCCTGACACTCATACCATACATATCCAACAGTAGTCCTACTCCCGACGCTCATACCATACATATCTAACAGTAGTCCTACTCCCGCACTCATACCATCATATCTACAGTAGTCCTACTCCCACACTCATACCATACATATCTAACTTAGTCCTACTCCGACACTCATACCATACATATCTAAACTAGTCCTACCCCTGACATCATCCATACATATCACATAGTCCTACTCCCGACAACCTCATACCATACATCTAACAGTAGTCCTACTCCCGACACTCATACCAATCACATCTAACAGTAGTCCTACTCCCGACACTCATACCATACATATCTAACAGTAGTCCTACTCCTGACACTCATACCATACATATCTAACAGTAGTCCTACTCCCGACACTCATACCATACATATCTAACAGTAGTCCTACTCCTGACACTCATACCATACATATCTAACAGTAATAATTCTGCTCAAGACTGTCATACCATACATATCTATCAGTAGTCATATTCCCGACACTCATACCATACATACTGTATCTAACAGTAGTCCAACTCTTGACACTTATACCATACATACTGTATCTAACAGTAGTCCTACTCCTGACACTCATACCATACATATCCAACAGTAGTCCTACTCCCGACGCTCATACCATACATATCTAACAGTATCCTACTCCTGACGCTCATACCATACATATCTAACAGTAGTCCTACTCCCGACGCTCATACCATACATATCTAACAGTAGTCCTACTCCTGACACTCATACCATACATATCTAACAGTAGTCCTGCTCCTGACACTCATACCATACTATCTAACAGTAGTCCTGCTCCTGACACTCATACCATACATATCTAACAGTAGTCCTGCTCCTGACACTCATACCATACATATCTAACAGTAGTCCTGCTCCCGACACTCATACCATACATATCTAACAGTAGTCCTCCTCCCGCCACTCATACCATACATATCTAACAGTAGTCCTACTCCTGACACTCATACATACATACTAACAGTAGTCCTACTCCCGACACTCATACCATACATATCTAACAGTAGTCCTACTCCCGACACTCATACCATACATATCAACAGTAATAATTCTGCTCAAGACTGTCATAACCAATACATATCTATCAGTAGTCATATTCCCGACACTCATTACCATACATACTGTATCTAACAGTAGTCCAACTCTTGACACTTATACCATACATACTGTATCTAACAGTAGTCCTACTCCTGACACTCATACCATACATATCCAACAGTAGTCCTACTCCCGACGCTCTAACCATACATACTAACAGTAGTCCTACTCCTGACGCTCTCAACCATACATATCTAACAGTAGTCCTACTCCCGACGCTCATACCACCAACTACTAACAAGTCCTACTCCTGACACTCATACCATACATATCCAACAGTAGTCCTACTCCTGACACTCATACCATACATATCTAACAGTAGTCCTGCTCCTGACACTCATACCATACATATCTAACAGTAATAATTCTGCTCAGGACTGTCATACCATACATATCTAACAGTAGACAAACAAATAGTATAATGCGACAGACTTGATAGGTACACCTGAATCTCCTATTCAGGGAAAGCGATATGGAGTAACTCTAAGGGAGGTAACACCACATCAAAACATAAGAATAGAAAATGTACCTAATCGGTGGAACAATAAATAGAGCCAAGAGATATAGAAAATGGGGTATATTAAAACAAACATATACATACATACACAGATGAATCCCTAGTACATAATAACAAAGCTGGCCTGTTACACATCTACATATAATCAATAAAAAAAAAAAAAAAATAACCAAATATATATATATATATATATATATATATACCCCTTTAATTCAACAACCTAAAAACCTAATGTTAGAATAAATATCCTCACTAGTCCCCCGGACTCTGATTGATGCCTGTCAGACCCATTTAGAGACCTTCAGCGCCGGAAGAAATGGATCACACAACACGCCTGGTGGAGTAGGACCCAGTTTCTCAGTTTATTTAGTTCATACGTTGGCATATATCAACCATGAAAAACTTTGCAAGACAAAAAGGGGCTTTACCAGACATCATGTCTGCAAATAATATAATAAAACATGTCTTGGAATGTGAAGATAGAGTCAAGTTGACATATAATGTAGGAGGCAGAAGACCTTGAGATAAAATATTATCTATGGCCATGAGAACAGCTTGGTACATTTCATGAAAAACAGACTAAGTAAAATGGACACAAAATGGCGTCGAAAAACAAAATGGCTGCTAATAGGCTAAGTGATTATACAGAATATATAAAAACCTAACACCTAATACAGATGGATATCCAATAAAATACTATGATAGCAGATAAGAAAAATGCAGATTCATGTAAATGTCCAGATCGTAATCAGCTTAGTGGACAGAAATCCTGCAAAAATGGTAAGGAGATAATGAGGAGGTATGTATCAGTCCCTCCGGTGTGCGCACACCAAAAAACTCTCAGGGATGCGGGTAACAATATGAGACAGAATAAGTGATACTTCACCACTCCAGAAGTTACAATATAACGAAGTGGTTTGCCGTTTCGGTCCCCCGGACTATCAGGCTTGTGTCTGTGGCTCCGCACGCTCTTGGGATCCGTGTAAGGCAAGGTGGGTATATTCCCCACGGAAGTATTTCCAAATACCGTCTGACTCAAACACAGCGTGTTCGCTGCTCCCGCCGGTCCCTGGGATAATACGTCACAACGTAAATGTCACTGCTACACGTTTCGCTACCAATAGTGACCTATTGTTGAATTAAAGGGGTATATATATATATTTTATTGATTATATGTAGATGTGTAGCTGGCCAGCTTTGTTATTATGTACAAGGGATTCATCTGTGTATGTATGTATATGTTTGTTTTAATATACCCCATTTTCTATATCTCTTGGCTCTATTTATTGTTCCACTGATTAGGTACATTTTCTTTTCTTATATCTAACAGCCGATAGCTGCACACATTTTGCGGCCCAATTGACCGATACACGGAAGTATCAGTCGATTTGGACCAAAAATCTGCCTGTGTTTGTACCCAGCCTTAGAAGTCGGCATTAAGAGCAAGGCCTCAGTCTTTGCTGATGACACTAAACTATGCAGAGCTTTGGAAACGTCAAAGGATGTGCAAGTGCTGCAAGCTGAACTAGATAGATAATCAAAAGGGGCAGCACAATGGCAGATGAGATTTAATGTTGATAAATCTAATGTGGTGCATTTGGGGTTTAACAATCCTGGTGCCACTTACACAATAAATATTTGCTAACCACAGATGGACACGTCTGTAAGGAGTTTGTATGTTCTCCCCGTGCTTGCATGGGTTTCCTCCAGGCACTCCGGTTTCCCCACAATCATAAAGACATACTGGTAGGTTGTAAGCTCTTCGGGGCAGGGCCTGATGTGAATGTATACATGTAATTGTAAAGCGCTGCGGAAGATGTTAGCGCTATATAAATCCACAATAATAATGGGAAAAGATTTGGGGGTTATAGTAGATAAGAGATAAGAGCTGTAGCAAACAATGCCAGAAGGCCACACAGGCCTTAACTGTAATAATACTGCTCCAGACTCTCATATACATATCTAACAATAATAATACTGCTCCAGACTCTCATATACATATCTAACAATAATAATACTGCTCCAGACTCTCATATACATATCTAACAATAATAATACTGCTCCAGACTCTCATATACATATCTAACAATAATAATACTGCTCCAGACTCTCATATACATATCTAACAATAATAATACTGCTCCAGACTCTCATATACATATCTAACAATAATAATACTACTCCAGACTCTCATATACATATCTAACAATAATAATACTGCTCCAGGCTCTCATATCAGTCTACATATCTAACAGTAACAATACTGCTCCAGACACTCATATTATACATATTTAACAGTAATAATACTTCTCCAGACACTCATATTATACATATATAATAGTAATAATACTGCTCCAGACTCGCATATCATATATTTCTAACAGTAATAATACTGCTCCAGACTTTCATTTCATACATATCCAACAATAATAATACTGCTCCAGACTCTAGCATATATATCTAACAGTAATAATACTGCTCTAGACTCTCATATCATAAATATCTAACAATAATAATACTGTTTCAAACTCTCATATTATACATATCTAACAGTAATACAGTAATACTGCTCCAGACTCTATCATACATATCCAACAGTATTAATACAGCTCCAGACTCTCATATCATATACAGTATATCTAACAGTAGACATACTTAAGACTTCCATACCATATATTTGAAAATGATTGAGCGTGTCTGTTCCCGCAAACTTGCACAGAAAGCGTTTATTTCAGCTAAACTGGAAATTTGCTAAGCCAAAAAATAGTTTGCATATAGGTTGCATATTGTACAGTACAAATGACCAAAAATATGTGTGTAGAGATACTCTTTGGTCCTTAGGAGAAGTAATAAGATTTAATATAAAAAGGCAGGCACAATAAAAGCAATTATTAGTTTAATGTAACAGGAATTACTACATAGTCATGACTATAAGATTAGAGTTTCTTTTTATAACATTATTACAGGGAGCTGACTGATTACAATTAACCTTATAATTCTTCTAGAAAACATCCCTTCTAGTGCAGCAAAATATACATTAGGCCAAATTATATCTGAATGCTCAGGAAATGTCTCTAATAATGTTCTGTGCTGCTCTCTTGTTTACACTTATTAGCTGATTTGCATCGCTTGTAATACAGGAACACTTTCCTGATTGCCTCATCTAACCTGTAACCAGTGTCTCAGATGTTTTGTGCTATATACAGTTATATCATTAAGGACTAGGCCCCACTCTACACAAGATGCCTGCAATGCCATTTGCTTTGCATATTGCTGCGATTAGAAATGGCAGTGACAATACCCCACTATGTGCATTGTACTGCGTTCAGGTTGCCCAACACATGCAATCACTAGTTTTGTTTGTATTGCATATGTTATAATTCAACTTTAAAAAAGGGAGAACTGAAGCTAACGCACTAACACAAAATCATGCACCCAACCTCTACAAAAATCACATTGCGATCTTTGGAACGGTTTAGTGTGGCCTAGGCCTTACTGGCATAAAAATGGGATTTAAGGTTGATTGCAGATTTGGGTATTTTGCCCTAGGGCTGGAAAGCCATTGTTCACTTGCCTGCTGCAGAACATTTTTTTACTTTCTTAAAGGGGAACTGTGGTCTCCAAACAAGTTGAGTTTCCTACCTTTAAAACGAGCCATCAACCACCTCTCTACGTGCTCCACAGCCCAAGATATAAAGAAATGACTGACCAGAAAGTTAATGGGTGGGAGGCTGAAATGTGACATTCTTAAGGATTCTCCTGCACAGTGCTGCCGACGAGCACAGCCTCAGACTCCCTCAGTGTCATAGGGAGACAGGAAGTCCCTCCTCCTCTCTGCTGTGTGAAGGACCTGCACTGACAGAGAAGGTAAGGGAATCTACAGCCCTTCTCTCTCACTATGTGAAAAAAGTATTTTCAGGCAGAGTCCTCACTCTGCCTGAAAAGGCTGTTTCCACAGAGTTTTCGGGGGGTGGGGGGGTGGTGTGGGTGTCAGAGTGGCCCACAGCACCTGTGAGCAGGTGGGGCTTAGGCACCCGTGAGCAGGCGGGGCTTAGGCACCTGTGAGTGGGCGGGGCTTAGGCAACTGCGGGTGGGCATGGCCACATGGGGCTGTAAGGGAATAGGCCAAGGGGGGAGGAGACACAGGGCAGATTGACTGACAGGTTTCAGAGCAGGAAGCAGGAAGTGCAGGGGACCTGGTGATGCTGCTGCCATATCAAACACAAAAATGTAAATATCTTCAAAACTATGTAAAATAAACAATGGATATAAATTGCAAAAACTCTCAGGAGAGAAATTCCTATCAATTTACCTAGTCATTTATGGACCACAGTTCCTCTTTAATGTAAAATGTTAAATTAACATTTTTTTTAAAAAGGCATTTCCACCCCTAAACTAAAATTCAACCCACTACTGGCCCCACTGTGAAGTTTAAAAAAATCCTTACCTTACATCCCTGCTCCTTATGGTTCTCCTGCAGTGCTTGCAGGGGAGCCCTTTTCCTCCTCCCTCCCACAATCTGGATCCATCTTCGCCCGCTCGATATTCTAGCATAAAAACCTTTTAAAATAAGGGAGCCCCCCATCTGCCCAACCCCAACCACTGCATTAGTTCTTTAAAAAAAATGAACACGAATCATACTTACAGAGCCCTTCTCTCCTGTGGTGTCTCCATTGCCAGCAGCCGCGTTTGTGATTGGCTGCTTGTTTGAAACTTCCTGCAAATGGAGCCGCGAGGAGAGCGCCGCAGGAGTGAAGGGCTGTTAGTATGATTTGGATTAGTTTTTTGAAGGGGAGGGGGGGGGGGCTACCTTATAATAAAAGTTAAGCTTTAGGGTGGACATGCCCTTTAAAAATAGAGAAAACTGAACAAATCTTTAGAAAAGAAACCTCTCGGTTACTTGATGGTTTTATCTTATGAAAGTTGCAGAAGGTACATGAGCACCACGCCATTAGGGTCTCTGTAGGATTTCTGTCCTCTGTTTCCTACTCCTGGATTCAGAAATAAGTGCTTGAGTTCAGATTGAGAAGTTTCATAAAATTGTGTTTTCTTACATGGGACTAAAAAGGGAAACAAAAGTCCCAGGCCAGTTGTTTCAATAAGCTTAATATCAGACATCACTCAGAAATACAATAGACACAGTAGCCAGCTCAAGTTCTTAAAGAGAAACTTCAATGAAAAATAACTTTTATCCTTTACCAGAAAATGGGAGGGGTCTGGTCTCTAGAGGGGTTGGACTTGGTTCTGCCCCCGAAGGTTGGTTCCTATTTTTGGAGGGAATTTTAAATATCCAATTCCCCTCCAGTCCATAATCCGTGAACCATATATGTCACCTTCAAAATAATATCATGATGGTCCATAACTAATTTTTCCCAACAGAATAAGACCAAATACGACATATCTTGGATATCGTAGGCCTAGAAAGGACAATATCTCAAGTTTGGTTCAGGCTAGGATATTATATCAGGTATCTATAAATGCAGAATTAATTACTGGATAAACTGGGGGTATTTATGAAAACCTACAATAATTCTGCATCCTGAATTATTAAGGAATATGAATTACCTTTCATCTGCCATTTCGTTTCTGCTGTGTTCTGTACTAGGAGATTCCCTGCTGTTTTGGTGTCTACCAGTCTATGACATTGTTTGTATATTACAGGGGCTTCACACCTTGCCCCTTTGAAGTCAGACCTCTTGCTAGGTCAGCTAACAACACCAAATGGCCATGCCTTTGGGGAAAGGAAGCAGGGCTTACAAGTTAACATGAATTAACTCTGGGACAGGGAACAATGAGGGAGCTGCCATACTGCTGGATCATGCCAATATGGTGAAATAATTGAAAATTGGGAGTGCAATTTCAGATATTGTCTATGGCGGTTTACATTGCACCCCTGTTCGTCACAGGTGGAATGTCCCTTTAAGCTGTATAGTTAAAGGACTATTATGGATAAACAAACAATCGCTCGTTTCATGTTTATAAAGCAAAACCTTGTAGAAGTAGAATTTAGGCTTAAATCATCTTTGCTTTTTAGTAGTTTTTACTGTGAAAACCTAGGATAAAATGCATGTGCAAATGTAATTGCCATTTCATAGATAAACTGACAGGCTGAGGCAAAGTGCTATATAGTCTACAAAACATGTCTGTTTAATGATTCCTATGCTTCTTTTATAAGATTTCTCATTCCATGCACATATTTTCATTTCATATTAAAGCTAGGTACACACTATACAATCCTTTCTCCTGACTGTCCATTGGAGGCTTTTGAGCTGTCGGCCAAGAGGCAAAAGTAGAGGACCGCACAATCGGCTGTGATTTTCAGACCTGTACGATGGTTTGTTCGTCTGATTTGGATGAACGAACGGTCGGTGATCAGTCGCGGCTTCAAAAAGCCACCATACAATAATTCGGCCCGACCAAAACACTGAAATGTTGGTTGGTCAGGCCGAATTATTGTATTGTGTGTACCTAGCTTTAGACCCTTTTTCTGATTATCTGGTAATTTTCAGGCCCATCAGTGGCATCATTCTGTTAGCTTATGTGTTATAGACTAAGCTCCCACAAAGATGTATTCTGGAATTAAGGCTCTATCAGAGCTTATAATAAATATTCCAATTAGACATGTTAATGACCTGATCTGGAACATCTGCCATTTTCCAGTGTAATTGGAAGCCAATTCTACCTAGTTTATTTAGTTGGGCCAATTTATGTTCTGTTGAATTACAATTATAGTAAATGCTTGTTTATAGCAAAAATGCGTGTAACCATTCTTTTCTCATGTCTGGTCCATATACGTTATCTCCACTAGAGGTCTCTCTCTATTTTCCTTTTCTGTTACTCTCTCTGACAAAGGTTTCTTAAAAGGGTACTCATGTTCAGAGTGTTGGATTGTGGGAATTTAGTAGTTCAATAATCATACGTTTAACAAAACCATTTAATTGACAATATAATAAACCTGTGAAGGTTCTCATTCATCCAGGTCATGGTATATCTGTTGTATTCAATGAAATCAACTGGAATTGAAGCTTAGTTCTTGAAGACATTTCGCTAGTCATCCGACTGGATTTCTCAATTCAGAATGACTTGTACAAGAATCTGTGGCAATTATGTACCCTGGAAAATCCCAATTAGCATATCACAGCCTTAAGGTATCTGTAGCCTTAGCCAGTGCTAAAACTCCTTCATCTAACCTGACCACACAGGAACGAAGAGCCTTAACATCCCTCAAGAAAGATTCCAGTATCACTATTCTACCGGCAGACAAGGGAAGATGCACAGTGGTACTCAACACCTCAGACTACTATGCTACGGTGACCATGCTCCTGGCCGATAACACATATGAAGCTTTAACAAGGGATCCCACCAGCCGTTACAAGAAAAGGGTCATAGACTTACTACAAAAGCTTCAAAAGGATAAAGCCATTGATCGAGCATGGTATCATCGCCTCTACCCTGGTGAGGCACATCCATGTATATACGGACTCCTGAAGATACACAAGTAAGGGGCCCCACTAAGACCTATAGTCAGCAGCATAAACTCTGTAACATACAAGGTGGCAAAATACCTAGCCAACATCTTAGGACCATTGGTGGGAAGTTCTAAGCATCACATCCAGAACTCTCGGGATCTCACCAACAAAATTGAAGATATAGTACTCGGTGCAGAAGAAACTATGGTGTCCTATGATGTGACATCTCTATTCACCTGTATACCCACCAAGGAGGCTGTTGACATGGTGAGAAAACGGCTAGGCAAAGACAGCACTCTTACCAGCAGAACTGATCTCAACCCAGAACAGGTGTGTTCCTTACTGGACTTTTGCCGGAATACCACCTAGGATAAGTTCTATAAGCAAAACCATGGATGTGCTATGGGATCTCCAGTTTCACCCATTGTGGCCACCTTTACATGGAGGAGGTAAAAAAACAGGGGCTTAATAGCTTTAAGGGCATAGCATAACCAGCCACTGGTTCAGATATGTGGATGACACCTGGGTTAAAATCCACCAGAAGGATGTAAAAGCTTTTACGGAACACATTAATGCGGTAGACCAAAACATCAAATTTACAAGGGAAGAGGTACAAAACAACAAAATGTTTTCTTGGATTGCTTGGCAGAAGTTAAGGAAAATGGTAAACTGGAAGTAGAGGTTTACAGAAAACCAACACACACAGATCAGTATTTGATATTTGACTCCCACCACCCTTTAGATCACAAGCTGGGTGTCATCAGAACCCTGCAACACAGAGCTGAGAACACCCCCACTAGCACAGAGATGAAGGCTAAAGAAATGAAACGTCTCAGAGGAGCCCTTAAAACTTGTGGATATCCAGACTGGGCCTTTGTCAAAAGAAGTAGAAGGAAAGAAAAGAACACGAATACCAACAGTGAAGGGGAAAAGCAAGACAGGAGAAAGAACATGATCATCCCATACGTAGCAGGGGTCTCCGAGAAATTAAGAAGAATTTTCAAAAAACACTGTATCCCTGTCTGCTTTAAACTGAACAACACACTGAGGCAGCAATTGGTACATCCGAAAGACCCAATAACGAAACACAAGAAAAGCGACATCATATACGCAGTGCAGTTAAAAATGCTCTGATTTGTATGTGGGAGACCAAACAGCAACTGCATCAACGTATGGCCCAGCACAGAAGAGCCAATCCTTCGGGTCAGGACTCAGCCGTGTACCTGCATCTTAAGGATAAAGGACATACCTTTGAAGATTGTAATGTTAACATATTGGCAAAGGAACGTGACTGGTTCAAGAGAGGTGTCAAGGAGGCCATTTATGTGAAAATAAAGAAACCAATACTAAATAGAGGTGGGGGGGTTCAACACCAACTGTCTGCCATGTATAATGCTGTTTCGACACCTTACCCTGGGCGTTCCTATAACACCTCTTAGCCACTATGCAACCACGCCCTTAACACCTGGCTGTGATATGCTAATTGGGATTTTCCAGGGTACATAATTGCCACAGATTCTTGTACAAGTCATTCTGAATTGAGAAAGCCAGTTGGATGACTAGCAAAACGTCTTCAAGAACTAAACTTCAAGTTCAGTTGATTTATTTGAATACAACAGATAAACCTCATAAGGATTCTGCTATATAAAAACACTGTTTCGTGTATTGTACTGTTTCAAACTATTTTTGCTAATGGAAACAGAAAGTGATAGGGCATGTCCACCCCAAAAACTATAATCCCCCCCACTACTGGCCCCAATGTGTAGTGCAATAAAATCCTTACCTTACATCCCAGCTCCAAGTGGTTCTCCAGTAATCCCCCCCAAAGTCCAAAAAAGTGGCCACCAGGAGGATAGCAGAGTCCATATAGGACTCTGCCTCCTGTCTCCCCTCCGGGAGAATTTTGCCCTGCACACTGCAGCCCTTCTCCCCCTCACTCTCCCACCTACTCTGGTCTCCCTCCCCCTAGCGTATATCCCTTTATGTATATAATAGTAAAGGTGCCCCAGCCCCAACCGCTATAATAATTTTCTTAGAAAGTCCCCAGATAGTTACTTACCATGCCTCGCAGCCAATCACAGATGCGTCTGCCGGTCCCGCCCCCTGCTTGCATTCCCGTGCAAGCAGAGGGCTGGGGCAGTGCGGCGACGGAGCTAGGCATGGTAAGTAACTATCTGGAAACTTTCTAAGAAAATTATTATAGCGGTTGGGGCTGGGGGCACATTTACTATTATATAATAAAAATGTAAATTAAGGGTGGACATACCCTTTAAGTAAGACGAGCAGCAATGACTGACATTGCTTTATCAAAACAAGCTGCATTAAATTTAAAGGGATCATATAAATAAAGTGTATATTTTTACAAGCATACCATGTTAATATTTATACACGGTGTTGATATAGCTTTCATGTACTGTAATTAGTGTTGCCAGATCAAAAAACAAAAACAGAGGCCAGCTAGAATGCTTCTAGCTATAGTCTATCTGAACTTACAGTAGTATAAAGGATAATGTTCCCTGTAAGCCCCCATGTCCCAGGTTTGAACATGCCCACTTGTATCCTACTGCTGGGTCAGAGCATCATCAGCTGCACCTAAAACCCTGCCCCCGAACTTCTTTATAATTTTTATAGCTAGCCACAAACCTGAAAATATTTTTTCTCCCTAAGACCTCCAGTTCAGAGAATGGTTGCAGGTCTGTAACTAGCTTCAAAAAAGATACATATTTTGTGGATAGGGCTTTGTATACAGGCATACAGCTCATAATATGCCTGTCACAGAGACTTTGAGAGACAGAACAGACAAGGAAGTGCAACTTTACAAGCTTTTTACTTAATATCTAGAGAAGCTAGCTGCAAGAGACATCATCCTAGGCTTGTTTGAAATGTACAAGTCTCTTTTCATAGTGGGCACTGGTATGGAAACCACAGCAAGGATAAGCATTGTGTTTTAAAGAGCATGTCCACCCTAATATTTAATTTTTTATATTCCATCCCCATGGCTCCCAGCACATGGGATTATTTATTTTTTTTTTTAAAAAAATTATTTATTTTTTAAAAAGCCCCCCAAACTCTACTTACCTCCCCTCTTTCCTCCCTCTTTCCCGGCCCTCTGCTTGCGAGGAAATGCAAGCAGAGGGGCGGGACCGGCAGCCGCGTCTGTGATTGGCTGAGCGGCAGCCAATCACGGACGCGGCTGCCGGCAGCTCACTTCCGCGTAGGAAAGCGGAGAGGTAAGTAAAAGATTGGGGAGCTTTCTAAAAATAAAATTTGTGCGGTTGGGGCTGGGGACATGGGGGAAGGCTGCCATAAAGGGGTTTGAAGCTAGGGGGAGGGATAGCAATACGGGAGGGAGAGGGAGGGAGAGGGAGGGGGGAGAAGAGCTGCAGCCAAAATCTCCGGGAGGCCAGGAAGCAGGCAGTGTCCTATATGGACCTGCTAGCCTCCTGGTGGGCAGTTTTTGGGACTTTGGGGGGGGACTACAGGAGAACCCTATGGAGCTGGGATGTGAGGTAAGGATTAAACTACACTACATGGTGGGGCCAGTAGTTGGGGGGATTATAGTTTTGGGGGTGGACATGCCCTTTAAATGTTATCAGAGTGTATTGGCCCTGCTAGTCACATTTATTAAATACATCCTACACTCACTTCTAATACTAAATGTACTAGAGTTTTGGCCTGAACATGGACTGGGTTAAAAGTCCTAGTTTTGCAAATGAAATTTTGATCTTGACCGGTTATGCAAACCAGTTTTTAAAGTAAACCCTGATTGTTTCAGTATGCATACTCACCATTTAATCCATTAAACTATTTAAAGGTGCATCTAAGTAAATGTTGTATGTCAGGTCCGCTTTTTACACAAGAAAGATTGTTGTTGGCCAAGAGAAGTAATGAATGTCCATCAGCGGCTATATAAAGTGGGTGGCTGTTCCCATTATTGTCATTCACAAACAACGCACAACAATGGGACACTGACAGGAGGTAGTGGGAGTGAACACAGTAATAATAATTATATTAATAATAATTCCCACTCAAAAGTTACTGTACCCTGTAAGCAGTCATCTACAGATAAAAGCAGTATAGGTGGTTGGCAGAAATACTGTACCCCTATAGCTTCACTCTTCATACTGCCCAATTACTGCTTCAAGTATTTCCAACTAATGTAATTATTATGATAAAATGGCCATATGATAATTTCATCATTACTTAATGATCTTCCTCTGTGACTTTAAATCACAGGTCTTAATTCAAATATACAAACCACTTGCTTCAAGGTAAAGGTAAATCAATATTTCAGTGTTACAAAGAACACCTTCATCAGGTTTATAAAACACATTATTTGACAAAAATAGAGGACAACTATACCCCCCCCCCCCAAATGCAGGTAATGAAAGTACCCAGAGTGAGGATAAAAAAAAAACACTTGGTAACCGGCCTAGCTTTTTAGGTCCCAGCTCTGGGTACTTTAATTTGGAGGGGGGGGGGGGGGTTAGGAAAATAATTTCAGCTGTCAAACAAGTTCCTGAAAAACTATTCTTCTGTGAGTAGTTTTACTGTAGCTGGAATGGTGACAGAGTTTTGACAGTTGGAATGCTGTGTGCAGGCTTGACAGTTGGTTTGTGGGAAAAGTCAGGTCAGATGGAAGTGGGAGTAGTTAAAAGAGGGAGGGGGATACTGCTCCTAAACGAAATGTGTGCTGGATTGAAGGCATGCAGCAACACACGTAAATCAGAATAAGTGCTACATTGTAGATTAAGATGAGGCAAAGTCATTTTTTCAGTAGAGTGTTTTCAGTATAATGTCCTTTTAAGTACAAAGGTGTGCCTCAAGAAAAATTTGCATTGCTAAGTGCGCTACAATCTGAAAAAGTTTGAGAGCCCCCGTCTTAGTCCATATCACTAGAACAGGGGTTACTACAGAGCTATCATTTGTCTACACTTGCAAACAGTTTAAAGTTGGGACAGTCCAGCAGATTCTGGCTACCCTTATAGTGCTAGAGTCTGGTGCACACATACCAGAAAGTCTGTTAGGATGAAAATTGCTTTAGTGGTTTAGCTTATCTCTTTAGAGCCCTGAAATATCCATCTTTTAAAATCAGTTGTTCCCATAATTGTGAGGAGAAGAGATTAATTGTAATCAAATATCCATTTTTATGTTTATGTAAAAACAGAATATCATTAGTTCACTTATAAAAATTGACATGACTATTAGAACTTTTCACATACAAATAATTTAATGTATCTCACCATCACCCAGTATTGTGATGAATAATCAGTCAGGGGTTAATACCAAGTTTCGGGGTAGCTGACTAATAACGACAATGGGCCTATGGCTGGCTTTAGGTATTGCTTTTTCCAGTATTACACTAAATTGTAAACTGTCACAAGCAGGATCCTTGACCTTTTGTTTTGGATTGTTTCTCTTCATTGCTTGTATTTTCCCTGTTGTATTGTTCAATGCTGCTAATGAACATGTTGACACTTTAAAGATAAACAATAATCATCTATGTCTCACCAAATGGATTTGGTTGGGGACAGACCCGGATGCAACTATTCCCTTCTTCATAATATATAAAAAAAAGTGTTTTTTTATTTCCTTTGAGGGTTGAGCAAGAATCACTTGGTCTGTACGCACATCATAGACTTACATTAGGTGTATTTTTAAGCTACTTTTGGCACCATTTATGATGTGAGAGCGAGTAGCCCCTCTGGCTTAAACAGTAGAAAACCTTTTTGGGGAGATGTCTTTGGGCCAAGACAAAACTCTAAAAATATCACCCAAGCTAACCATGTGAAAACTGCCACTTTGCTAACCCTACTGCCTGAGATGGGGCTTTTTAAATACACAAATAGATTTATACCTCATCTTTACTCTTTATCCAGTCATGATCATTTTTACATTTCCCAGAAATTATTAATTTTGCCATTACAAATACACACGGAAATGTTACATTGTACATGAGTATTTTCAATGACTAACTCTGTATAAATGCCAACGCAGTTCACATTGAAAGGCAATTTTAAGTATAGACTTTGAATTTGGCTTGAAAGGCTGGATTTTGGAAAGCAACGTGCCATGATTACACAAAGCCCAATTAACAACAATTATTACAACTTAGTAACATTTCTATCTTGGTGAAAAAGGTTCTAAACAAATACAGTACATGTATTTTTATTAATGTGCTTTATGTTGAAATTGTGGTACTTTTGTTTTGAAATTGTGTGTGTATGTGTCAAAGAGGCTTGGTGTAATAAGAAAGAAATGAATAGATAACTTTGGAACACTTCTGCAGACTCCTTAGAAAACTATAGTTCAACATATCCTGCATGTTCTAACTGGGTTTCTCTTGTTCCAAAACAATAGGAGAAGATACAGTTCAAATAGTCCAAACTACTTTCGAGTTTCCAATCAGACAGAACATTCGGATTTTGGAACTGAGAGTTCCTGTGTCAGATCTGGGTCTGAGTCAGACCCGGATCCCAGCTCTAGTTTTGAATAGGGACTGCGATTTTAAATATAGTACTGCCTTTCTCCTTCCCAGGCTGCCCCAAACACATTTTAATTGAAGGTGCTGCTTACCTGTGTTTTGCGCGTTCCAGATTTTAGACAGCGCATGGAAAAGCACTATGTAGGAACTATTGCAAAGCTTCCTGTGTAAGAGAGGCCCCTTGCCAACAAAGCTTAAAGGACAACTCCACCCTCATAAGAACATCTTTTAGAAAGAACGGCCTCTTTAAAATATGTTGATATATCCTACTTTGTCCTATTGAATTCATTACTGTATGCCTGCTATGCTTCTGGATGCCTCGTGGAAACTGAGCATTTACTGAGCCTGGGCATGCTGAGAAGAGGCAGGGGATTAACATTCAATCATTGGCTGTGATGTCAACTGTCAAATCCATAACTGACAATTACCAACTGGAAGAACTAGGAAGCAGAAACTGGGGCAACAAGACATTGTGCAGGATTTCAGGTTAGACTTATAAATTTCAGATTTCAAACTATTACAGTTTAGGGTTTTGGGGGGTGATTTACCTGTATGTAAGTTTTCATTTTAGGGCTGGACTTGCCCTTTAAGAAGAAGGAAGCTGCATATGTAACATCTTCTCTCGATATCGGAGAGGTTTTTTTTTTATCAGCTGCTGGACATCTATTATGGTCATGTATTATTGGGACATTGTCTGTCCTCCTTACCTTGGGAGGAATGTCTGTGGTGTTATTGGGGGGTTGGTTGTTGCCAAAAGATCCATTATTGATTAGAGACCAAATTCAAACTTTGAGTGAAAATTTCCTTTGGCTGCGTACCTGTGGGCAGCCCCACCAAAGTATATGCAGGTTATTGAGGAATGTAAAATGTACTGGGGAGCTGTGCAGTCTAATGCAGGGTCTTGGGGAATATGTTATATACTAATAATGTAAAATATGGGAAACTGTGCAGTGTGATGTGTTGGGGATTGTGTATCTATAAAGGAGGCCCAATACAACTGGTAAATTACAGCACCTGTGTCGGTGGGAACTGCCTCCAAACAATCATGCCGGCGCTCCAAACACTTCCATCCAATATACCGTCTCCCTCTCGGTTAAATCATACAAAGCGTGATGTCCAGCAGGACAGAAAGGGGAAGCGGGCAGCCGGACTTGAATAAAATTCGTCAATCCTTTATTGTTCAATTTTTAAAATCCTATTATACAAAATTGCAGACAAACGATCATATGGGCAACAGAAAAACATGTGAGCCATCCAGGCTCCACCCGACGCGTTTCGTGGCCAATAGCCACTTCCTCAGGGGTAAGAAGGAGTGTCATCTCTCCCTGGGCTATTTAAAGCCCGGGTGGTTAACCCCTTCGTTACATAAACCAACTACCAAAAATGAGAGCAAGGGATGACACCCCTCAACATATATGTACAATTTAAAAACAATATCAGCATTATATAGCATATAAAAACCTGAATATAACAGTGAACATAATAATATCAGAAGGATGGTCATATCAAATAGGCAACATGAATATTAATATAAATACAATAAATATATTAAAGTTAATAAAGTTAACTGACCACGATTTAATGAATTTAGCAAACATGTATGATGGTAGAGAGGCATTAAACTATTATTAACTGATTATTTATATATAATTTCATTAAGGTAAATCAGATCATCAGGAAATAATAGAGTATAATTTCTGATCTAATCAATTCTGATCACAGAAACAACTTAGTTCGAACTCTCTGTTCATGCCTCTAGGGGCTAAGGTTTCCAGCATATATATCCAGAAAGCCTCCTTACGCAAAAGGACAGATTCTCTATTCCCCTTTCGTGTCTCAGTTTCTGCACTGTCAATAATCTGGAACTTTATGTTCAAAGTGCCACCATGTTGTTCCATCTGGTGTGTGGATATAGCAGAATCATATCTTTTATTTATTGTCGCATTTACATGCTCTGCCAATCTTTTGTGGGCAGATCTTATGGTTTTACCTATGTATTGGCTCCCACAGCTGCATGTGGCTAAATACACTACATGAGTGGATTTACAGTTGTAATAACGATTGATCCGGAAAGTTTTATTATTACTACTACTAGTACCTTTATTGCTACTATACTCTATGATATCTGTACTTGGATCTTCTATAGTGTATACAGAGGAAAAAAAATTATTCAAGACATTTGCTTTATCGCCATCCTCCGTAACTAACTTATCCCCATTAATTAATGGTGCCACATTCTCAGTCCTCATCTTCTTACTATTAATATACTTAAAAAAATGTTTAGGCTTAGTGATGCTTTCTTCAGCTATCCTAACTTCATTATTAATTTTAGCTAGTTTGATTGCTTTCTTACACTCCTTGTTACAATTTTTATACTCCCTAAAGGCCCTTTCCGTTCCCTTGGCCTTAAAGGTTTTAAATGCCTTTTTCTTCCTTACCATTTGCCTCTTTACATCAGAATTCAGCCACATGGGCGCAGATTTATTTTTTTTACATTTATTTCCCAAGGGTATAAATTTAGATGTGAACTGACTTAAAATCCCCTTGAACACAGTCCACTTCTGTTCAGTACCTTTACCTGATAATACATTATCCCAGTTGACATTCTGAAGAGCTGCTTTTAACCTGGGAAAATTTGCTTTCCAGAAATTAAATGTCTTTGTTAACCCAGCGCACTTTTCCTTTCGATAACAAAGTCCAAATGCCACTATTTCATGGTCACTATTCCCTAAGCCTCCAGTTACCTTTATATCTATAATGCGCTCCACAATGTTAGATATTACCAGATCCAACAGAGCTCCTTTTCTAGTAGGAACCTCAACCACCTGTGAGAGAAAATGATCCTGCAGCAAATTCAGGAACTCATCGCCTTTTTCTGTGATGGCAGTCACACCACACCACACCAATCAATGTCAGGGTAATTGAAGTCCCCCATAATGAGCACACTCCCCAAACTTGCAGCCCTTGCCAACTGCATATGAAGTTGACTCACCTCCTCTCTGCTAGCATTTGGCGGCTTATAGCAGACACCAACAATGACATTACCCCCTTTCCTGTTGCCTAATTCCACCCATATTGCCTCCACTTTATCATCCATATCACCAGCTATCTCTTCTTTTAAATTTGGCTTCAATTCTTTTTTAACATATACACATACTCCTCCCCCCTTTCCTTTTTTTTCTGTCCTGCCTAAACAAGGCATATCCTTCTATATTTACAGCTCCTACAGTCCTACTATGCTTATTAGCATTCTAAGTCTGTAGTGCATTTAAAACCAAGTCCCCTAGCATTGTATCTGAGTAATGATTGTGTTGCATTTACCATTGGCATAGAGGCTCTGATGTGTCGGCTAGGAGGTCTTTAAAACCCAGTCATTAACATACACATGTGAGTTCCCTCTCTGCCTGTTAGCATTCTAACAAGGCGATTTACCCAGAGCCGCTATTGCTCTGGGTAAATCTCCCAAATGTGATTCAAGTGGGTAAACCCCAAAAGGCTGGCAAACAGCTGGCATTAAAGTTGTGTGCTAAAACTAGCGCAAACGCGATATTGAATCGCAAACACCAGAAGCGTGGGCGTCTTTTACGTAACCCAGCGCATCTGGCACTAATATGGAGTTAAAGTCACGCGAACCACTTATCGTGATTTTAACGCCATATAATTGCCCAGCTCTTCTCTGTAAGACTTGTATTTATTATAAAGCCAGCACTATTGGAAGCTCTAGTAGGTTGGGCAATGAGCCATTAACCCCAACCATTTGATTGAAACCCTCAAAGAATGGGTTATTCGATTGATAAAAGACAAAGTGATACCAAAACAGGGTCAACACCCAAAATCCAAGTTAAGGTGCTTACTTTCACCTGTAGGTGGTTCGGGTGCTTAAAGTGAAAAAAAAACTTTGTCTCTATACAATGTATAGATCACTTAGTATAAGCTGCCTTACTTTCATGTTGCTGTGTGGCTTCGTTTCTTCACACTGGCAGAAGTTTGTAACAAGCTGTGTAGTCCCCCTCCCCTCTCTGTCTACTCCCCCTCAAGCAGTGAAGGGCTGTATACAGAGTCCGAGCATGGTCAGTTGAAAGGACTTTAAATGAAGTGCTGACATCCTGTTGACCCCTCTCTTCCAGAGCTAGACTGCAAGCAATCAAAGTGTGGGATAAAGTAGCAATATGCTGAAGGGAGGGGCAGAGGGGGAGAGAGGACAAGTGGTGCTGAGATTCTTTACAAGTAAGTTACTGAACTCTGTCTCTGCCTGTTCTCTAACTTTGCTAATTGTTATTTATTTTTTTACCTAAAGTTCATATCTCTCCCCTGCTTAGCTGAGATCATAATCACTGAAGACAAGAGTCAGTGTAACAGCAGCTATAGTGAGAGCTTTTACAAACACAGTGACACTGCTTGTTATCCTGATACATTTCATTTGCTTTAGTCTATATATTTCATAGATTGCACTGTATGTCTTGTTTGGTATATAGTCTGTATTACTGTATTAGTGTTCCATTTGAGTCACTGGTTTTGTATGTATATAAGATTTTTTTTTGGGGGGAGGGGCTGTTTTATAGTGTGTTATGCTCATATTGCTGGGTTGATGGTTTATTGATTGTGTTTAGCACTACAGCATTTGACTATGTGTTGCACATGGTACTTGTGTGGGTAAGGGAGTGTGTGACAGTACTGCAGGGGAGCTTTGGATTGTGTGGGTGTGTGCCTTTGAGTGACAGATGAGGTGTAGCAGCTCATACAAATCACAGCATATTCAAATGCTTATATCTCTGGGACTATGAAGAATTTAAAGAAACTAAAGGTACCCTGGTGGTTGAGATGACTTATAGGATATATTAGAAGGAATTAAAAAAAAAATATTTTCTCACTATAATTGCCCTTTAAGCCCTGAACCCGTCGCTAATCTGGTTCGTCTCCCATAATATCAATGCACATAACAAGTAAGGAAGGAAAGCTCACCGCTCACCGCTTCCCGTCGGTAATTCGGGTGCACCACGCCCCAAACCCTTTGCCTGGTTCCTGGCAGAAGGCAGCATGCACTCCTGGAAAACTTCAGATGCCTCAGGTAAGTAAAAACATAAACCTTTATTGAGCTCTAACACAACACACCCCTGGACAACAAAGACATGAACGCCTGACGCATTTCGGGTGGAGCCCCAACCTTAATCATAGGCTGACACTCCCTGGGAATTACCTGCCCTATAAAGGGAACGAGGAGCTATAATACTTAATGGTCTCATCTAACGGGAGGCACACTTACAATTCAGCAGGCTCCAAATACATAAGACAAAAGAAAAACAGGGTTATTCAATAAATGTTCTTATCGTTTTAAAATGGTGCTAATTCTTCCCCAACCAATCAGATGTTAGCTTTCAAATGTTAAATAAGATCTGATTGGTTGGGGCAAAATTAGCTCCATTTTAAACGATAAGAACTTTTATTGAATCTCCCTGTTAATGTATTAAAAACTGATACTGTATCAAGGAGTGTTAAAAACACACAATGTAACTACTACAAAAGAATCTCATTGTCCAAAGGCTACAGGTTAGCCAGGGAAGAATAGAAAACCTAAATAAGCAACAAATGAAAATGAAATACATAAAAAACCTAATTATACAGAAACAAGAGGTTAAAAATAAAAGGGAAAAAAGAACACAGATAAAAAGGAGAAATTAATCTATGTAACAATATCATATGTAGAATTTACGTGGTGGTAGAGAATAGTCTCCTCCCACCACCCCTAAATAGATTTATGGGGAGGTGGGAGGAGACTATTCTTTACCATCACCCCTACTTTTTTAGAGCCCCATGGTCCTATTGTTATGTATTAAAGATATATATGGCCTTCTATAGGTCTGAACAGTGGATGGCTTTTATTGATTAACTATTCATTTCTCCTGTTGTTTAACAGTGTTCTGTTTAAGGGTGGGGCTCCACCCGAAACGCGTCAGACGTTCATGTCTTTGTTGTCCAGAAGTGTGCTGTGTTATAGCTCAATAAAGGTTTATGTTTTTACTTATATCAGGAACAAAGTACAGGGGATACACACTCAATTGGCATATAACTCCTTTTGTGACTTGCAGTGCAAAATCCTGAAACGTAATGCACTGCAAGTCACAATTGAATGCATATCCCCATCCCCCTGTACTTTGTTCCTGATATAAGTAAAAACATAAACCTTTATTAAGCTATAACCCGGCACACTTCTGGACAACAAAGACATGAACACCTGACGCGTTTCGGGGGTGGAGCCCCACCCTTAAACATAACATTGTTAAACAAAAGGAGAAATATGGATTCCACTGCCAGTGGTTAAGCAGGTTGGAGGGGCAGCACCATTGAAGATTAACAGAGAAGATGTGCGGGGAGAAAACACCTAAATATTATGTTTTTACTTCCCTGAGGCGTCTGTGAGGTTTTCTAGGAGTGTACGCTTGCCTTCTTTTCTTCTGCCATTAACCCCAACCAATTGTATTATTATTAATGTATTTTTTAACAGAAACAGGAAAGTTAAAGGATACATTAAAGGTAAAAAATAAACAAAAACTAAACAAAAAAATATGAGATTAATCCCAAAGTAACATCTGAGGCATAGAAAAATGAACCTCATAGACAAGATGTAGCATCTTGTAGCATCTTAAGTGAACCCGCATACACAGATTCCCCACCTAAACTTCGAGAGTGACACACAATGTCTATCAGAGTTGTACAACATACGTTGTGTATATATATATTCCTTAATCCTTATACAAGATGATAATAAATTCAGTCACAGCGTGATCACTACTACATACAATATAAACCTGTGTAGTGACACTTTTCTATATTTAGTTGTTGTTCTTTTAGCGTTATTACTCTTTCACCTTCCATCCAATAATTTTACTCTGTTGCGTGTTCTACCTCGATCCCGGGCCACATGAAGGTCAGCTATGTTATAGCCCCTTTCAACAAATCTTTGGGTCATGCTCCTAGCTGCTTCATCAAATTTCTCTAAGTTGGAACAATTGCGTCTAATGCGCATATACTGGCTATACGGGATGGCCCTTATACAAAAATTGTATATGTTGACCACCAAAGTCACAAGTAAATCTAATATTAAATTCATTAGCATTCAAGCATGTTAACCACTCCTCAAACTCTCCTTGGGTTCCATTCCAGATTCATAGCAGGTCGTCAATATAATGCCTGTTCATGACGACCTTAGGGTTGATGGAGGAAAACTCAGGGTGGGGGAAGTGAACTTTCTCCTCCCACCACGATAAAAATAAATTTGCATATGTAGGGGCGAATTTCGCTCCCATGGAGGCCCCTCTCAGTTGGTTATAATATAAACCATCATTAAACCATTTTTAACGATAAGAACTTTTATTGAATCTCACAGTTACTATATTATCTCCAACAATATGTATGTTTGTGCAATAGGCAACGTTATTAATTCGGAAGTGTAACTACATACAATCTGCATACACCTGTATATACCTATACATTTATATCCATAACCTCATACCTGAATTAATCTGCTTAGTATATAGTTGTATAGGATCTGGACAGGAACAATGTGTGGTGCACTCTGCAGAGCCTGTGCCGCAATAGGAAAGTATTGATATAGTAGGTAATGGAGAGAGGTACACTCATAAAGTAGATACAACAATTTGAATCTTGTGCTGAAAGTCAGGGAGACTAGGCCACCTTCCTCAAGTGTAATTAATAAAATTACGTAGGTGCAAGTAAAGTTACTTTATAGTGTCATAAACAGTGGCGGCTCCAGAATTTTCCAGGGGCACAACATGGGCACAAAGGCTAACAAATGGGGCACATTAAAAAAACACCAATAATCTATGTCAGTATAATGTAAGGTATACAAAACAGCTATTACACACCTTTACAGTGTGTGTGTGTGTGAGAGAGAGAGAGATAGCAGTGATAGATAGCAGTGATAGATAGCAGTGACAGATAGCAGTGACAGATAGCAGTGACAGATAGCAGTGACACAACCCTTATACTTGAGCCATGTTGGTTTGGGATGTATCTGTGTCCTATCTAAGAACATACTAGGTGACACTAGTTGGTTGGTGCTTCCCCTTTCTGTCCTGCTGGACATCACGCTATCTATAAAGGAGGGAATCCTTAAATTTGATTTTTCGATCAAGAGGTATCGCTCTACACCAGATAGAGATAGTACACCAATGCATCTGCTATGCTTGAAGTGTTATTCTTCTTTCCTGTCCCGAGAGTCCTTCCTCCAAGTACAGTCTTGAATTAAATTATTGATTGCACAAGGCAAACACGTTTATTACGTCCTTACTGATCTTCCTTTCATTGGCACCTACTTGTGGCAAGACAAATAATGTTCCTTCAGCACATTGACAATTATAAGGAGCAGCACACTGGCAATCAGAGATGAAAGCTGTGCAATCTAATTATTAAAATCACACAAGTCCAAACTTAACATTATGTACACTTTGGACTATTGATTTAAATGACGCTGAATATCAACATGGGGGTTTGCAGAAATAATATATTACTGTATGTACAGCTATAATAACAATGTGTCCTACCACACTGTAAAGTCCAGTTTGGGGCAGTAAAACTAATGACATTGGCAGCCCTGTGAACTGTTTATCTCAATGCTGTAATATCATTGTTGGAGATCGTCCTGCCTTTCATCATAATGCCAGCTCCTCCCTGCAATCATTTCCATGCTTGTACAGTAGTTCTTCTATTCAGCAGGGCAAGGCCATAAACAGTGTAAATAGTGACTATTGGGGTTTTGCTTGAGTTGTTTCTTTTACAAGCCAGAATCTGAGAATGAGATTTCAATTCAGCTGGAGATAAAGAGTTATTAATTTGGCTTGAAAAAGCCAAATTACTGTTCTTTCTATTTCTTCTTTTTCTTCTTCCGCTTTTTTGGACCATGATAAAGGGTGGAGGTCCACCTGAAACGTTGCCTGTATTTCACATATTGGGTGAATAAAGAGGAACAATTTTTTGCAACAGACTTTGGTGTATCCTACTGCAGTTTGTTTTTTCGAGGTTATTACTTGTTGCCATTATGGCCAGTAGACTAAATGTACCATTACTATTCATTTATATAATAATCAGGGCCACCATCAGGGTGGTAAAGGGGGTACTCCTGTATGGGGCCCAGAATTGCCAGGGGCCCAGAGAGTGAGAGGAAGAAAAAAAATTTCCCCCTGCAATACTGAATTCAGCCACTAGGTGAACTCCATTCCTAGATAGAGAAGACAAACCGGGTGTGTCTGCTGCATGGCCCATGACTCAGTCAGTAATTGTCTTTACTGTTTATGTGGCTCTGCCCCCTCCTGCCCCTTTCCTAGCTTGTAGCTCTGTGATCTCCATAGAGAGCAGGAGGGAGTAACTAAGTTATACTGATCCCATTTCTGCTTATGAGTCCATGGGGCATTGTTACCCTCTGTCTCACTGATGTGGATAGGGACTGACAGTGACTAATCTTGGGGGGCTACTGGGGCCAGTACCTGCACAGAAGTGATGGGAAACCATGTAACTTCAGATGTTTAAGAAACTATAACTCACAGCATGCCTTGATTGCATTCTGCTACCAAGGCATGCACTGTACATGGGGTAGGTAATAGCCTTATGCGGCTATTGGGCCATTACCTACCCCATGGGGGCAGCATGGCGGATCCACACCATCTCTATCCTGCCTATATACATTTCTCCATCTCTGTGTCACATAGCAGTATGGCAGCTCCACACTGAGATGGAGATATGGATATAAGCAGGATAGAGATGGTGTCACATAGCAGAATGGCAACTTTAAACCATCCCTATCCTTCCTATATCCAAATTTCTATTTCTGTCACATTGCAGCATAGCAGCTCCACACCATCTCTATTATCAGGATATAGACAGGATAGAGATGGCGTGGAGCTGCCATGCTGCGATCTGACAGAGATAGAAATATGGATATAGGCAGGACAGTGTGTGGAGCTGCCATGCTGTGTGGCAATAGTGGCAGCCTTTTTCCAGACAGTGCATAAATGGGTAGGTTTAAGGATTTGGGCGTGGAAAATGGAGTGAATATATCAATAGACAATACAAATGAAATCTGTTTTAAGCAACACTGATGCTGAATATAATATGTGGTCTAATATGGGATCCAGTCTGTGTGGGCTTGGCTTAAAGGTATGTTTTATTTCCAGTCTGTGCCCTCTGGCATGAGGGCATCTTAAGTGTGTGTACTGGACACGGGTACATTTTATATTTACCGGTCTGTGTGTGCATTTGGGAGGTTGATTCGTGTTATGGGGGCGCCCAGAAATGTACCCAGTATGGGGCCTAGAAAAGTCTGATGGCGGCCCTGATAATAACATCAGCTTGTTCATCTTGTGTACACAATTGTTAAACATGACTACATAATGTATTTATCATTCAACATCTTGCTAAATGTAATAATTATTTGGAACAATAACCATCTGCAATCGCTGAAAATTGCCTCCAAGCTGAGCATACCTATCCATAATTAATGTGTCACATGCCCTTTAAAAACCCTTGAGATCCATTCAAGGGAAAAGATGCAAATAAGAATGCTAATGAGTTTGGATGTACCAGCTCAGCTATTCTAAACTTAGTTCACCCTTTTAGAGGGTGTAAGGTAATGGGTCCACCAGTAAAGATAATGGGAAATGGACTCTGGTACTATCACACTGTCAATCAAAGACACTTGGGCAGATACTCAGCAAAGCTGGTGTCATAAACAAGGTGATCCAATCCTGTTAAATGGCCTGAGCAGTACATGCTTACATTAATAGATAGGGGATGGCACCTCTTCCCTTAACATAGATCACAACAGCATGCTGAAAAGCAATATCAACACTGGACATTGCATGGTTTTTCAAAGCTAGTAGAAAAGTTGTGACTGCCCAGACAGTCCTGTGAGACAGTAGGTCTAAGATATCACTAAAACTATAATAGTGAAATCCTCCCTGCTTTATCTCTAGCACTTGTCTTTAGCAGGGGGCTGTATATGTGTATATATGGCTTCACTACTCTCTTGAACCAGCAATGTCCCGGTCCTTAGTTAGCAAGTCATACATATCATTCAAATAAAAAGCCCTTAAAAATATCAATAAGCAATAAAATGGGTTAAAATAAAGGTTTTGCTTATTGTTATTTTGGTAACAAGTTGGTGAGGTTAATAAAATCATAAAAAAAACATTGATAGGTTGTATGTGTCAAATAAATATGCTTAGATTGTAAGCTCTTCGTGGCAGGGCCTGATGTGAATGAATACATGTAATTCTAAAGCGCTACGGAAGATATTGGTGCTATATAAATCCACAATAATAATATTTATATAAATAAAATTTTATTAATAATAATGAATAAAATCCCTTTGTTTATAATGTATGCAAGTGCACAACTAGTGTGAAATTGAATGGGGCCCAGGAATGTGCATTGATAATCTTTTCTTCATTTGCATGAATCTTTGACCAGATCAGTAGCACAGGTAATTTAGCTGTCCTGCATCACCCTAGCTTCGTGGGGAACTTTTTAGGTCTCTACCTTTTAAAAATTGAACATTAAGACAGCAATCCAGTTTAGTGTTTAGTTCTCCATTAAAATAAACTGATGCTAGCCATGCCCTGGGATCTCACCTTTCGATATTACACCAACATTCGTGTGAATTTAGAAAATCTGACAGGCCCTATCTTTTTTGCCATTGACTTTTAATCACAGAATATAAGGGCCAGTCTGGTAACCATAGAAGGTTGTCTTTAGACATTTATTACAATCTAGGTTTGATTATTAAACCTATTAAATGTCTAATCATTGTATACCCAGTGGTACTCCCATCAAACTCTCACTTACTAAAAGCGCATTTAAGTTTTTTGGATTAGAATTTCATTAAATAATATTTGCTGAAAAAGAAAGTAAACACTTATATTAGCAACTTTCTTTTTTTAATTTGCTATTGGAAGCAAGAGGCTTTTATTTCTCATATTGTTTCTATTTTCACATAGTGGAGTAAGGGTGGTGAAGAGTTCTGTTGTAAGTGCACAGCTGGAATCATGCCAACCTCCCCCTAGTGTAAAACCTCTTTGGGGTACTGTAGGCCACCCTCCCCCAGGAGGAAACTCTCCTGATTATTACTTACCTTACCTCTCTCCCCCGGCGTTCTCCACTGTCGGCAGCCGCGTCCGTGATTGGCTGCCTTTCAGTGATTGGCTGCCCGTCCAGCCCCCTGCTTGCAGTTTCATGCAAGCAGAGGGCCGGGACAGTACGCCGAAGGAAAGAGGTAAGGTAAGTAATGATAGGGGGAGTTTCTGCACATAATATAGCAGTTGGGGCTGGGGGAGGAAGGCCTACAGTACCAAAAAGTTGAAAAAAGGGATGGACATACCCTTTAATTCTTACCCATCATTCCAGTCTTGCAGACATGCCCAGACTTTAGCAGAGACTTTTGCTTCTTATAGATGACCACTCCTGAGCTGCTACAAAAGTAGGAGACTAAATACATCAGGTCACTATCCTCCTAAAGTCTCTATGTAATCCTGTTACACCATTACAGTGAAAAATGTTGGAAATATTTTTTTAAGGGAGTATGGGACTAAAGTTGAAAGATATTTCCAGTACAGTAGGTGTACAGTACACACAAAGAAGAGCATTTAAAGGTGTATTACTAGAAGGCATGCAACACAGTAAGATTAGCAGTTAATTATTTTGTGTTCTTAACTTTATCTTTAAATAGCTGCACTATGGAAATCAAGGGAATAACCAAATGCCCCCGGTGGGTACAGAAGTGCATTTAACTTGAATTATTTTATTGTCAGAAAGCTTTTTAAGCTTGTTAACCCTTTGGCCCTATGATGATCCCAGTCCCCATGCTAAATTCTATTTTCCCCTTATATATGTACTGATATTGTACCAAGTGCTACAGGGCATGCTAACCTGACCTCCTGATGTGATCTCATTATTCACGACACCACAGGGGGTTACTTGTCAGATTTATAGGCTGCTGAAATAAAGTCAGTGACAGATATAAAATCTCAGGGGATTCAGTTACTGTCAGTTCATGTCATGCTTCATAGAGCCACTTTACAGAGAGATTCCTAAAGTAGGAAAATGATTGACACAAGTACAATGACAATTGTCAGCTCTTCCTCCATGTTCTGATGTAAATTTACATCTGCTCCATTTGCTGTCCTGTTGGCATTGACTAGTACTCTTCCACTGCCATGTCTACATGTGTAGGGCTGTTAAAGCAAAATATAATAGATTATTGCTGCTCACTTCAATTCCGATATAATTATGTGGCTCAAATCACACGCCACCCGTCCATGGTGGTAAAAGGTACAATGATATAAGAAAAAGTAATGTGAGGCAGAATTATACTGCAAAAAATTATTACATGCAACATGTTTCGGTGCAACATGCTGCTTTATCAAGCATACAATTGTGAAAGTGCATTTCCTCTATAAATGTTACAAAACCCCTCCCCTTTGTGCTGAATGGTAAGTCAATTAACAATTCCCAAGTTCCCACATATCTCCATCATCTGATGGAGGATAAATACAATTATATAAAAAGTTAAAGTGGGTGATAAAAACAAATTATCATGTTGAAACTAAGAAGTTACTTTCATACAAAGTTGTAGCTTGTTACTTTGTACTATAATTTATAATTTAATGTCCTATTAGATATTACTATAATATATTATATACTAGCAGTTGTACACGGTGTTGCCTTCCAACCACGTCAAGGTAACCCCAGTATGGAAAAAGCCTTCCAACCACGTCAAGGTAACCCCAGTATGGAAGGTCCTAACAATTTACCTTGGGTCATTTATCTGGACTGACACTCCCTGCTTGGTTGCATTTTCTTGGGAAGAGTGTCACTTACATTGGATTAGTATTAAAGGATATCGCTTCCCCCCGCCTACTGGCTTTTAACAAGGAGGAAAGAGGCCTCTCATCCAATGCTTAGTATTCAAGGCATAAGACCTCCAATTAAAGGGACGTGTTGGGGGTGCTACTACCACATGGAAGCTTGGTCAATCTTCCTGCAGAGAAGCTCTGCTACAATATATACACAAAGGGGGGCTGTGGGAGCACTCCTGTGGCAAAATTACTTTATAACAAATAGTGGAAGTGCTACTGATCTGACGAAAACTTTAGAACAAACAAGAAAAGGGATGATCAAGGCACATTCCAGGGCCCCATTTATCATAATATCTATGCTAGTGCAAACAGTAAAACGTGGGGGTTTTAGTTACAATTTTATCCATAAAAGTGGAAGGCTTTGGTTCTTAAAGTATTCTGACTTTAACGCTAGTCTGTCCTATATAGCCCATGCCACATGGGAATTTAATCAGATAGATGACATCAGTTGACAGACACGTAGCAAATGTGTTAATTTTAATTCGATGTCCCATTGTGGGGTGGTATATAAAATCCCCCCATAATATGGAATGACAACAATTACAGGAGAGGCTTGGAAAGGTGCCTTTACATTTACATTTTATGCCCCCATATGGTTCTTGGGAGGAGATATCTGATGAACACAATATATCTCTTTTGTTCCTCCCTCTTTTGTAGCTGAACATTAGGAGTTCTGGAAACAATCTCCCATATAGCGGGTCCTGTTGGAGAATAACCCAGTTATTTTATAATAATGAGTTTAACTTTAGCACGATCTATTCTTTTGTATATTATTAAACAAAAACAGGTCTTTGTAGTTTTAGTTTTGGATGTGAACAATTCTACTCTATTGTAGTCCTATTTTTTAGTTTTTGTACCTGATCCTTGGCACGCTATATGGTTTTTAGATTCTAGCCCCTTTATCTAAATCTTTTAGTTAGATTTTCATCAGCTTCCAGATATCCGATGTCAGTAGTGCAAATCCGTTTGGCTCGCATACTGGCTTCTAGGAATACCGGAAAACACTTGTGTTTTTGTAAGTTATTTCTATTGGTGCTTTTTCTGTATAACTCGGTATGGATTGTATTATCTACAATGTTTATTTTAACATCTAGGAAGTTTATTTCCGTTTTGGAATATTTATAATCAGGTAGGGGTATCCAGATACAAAAATCATAGAATCCAGTGCCTTACACTTTTCCAGTCCCCACCATGTTGGATAACCAACTCCATAAATAAGTAGTAAAGTGTAATGGCGATAACACAGGACTGTAGCTGTGTAAAATACACTGAAACATGCATGCTAAATGTTTCGGACAGGAGTCCTTTCTCAAGCATGCTATACTCCCCTATTTCAGCAGGTTTAATAATTACAGATTGGTTTTCCTTCAATGATTTTAAAGCATTTTTCTCTTTTAGCCACAGATTGTGGTAAATAGGAGAGGTATACCAAACTTTAAGACGACATTTTGGTACTCTGGATATCTGGTATAAAACTACTAGGTTTCTTTAGTCCTTGTAAAGGGTTAACACGGTCAAAGTTTAATGTTCGTAAGAATTTGTTCAATTCAATGTCCCAGTTTATTATGTCAGTTTTGTAATATGGAACGAAACTCTGTCCTTTATTCAACACCGTAAGTTCATCCCGAGTTAATAAATAAGAAGAAATGTTAACAATAAGAGGGCAAGGGTTTACCTCATTTGTTTGTCCTGCCTGGCTGGGTAGCACAAACTCTGTTGTATGGTCTTGGCTCTCTCTTTCTTCCTGCCTTCCCCTAAAAAAGAAGGATGAAGAAACTTGTGTGCTACTTGTGTAAAAGTCGTTGTCTGGAGTAGGTGAATCCATGGTCAGCCGGGTATATCGCGTCTCGATCCTTGGTAAGGATGCTGTTTCCATCTAGCTGTACTGGGATTGTCGATTGCCCCTGCGTTGTTGTGGATTACCACTGCATTTTAACTATGGTGACTTAGTCTGTCTGTTACGTTGTATATCTCTGCGATCAGACTTCCAAGTGTACACACACTCCCTTGGGGAGGGGGGAATATTACAAACCTCTAACTAAAGCAGGAAGCCAGGTGGATAAAAAGATTCGGCACCTTGGCTCCTAAAGGTTTAAATGAAAGTTGGTTGGTTAAACCCTTCTAATATGAGTGATTCATGTTCACTTCCTTTATTTTAGATTCTGAGTGCTGCGCCGTGGAAGGTGTATGTGAATCAAAAGTTTTGAACAAAGACTACTGTTTTGTTCTTTCTATAATAATGTCTAATACAATGTTTAAAGGGCAACTAAAGCCACAGAACAACACTGAACCAGAAGGCAGAACACCTTGATATAAAACCAGTAATCTGTGTCTTACCTTTCATTTTGATACAGGCGCTGGGAAATTTACCTAAATAACATATGGTTTGTGCTTTATTTCTCAGCATTCTAGTATCACACAGTTTGGTCAATGACCAATATGTTCTGCACACGCTCAATCCTTAGCTATGGCACAAACTTGTTACAGTTGGTCACACAAATTAATAATATCTAGCCAATCCTTTTACAGGACAGATAAAGAAGGAAGCATGTGACTAAGGTCAGGAGGTGTGGTCTGACACTGCACATACACACAGATACTTCATCCAGTTCTTAACAGGCTTTGATTTACTTTAACAGAGTTTACTAAAGTGGCATTTTATAGTTTATTGGTGTTTTTAGGGGGGTTTTCAGATTCTGGAGTATAAAAAATTGGGTTTAGTTCTCCTTTAAATTATAGTTACAACTTTGTAAGAAAGTAACTTCTTAGTTTCAACATAATTGATAATTTGTGGCTATTCTAATATAGCACATTCCATACAAGCTCAGCTAAACAGCTTGCTAAGGGCATGTCCACCCACAAAACTAAAATTTAACCCACTACTGCCCCCACAGTAAGTCTGGGGAATTAAACTTGCAACTTCACGGACTTGCAACTTTTAGCAAGATCAACTGGACTTGAAGTTTAGTTCTTGAAGACGTTTCGCAAGTCATCCAACTGGCTTTCTCAATTCAGAATGACTTGTATTTGGACTAGTGAATTGAGAAAGCCAGTCGGATGACTAGCGAAATGTCTTCAAGAACTAAACTTCAAGTCCAGTTGATCTAACTGAATACAACAGATATACCATGACCTGGATGAATGAGAACCTCCACAAGGATTTCTGTTGTTGGTTCTCGTTATCTTAGTGAATTAGTGTACAACTATACTAACCTTCTCAAGGGATAATTATATTTATAAGCATATACTGCATGTGTATATAAAATAAGAAACAATCTTACAGCTATTTATAAAAAAGGAAGCTTTGTTACATTTTGCCATTAAAGGAAACAGCCAGGAAAGCATTTCAGGACACACTGTTTATACCACGTCTATCTGCACATAATAGGCAAATCACCAAACTAGTTTGATTTGGTAAAAAAATTGACTAGCAGATTGCAGTTCTTGGAGCCTCCATATATCTAAAGGCAGTTATATTAACCGAACCCTTCCCTCCATTTAAATGCACCCTGGGTGGGAACCTAAATCACAAGATCCTCAGCCTTCTCTGCAGTGTGACAGACTTCGCATTGTCGAGGTCCCAGACTGAGTGAGAGTTGGAGCATAGCAGTGAGTGCAACATTAGGTAACTAATACAAAACCCAAGGGAGTACATTAAAAGGAAAGGGTGGTTTGCAAAGCATAATTGCCCTTTAAAAAAAATAACAGAAACTTATAGTAATCTAGGGTTTCTGTGCTACCTGGATAAGTCAGTGAGGACTGGGATAGGCTAAGTATGTTGTGACAGGGGTCAATGAGTGTCAACTATAATACTTTTCTTGAGAAAGACCATATATTGAATTTAAACACACAATGGTAGGGCACAGAACTGTATAAACAAATAAGACCATTTGGGTAGAGGTGCACCTAAGCCTAATACAATACATACACTAAGAAAAAAGAGACAGCTAAAGTGCACACTCAAATCAATATATAACAAAAGGTACTCTTAAAAATCCCTTTAATAAACCTCATGAATGGGGACATCTGTAGCAGGAGATACAAAATCTAAAAACATCTAAAAAAATATAAAACAAAGTGCACCCTCCACATACCAAGCCCTTCTAAAACATATAGATTATCCAATAGCAATATAAGTATACATAGGGCAAGTGCCTAATACATAATGAATAAACAACCCCCTACATTGTACACCCAACCAGACAGTATGTAGTATTTACACAATATAGTTAAACATTGCCAAAACATAATAGTCACCATTCAGTAGTCAGTCAGGGACAGACAGGAGGGTCCTGGAAAGCAGCAGAATAATAAGTAATTACACTCGTGATGCCATATAACAGGTGGCTAATGGCGCCAGAAAGAAGGCATGCTGGACGTGTTTCGCCCTGAGGCTATCTAGACAAAGAAAAATGCCCATATTGGGCATTTTCCTTTTCCTATTGTAGAAAATAAGTCATTTATGGTTTATTGGCTGCATCCCCATTGCTGATAAGGTTTTACTGGAAGCGTGAAGAGGGTTATTTATGTGGCATATACTGTAATTCTTCTAGAGAGAAGATTGTATTGGAATCTGGAGCACTTATTCCTTCACGCTTCTACAACTCCAGTGAATATTAATGTGTGCATATTCCCAGGATTATTTCATGAGAGTGCTATCATTAATATTCTTACAGAATTCTCTATGATATACTGAATCCCTAAATACAAGCTGTTATTTTGTTTAATGAATTATAAAGCCTGGGAATAGGGGAATTTAAAAAGTGTTTGAGGTAGAGAGTCAAGATATGGCCACAAACAGTAACATAGTCTCCAAGACTCAATACATGATGTATAAAAGCTGTAACTATTAATTGAGAATCTAGAAGAGAAGGGGTTCCCACTTTCTCTTGAAACTTCCCAGTCACCCTGTCAGTACAAACTGAAGAGAAGTTTTACCATTCTGCACCTAATAATAAAACCTCTTATGGCCTTTTATACATGGGATCATTTTGACACTACTGTATCTTTTCAGCTGACAGACTAAACTAAACCAATATGAAAAAAAATGTGCCCAAGCTCAGTCATTGGTGCCAAATAGAGATGTAATGTGGGTTCAAATAGAACCCAGTTTCGAATCGTATCTGAGGGTTTTGAAGTACCGTCTAAACTTTCGGAACTCCTGAATTTCACGGAACCCCTGGATTTTTAGAATTTTCCAAAATTTTTATCGAAAATCGAAAGTAGACGATTATTGAAACTCAATAAAGTAGACGATTTTCGGAAGTCAAAAGTAGATTGTTTTCTAAAATTGAAAGTAGCCGATCAACTAAAATAGCACACCAAATGGTCTATTAAGTCAAAACATCATCCCATGTGTACTGGCTTACTCAGCTTGACTATCTCCATATATGGGATTATTCTGCCCCCCGTAATCAATCCAGTTGCATGGTTGCAGATAGATTTTTTTTAAAAAAAAAACATCTCTGACCTCTGAGTTTCCTTCCAATTTTTAATGTTTGGGCCATTCCTTGGTTGCAGTACCAGGAACAGTGGTAGCACAGTGCCTCACCCTGATTTGGTTCTGGATAAATATATTAAAGTTTGAAATTGAATTTTTATTTTGAGAAAGAAATATAATATGTTGATAAACAGTTTGCAAATAGAATAAGTAATGTGTGCTTTATAATTGCTCTACTATAATTGTAATCTGAGCAGTAAGAACCTCAAACGGTTGGGGTTTTGGGGGGCAATTAGGCTTGGTTTAAAAGTTTAATTGGGGGGTGGACTTACCCTTTACAGTCACATTGTCCTCCTGTTAGAATTAGAATTATTGACATAACTTTTTCCCCCATTTTACTTTCCCGGTTATCCTGATCTGACTTTTGAGAATTATTCCCAGATGTCATGAAGGCTAAACTTCGAGGGAATATTCTGCCCATGCGAAGAATCTGAAATGAAACAAAATAAATTTCATTAGATGATCCTATCCCAATAAATAGAAAATCATCTTAATAATGCCTAGACAATGTATACCCTATCTCTCAAACAACCAAAGTCTCAAGACAGTAAGTAGCCAATGGGGAGGCAGCAATCAGTCAAAATCAAAAGTTAAAGTGATCCAACTTTTGTGCAGAGGCATCAGATCCAGAAAAGGAGCAAAACATTTTTGTCAACAAAATTACTTTGATAGGCAGATTGAATGGATGGATGGAGATATGGTTTCTCAGAACTATACAATATAATTAAAAACTAGGGATGGTTCACTAATAGTTTATCTTTTATATACGGTTATATGATGTTATGCAAATGTCCTAGGAGATCTTCTGTGCCTCTACATGCTTTTTAGCAGGCCTCTCCCTGCCCTATTGGAAAGCCTGTAGTAAATACTTGCGTTACAGTGCCGCAGACCTATTTACAAAGGGTTAATGTCACTAACTCTAGAATAGCAGCAGCTACACAGGGCTAACAAAAGACACCCACGAAGCTGCCAGGGGTGATTCCATGTCACTTTTGTGGCTGTATCAGTGGGGCATCTTGATGCCAGCTACTTATTTCCAAAGCAATATTGAATATGTTACAGATCTTAAAGCTCTGGGTAAATCTGCCTTATTATGGTTAATATTTATACCATAACCAGTATAATAAAATTCAGACAGTCTTGTTTTTTTTTAATGGAAAAATAAGTTGTCATCACTAGCCGAGAGAAACACCACATTTAGCAGCCTGTAGGGTAAAGTGCTGCACTGCATTGCTGAAGGCTCAGTACAGTAGCACTATGCTGATATTTAGATATGTTGGTGGTAGTTTCTTGGCTATTGCTGCTTGTTACACCTTTTGGAAACATGAACGTAATGGATCACTATCATATGAAGTTCCAAATCAAGTGCTGTGAATAAAGCCAGTCTGTAGAATGTACATTTTGTGACTTTTTCAAGACAGCTGCCATTCTCTGGGTTGTTTATATAGACATATAATATATAATAACCACATTTATTTTTAAATGCTAAGTTCTAACCTTTTTGTAAATCTATTTAAATTACGTTTCTTCAAGACAAGTTTTAAATGAAAGGCCAGTTTCGTACCTTTAAAATGAGCCATCAGCCACCTGTCTACATGCTCCACAGCCCAAGATATAAAGAAATTACTGACTAGAAAGTTAATGGGTGGGAGGCTGACGTGACATTCCTAAGGCTGCTCCTCCACTTCGCTGTCGGCGAGCACAGCCTCAGACTTCAATGTGTGAGGGAAACAGGAAGTCCCTCCCCCTCCCTGCTGTGTGAAGATTCCCACAGGGAATGTTAGGGAATCTACAGCCCTATCATCCCACTGTGAGAAAACCGCCTTTTCAGGCAGAGTTCTTACTCTGCCTGAAAAGGCTGTTTTCACATAGTTTTATGTATGGGGGGGTTTAGTGGGCCATGGCACCCGCGACTGGGCAGAGCTATTACAGCCACTAGTGGGTGGGGCTACAACACCAGTAAGTGGACGGGGCTGTGATATCCATGAGTGGGCAGGGCTGCGGGTGGGCGGGCCAAGTGGGGCTGTAAATGGAAGTGCCAAGGGGGCCTTCAAGGGGAGGGGCCTTGTAAGACACAGGGCAGAGTGACTGTCACATGGTTTCAGAGCAGGAATCAGGAAGTGCAGGGGGTCTCGTGAAGCTGCTGCCATATCACACACAAAAATGTAAATATCTTGTAAATTACGCAAAAAAAACAACGATGAAAGTAAATTGCAAAAATACTCAGGAAAGCAATTCCCATTAATTTACCTAAGGTCATTTTTAGACCACAGTTCCCCCCAAATTTCCTGACCTATACATTTAAATGCAATACACATTGGAAACTATGCTAAGAGTGTGTTTGCCTAAAGTAGCTGTCATTGCTATTCATCTTCACTCAAAATACATAAAATCAATCGATTTGTGTCTGGGCCGACAATCGATTTGTGTCTTGGCCGATAATCGATTTGTGTCTTGGCCGATAATCGATTTGTGTCTGGGCCGACAATCGATTTGTGTCTGGGCCGACAATCGATTTGTGTCTGGGCCGATTGTATGGGCTTGTATGGGCGTTCGGTTGGGAGTCGTTGAAGATCAACATTGCAATTTATTTGGGGAGAAATATGCTAGGGTGAAATTATGTACAATGAAGTTTGGACCCACTGGATTTCACCAGGTCCAGCCAGGTTAATGGCTTGGGATGAAATATCAATGTATTATTAACTAGCATTTGGGGTGGAATTAGGGCACAGGCACACTGCACCACAAACGCAATCGCACACTGAATCGCATGCGATTTCATGTACGATTTTGTTGCGCTTGCGCATGCTTTTTCTTCATTAGGTATAGAAAAACGCACGTGATTGCGATTAAAAATGCAGAACGCAAATCGCAATGCACCTGAAAACACGCATTTTCAGTGCGTTGCCGCGTTTTCAATGATCTGGAAAAAAACATGCGCGAATGCACAAAAAATGCAGCAGTGTGGCCTAGCCTAGTATTTCATTTTTATATAATTTATCTGCCTGTCATTGGCCTAATCAAACCGAAGTCAACAATGGTCCATTTGTCGAGAAAATCTTACAAATAAAATACAAATGGCTTTCAAAGCTATAACTTGCAGTACTAGGAGTCCATCCACATTATTCCCAGTGTTTCTCGTTATTTCAGTGGCTGTTTGCAGTCCACAAAGGAAAATAAGACACCAGCAAAGCGTTTTGCTTCTGTTTATTTGTTGATCACTGAGAATTATGAATGGACAGCTGAACTGTGGGATATTCATCAAGTATAATGGATTTATCCAGCCTAAAATGGCAAAATGACTTAATTCAGAATGATTGAAATCTTTGATTTGCTCTATCCGCTCATATTCTCTTGAATATAAACTACATTATAATATTGGTGTGTTTGCTGAATGCAGAAAAGACAGAAGTGAATCCAAAGCACTTGGTATGTATGCAGACTGTAATGTATTGATTAAATGAGGATGAAATGGATTAAAAATGCAATTAGTATGTAGAAGGAATGGGTATAAGAAAACCTACTGTATATATAATGGCAAAATAGAGTATTTCTCTGTATCTGTGTGTATGGCTTTCAGTCCCCAATATACAATCAGGGGGGCATGAGACCAGTCCCTATTTTATATGACCCCAAGCTCACTAGGGCCATGCAGCTCTGGATTATCAATCCAGTTGGCACAGACATGCATGAATTCCGGGCAAAACCCCAAAGAGCGCTGCAGTCAAAATAATTGCATTAAAACCTCCAGAGAACCTAGATCTCACCATCATTAACACATATTTGATTAGAAGTGCCTACCTCTTCAAACTATCATCATGTACACTATATTGTATATTATTTATTCTGTATATGTGTATATATAATTACAGTGCTCCCTTTCACAATGAACATGTATAACAGTGTGTTGTTGCCATAAGTACAGAATCAACCCATGGAATATATTTCTATCACAGCCAGGTCACCTTATACAGATCACTAAACTCCAGTATTGGAGTAACCACCAAACGAAAACTTGTTGTTTCATTAGAACCAATCCACTTGTGGCTTACAGTATAGCGTTAACTTGTTCTCTGTATGTGTAGAACTAGACCTATTGTTTATTGTAAAAAAAAAAGTTGTTTTGTGTCCATTGGTGATTTCTATGATTAAAGAAGCAATTTAATAGAAAATAATGTAGATTTTCCTTGGCGGCTTGGTGAACTTTGCAGCTTCAATGCAATATTTAATATTTACATTCTAACATAATTTCACAGAGATTCTGCCAAGATACCGCACATGTAATGACTGTTCTAGATCATCCAGTGTATATCTGCAAACATGCAATTGCAAAGCGAAATGCTGAAATGGCAAAGTCATTACCAGAGCAGAGTTCTGCCTTTCAAGACAATAAATGTTTATATGCTTATAAGAAGTCTGGCCATGAACAACCTGCTTGGAGATCTGAGAGCCAAATGAGATTTCTCTATTTTACATGAATATTTATAGAAAACAAAGACAGGAAGCGCTCTCAACAGTACTTCTTAGAGTTAGTTTTATTTCTAGCATTTATATTCTGTGAAAACTAGCTATTATCTCATTAAGATGCAAACCCCATTTAGATATCACTTGACCCTTTATACTTCAATCTTATTATATATTGTTTATACAGTAAGTTAGTGTGTTCCTTGGTATTATTCAGTGATCTACTGTAGCTTCTGTGTGCTCTCTAGGGTACATAACTGATCAGATTTTTAGACAAAAATTAGCAAAAGACCAGACATTCATCTTATTGTGTATGTTACAATATGCACATTCTATTGCATGTGTTTCTATCTGACAGACAGACTACCTATCAATATATAAATTAGTAGATCTGTTGGTCAGGAATATTGGGCCACACTTGCCTTTAGAAAGAAATATAAATCTACCTTTGTACAGTGAGAGGTATATTATCTGAATAATAGCTCCCACTCAACTAAACTGTGTGATACAGACCTTTGAGGACTTCATATCAAGATACAGTATACTCTCATTGGAACCGATCTCAATGCACAGCATTTTCTATACAGATCTCTCCACCAATATGGAAGTCCCTGATAAAACTTTGAAAGTTGCTTGTTACCATGTAGTTTGTTTACCAGCCACCCTGAATTGCTGACAGCCTTCAACCAATTTTACAGATACTTCATTAGAAACACACAGCCCTTCAGGTCACAGGTTCTAATCCCCAGACTTACCTTTTTTCCCCATTATGATAAAGATTCTACATGTACTAGTGTTTCACATGAAATATATTCTGGGATAGGGGTATAAAGCTATAAAGCTGTACATGAGGTTTTGGGTTCAATTTCCCCCCAAAAAATTTTACTGACATTGTAATTGTCTGCTTAAGCCACAGAAAAGGGAGAAATGAGACACACATTTATGTGAATGTGCTCTGTTTTTCGACAATGGTTCCTGACGACTTTAGTTCCCATTTAACCACAAATGAATTAATGTACTGATGTATGTATGTATGCATGACTTTACTTAAGGATGGAGCCCTGTATAATCTTTCAATACATAAAGCATATACAAGGCAGGGGGGGGATAAAATATTAAGTAAATACATAATGCATGGGGAGCTTACAATCAAATGTAAAAAATTCCCTTTAACAGGAATTTAAACTTCTGAAACCATTTCAGGTCCTTTAATATCTGGGCTATGTCAGTTATCTTTGTCTTTCTCCATTTATCTACAGAATTTGATATCTGGTTCCCTAATACACTACTATTTTGGAATCAATCTTTTACGTTAAGGCCTGAACGGTCCACTATGGTATAATTCTAATATTGATGTATTTGGAGAAAACTGGATGGATGTAGAACGGAAGGAACATGCTAATTCAACTAATATACCAACAGAGATCGATTTCATTGATGAGAAATGATCCTTGGGCCTCTGCCCTTAAAGGGTTTCATTAAACTTGCAGAAAATATTAGTTGTCCTTTAAAATAGAATCACATTAGCTTCACGTTGTAAAAAAAAAAAGAAAGCAGTGAGTATTTATTTTCATATCAATACTGTAGTGCTTAAACACTGGGAGTGGGGTGCCTGACTGGGGTGGATGTTGGAAGATGTAGTCCGTCTCCTGGGATATATTTCCAGGAATGGGAGGAGTGCTGGGTCCTGTAAGTGCGTGCCACGATCAGCCAATAAGTTGTTGGCATGGGGGGGGTGTGACACATCGGCGCAATAATATGGGGCAATGTCATGCAGCCGGTAAAAGAGGAGGAGCCATATAAAAGGCCAGTCACCGTAGGCTCCTGGTGCCATTTCATTTTTTACAAGAAGAAAGGCACTTTCCCTGCCTTGGTTAATTTATCACATTTTTGGAAACAGTATGTCCTTGCAAGGGAAAGAATTTCCAGAGCCGTTACATGCCGTCTGATAAAGCAGAGGTTGGCATTAAAATTTGAGGTATGTCTGGTTGTTAATTATTAAAGGATGGTCACTAAAAAGCAAGGAATACATTAATATTCAATAAAAATTTGCATATGTAAATTTATAAATAAAGCTATGGCTGTCCACCCATCCAATAAGAAACATGCAGGGCAATGCAGCAAAGGGCACAACGCTCCTTTTTTTTGAATTTTAAGTCACGCTAACCGATGCTATATTTCGTGGCTAACACGAAAGTTGACCATGCAGCTGTCGCAAGTGATGTTATATGCCGAAAGCAGCATTCGATTACAGCACTTTAAACGCCATCTAATAGCTGGTGTTAAAAGTGCCAAAATAGAAAAAAGTCAGATAGCGATGCTCTGAGAGCATCATCAAGCTGTTTGCATCGGGTTGCCAATAGCGGCTCTTGGTGCATCGCCCTGATGGTCTTTGTGCATTTATTACAAATAGTAGTTGGTTAAAAAGAAGTAAGGGTAGCAGGGCCATTTCTATGCATAAGCGACCCAGGCAAACTACTAGGGCACTGAGAGGGTGATGGACACCATTTAAAATTTTAAAAGACAGGGAGATAAAATAAAAGATCTTAGTAAAAATGTTGCTAATTTTGCCCTAACCAATCACATCTTATTTAACATTTGAAAGCTAACATCTGATTAGTTGGGGCAAAATCAGCACCATTTTTAACAATAAGAACTTTTATTGAATCTCCCTGAATGATTCTTAACATTATTATACTGTAAACAGTATAATCTGGGTTAATTTTTTTAATTTATGCAAAGACTAATGCAAGAGGTTGTTGGGGGCTCTAGTTACAGTTTGGAAGGGGGCACCAGGGGAGACTTACTTAAGGCACCAAAATGGCTAGAATGGCTTTATACCCTACCCCAGTCTACACAAGTTTAACAAGAGGATTTGAAATAATTTTGCCCATCTCTGCTGTCTTTGGTATCAAATTGTCATCCCAAATAAAGGGCATGACAATCTTTGTAATTTAATCTGTCCATCTTTTTAGGTTTACAGTTTGTAGTATTAATATTTACTATTACAATTATAATCTACAATCTAATGATGTCTCCAGTTAAATGCAAATAAACTATTAGTTTGCACTTTTATAAAGGTCTGAAGTCACACTACTACACTATTGGCACTGACACTTTGGCAGTGTGTTTGTGCATTGTGCTAGCGATTTGTGCAATAGTCCCTTATCATAAGGCATGTGATATGCTCACAAAGTGGTCATAGCATGCATTACGCTTACAGTCTGGAGCACAATCCAACCATTGGGACCTTGTTCTGATCATATAACGCAGCAGTGTGCCTAGTCCTTTTTCTTACTAATAACAAATATATCTGTTGTGTGCAGTTAGATCAAGTTTAGTTCTTGAAGACGTTTCGCTAGCCGACTGGCTTTCTCAATTCAGAATGACTTTTACAAGAATCTGTTGGCAATATAAGTACCCTGGAAAATCCCAATTAGCATATGACAGCTAGGTGTTAGGGACCTTCTGAATGCAAGGTGTGGATGCATTGAGGCTAAGAGGTGTTATCATTTGCTGCACAAGTGAACCCACATGCCCCACCACTTAATGAATCATCACAATGTTTTTCATGTGTTTAGGGGGAGAAATGTGGTGCGCACGCAAGCGTCCGCAAAGGAAGTGAGTGGCTGATGCAAGTTTTCTATAGTATGTTATTTGGTTTGCTGTAACCCAAATTCTCAGTTTGCTACCAGTATCATGAAATTGCTAGTTAGCTGTATCATGAAATTTCCAGTCTGCCTTATTATCTATTATCACAAAATTGAACATTTGCTACCAGTATCATAAAAGAGCCAGTTTGCTGTACCAGAATCATGAACTTGTTAAGTCTAGTACAGACGTGTAATTTTGCACACAACCAGTGATGAATGAGTGCCCGACAAACAGCCATTTTGCTAGATAAGCAAGGTAAGTTCTTTATTTTCAACAGAAAAAATGAGCAATGCCCCCTTTCTTATAAGGAATGTTTAATTTTGCCGTGTACTAGCCCAATTCAGAGCTCTACTAAATATCATATTGATTCCTAATTAAGAACCAACAACAGAAAACAACCAACTGGTACATGTTAACCAATGTGTTACAATTCAAGGCAATAAAAAAAAATAATTGGATGTAATTCTTGCCATAACTTCTACATTTGTGTTTGCAGGCCTCAGATGGTTTCAGTTGTTCCTGTAGACGGATGAAAACATTTCACATTGGATAACAATAATGGTTTCCTATTTACATTTAGCTAAGTTGTGTACTGTACAATAAAAGGAAAATAGTAAAGTCTAGTAGTAAATTGAATAGAACCTTACGGTATACCGAAATCCACAAAGTATACAAATTCTATCATCACTACTAATAAATAGTTAATACAGTTTGAGTTTTGTCTCTCTGCCGCAGGTGAACTATGGTCATTTTCCGTCTATTTGGCATCAATTCCCATTACTTCAAGTAGAGGGACCCAATGCAACCAACCTATACCATACCTATACCATACAGAGCACGGGAAGTTGGTTGTAGTACTTTATGCACTTGTCACCACATACTTTCTACAAACTCAAGAATCTGAGTGATGGCAGCAGCATGTTTATGGGGCCCTTAATACTTATTGGCCTGCAAAATCATTAATTGGTTTTAAAGGGCATGCCTACCCATAAAATAAAAAGCTGGCTCCTCCCTCCATACAGTCAATCAAGGCTATGACTGCTGACATCATAGCCAATGATGGACTGCTCTTTCCCCTGCTGCCTACTCTGCAAGTGCTCAAGTTCCTAAAACCATATTCAGCTGGGGGAGGAGGCAGCAAACTCTGCCAGAAAGAGAGGCAAGAATTTTCATTAAATATCTGGTTAGAAATGCATGTAAAAAGTCCTAAAAATAGCAGCTTTGGTTAGGGGCAAAAAAAGTGAGACATTTTTAGTTGAGACTGAACATGTCCTTTAAGTGGAGAATTGAGGTTCATGTCTAATAAATTATTAGGCATGGGTTGTCCTTTTAAAAAAATTTAAGCATAGTCATGAAAAAAACACTGTGGTGCAATTTTGCAAAAAGTATGTTGACTGTCGTGGCCCCTGTCATAATAAGCATTAATTAATACAAAGTATGGTGAGATTGTTTGCTGTATATTAATGTAGTTCTGTTCTCAATGCTGACCTGACTTCCAGTTAAATGCTCATGTGCACGTCACAAGACACTGATTTGGAAGCTTGGCAAGGATTTAATGTGCAAAAGACAAATTGGCGCATTGTGGGGACGAAAGAAATAAGCTGTCAGTCTAAAACAACAAGGAGTACAAACAAAAGGCAGCAATTTACTAAAGATAGATTTAACATTTGCATGACTGTAAGTGAAATAGATCTGGGTGCATCCTCTCTGTTGTCGGAAGGCAATGCTAAAAAAACAACAGGAAAAAAAATCTCTTTATATAACCCATGGAAGCCCCAAATTAACCCATCAGGTCTGACCAACCCATTTTCTGCCTTTCCTAACTATAGTACAACACCTTCATGTGGGTCAGTTTTTTGTGAAAATGCCATCTGCAGATCACCAAGCACGCTTCAGCACAAACATTCTCAAGATTACTTTCCCCTAAAGCTTTCAGACAAATGTATCTATATATCTTATTCTGAAAGAATAGATTCACAGATTTATAAAATGCATACTTAATAAAGAGTCATGTGCAATGTTCAAACAATAGATTGCACTATTGAAGTCAGTCAATTTGTCAACCTTTAAGCTACTGTAGGTACACACACTGATGACACAGCAGATACCATTAGAATCTGTGAGGTTCGTGGGTGTACTAAAATGATGGAATCCAATAACTATGTAACTATAAATGTAAATGTGAAAGAGGCGGACAGGGCAAAAATGTATACTAATTAAATGTATTACTTTATACTGGACTACATATGTGAAATCTCTTGTTTCTTTTTATCTTTGAGTTAAATGGATAAAAAAAAGCCATAACTACAGTAAGTGAGAATTAAACAATTAGTGTACAGCATAGTCTTGACATTCTAAAAGCTGATGCTAAAATGATTTGGGTAAGTAATTCCTGTTACAGAATAATTGTTGAATCCAGTATAAGGGCATGGCCACACTGCAACTCAAACGCAATCGCACACAGAATTGCATGCGATTTCATGTGCGATTTCGTTGCTTTTGCGCATGCGTTTTTTCCATTAAGTTTTGAAAAACCCATGCGATTGAGATTTAAAATTCGGAACGCAAATCGCAATCGTAACGCACCCGAAAATGCTCGTTTTTGGTGCATTGCTGCGTTTTCAATGATATGAAAAAAACGCAAACGCAAAAAAAAAATGCAACAGTGTGGCCTAGCCCTAAAGGGTTAATCAGTATTGTAAAGAGTTAACCAAAGCTTTTATACATGCACAACTGTCTTGCTTACTCAAAGTAGTAGACGTTATTTTGGAAAATGAAGGTCATTAGTAACATAAGTTGTGACCATTCATGGAAGTTTTAGAGTGTACAGCAAACCCACAATAGGATCCTCTGCACTCGTCCAAACGTGGGTGTTCACTCCTCTAGGCAATCCAACCCTTATATGGATATATGATACAAGAAACAGCAAAAAGCGAGGGTAGCACTCCAAATAAAACTTTGATTTATTGTAGACCACACAACATATCACAACGTTTCAGGGGGAAAACTTGCCCCCTTCCTCAGGTGATCACCTGAGGAAGGGGGCAAGTTTTCCCCCCGAAACGTTGATCTGTTGTGTGGTCTACAATAAATCAAAGTTTTATTTGAACCTAAGCCTCCATAGAGGTATATAACTTGTCGGGATTCACACACTTTGGTAGGATGTTAGTAGGAAGGGGGTAGGAGGAGGAGGTAAGCAGACACACATACACTTTACACTACACACACACACACACACACCATAATAGACTAATTATGCTTAAAGTATAGTTATAATTTGCAGGCTGTCTCTAATATACTTGACTGGCTTTTTACTTTGCATAATTTGTAACTACTCCATACAATAAATCCTTATTTGATATATCGCCTTGGCGAGTGTTATTATTAACCATAAGATAACTTACACAGAACTAAATAAGTATTATAAATACAGTGTATTTTTACAATAATAAATCCTGAATTTATATACATTTGAAATCTACTTGCTCAAGTAGACGTTTAATGGAAGGTCAGAAGGACTTCCGTAGAGTAAAACGTAACTGTTTATGTTGTTATTGTGTGCCAGATGAATGTTCTGACATGCTACTGATGTATATCCTGTAATACTGGTTGCAAAGGAGAAAAAAACTCCTATTTGTTGAGAGGTTATACTAATAGACTAGTGTCAGGATTTACCCGATTCCGTGGCCCACTTGTATCTACAGGCACTTGAGAGCAGGGTCTAAGCATGACCTGGTTTTAACCAGGTTGCGGCCCACAGTACCTGCAAGTGAGGAGTAAACAGAGACATTAGAGCCGCAAAGGCACAGGAGCCGAGGCACAGGAACAAGGCACAGAAGTGAGGCACAGGAACAAGGAAGATCAGGAAGCCGGTGTGGGAACAAACATGCATCACCGGTCTTTTTCCACTGGGTTTTAAACTCAAGTGCCAAGCAGGCCTGTAAATGCCAGGCCGTACATGCTACAGGATGCACTCCCAGATTTAGCCAAGGGAAACCGGGCAGATAAGGGACTATCATGACAACTAGCCGGTGTTGCCTGGTTTCTTCCAATCAAAATTTTTGGGGGCTTAGTTTTTTAAAGGAGATCACTCGATTCACCAACTGGTGGAAGCACAAATGTCAGATTAGAGTCCTGCAGAAAACCGCAAAACCATTTCGGTCATCTGAAAATAAACAGACACCAAACCCACACATGCAAAATTGTAACTCGCACCCAAGCTGCACATGCTTTGCTAATTTCTCCTTTTGGGCCAGTTAAACAATGTTTTGCTTGGTGGCCAATATGAACAGCAGATCACACGATTGGATTGTAAGCATCAATGGCCACCATTAGGCAAGTGTTGCTCAACCCATGTGATCGCAGGGTCTCATGTGCAGCCACTCTATAGATTTATAGACCTAAATAGGTTATAATTAAAACTTGCAGCACAAATTGTCACTTATTACAAACTGACTGCAATTAACTGTCGTTATTGTGACTTGCCAGGAATGCAGTTAATTTAAATTAGATTGCAACCAGTGCAGCCCATTACTACTGTAGGGCTGGCTATAACACTGATGGGGGGAGGAAATCGCAAATTTCAGAGGGAAGTGCAGGAGTTAGACGCTTAACCCAGGGGTGAGGACCTAGCGATTTAGGGCCTCACCATGAGGTTTTTCAAATGTGCGTGTGTATGATACTCCTTCAGGATAGGTCTTTACACTAATAATAATAAATTCATTGTTAGTGCCCAAATCCCACATTCAAAAGTACTATAGCAGATATACAGCTAAATAAAACAACTGATTTTTTTCCAATGGATGGAGAAGAGGATCAGTGCTGAGGTGAGCAAGCTGTCCTCTAATTTTAAAGGGTATCCCCACTGGGGAAAATTAAGTTTGGGCTATTCAGTTTTATTGATGACGGGAGGTAAATGAGCTGTGTCTTACCTCCCGTTCCTCAATAAAAATGAATAGCCCGAATTTAATTTTCCCCAGTGGAGTTTCCCTTTAAGAAGCAAGACACAGGTAAAACTACTTCAAACTACTGCACACATGCAGAGAGATTTACCCAGAGCCGCTATCGCCATGGGTAAACTTCTGGGATACAATGCACCATTTGTGTGTGTGTGTGAATCCCAATCCCACAACTTTAACGTCAGCTACCATTAAAGGGAAAGTTCAGGGGAAAATATCAATGTTTTAAAATTCTTGGTTTGTATTATGCATACCTAGCTATTCTACATCTCTCTCATTTTGAAAAATCAGTTGATTTCATACCCTTTGCTGTTCCCTGCTGTTGACATTAGTAAGCTGACATTTCAGGTTCCAATAGTCCTTCTTCCCAGGATGCACCACATCCTTGAAATGTTCTTAACAGTAATTTCTATAGATTGGCTGTTGGATGGGTCAAACATGCTCAGATCTCTACTGAGCAACTGAATCAACCCAGGCGCTAGGTCAAGGGCAAAACCATAATGGTCTCTACTAGGGGTCCTGCAAACAGGAAGTCAGTATTTCAGTTGCATTTCTTTTAATACAGACAAAATGTTGAATTGGCAGGTTAAGATCATTGGGATTGAAAATTACTGCTCTTTTTTCTTAAAAGCATATGCATTTGCACTGAACTTCCCCTTTAATATTCGAGCAAAACCAAGCTCAAATAACATATTGAATTCCTTGTGCTGGCTGTGCAGGTGTCTTTTCCAATACCCACGCAGCCGGCGCAAGGAAGGTGGTAAAGTCACACTAGCAGAAATTGAATAGGTTAGCGTGACTGATTCCCTAAAAGAATGCTGCGGCTTTCGGTAAATGAGGGAAATGGTGTCAAAAACTCTCTAACTTTTCTCTCTTGGCTACTGTGCTGTGCCCGGGTTTGTAACAATGTATCAGAACATGAACTTTCCTCCTTTGGCTGCTGTGCTCTGCCCGGACTTGGCCCGGATTTGCCATTAAAAAAAGAGGACATATCCAGGATTTTCCTGACATCTGGAAACCCTATCCCAGGGGTGTGTCCCAAATATCAACATTGATAAGGTGGATGTCTATAAAGCAGGCGAATAAATTTCAACCACGTGAGATGTGACTGAGTTAGTTTTGATTCTTGCCCTGTGTGTCTTCTGAATTTCACTGACTGTGCAACTCAGACCACATCAGAGCTCCTCTAAAGATATGAACCTCTGCCTTTGTGTAGGTTTGTAATTTTATCCTAGCCAATTGGCTAGCAGAATTGTGGTATCTGATTTGCCATTCGCACTGCCCTTGTATGCAATCTGCCCTGTGATTTGCTGGCTGCATAGTTGTTTTGCGTTTCTTAGGTTAGGTTGTGTGTTGGAAAACTCACCACCAGATGGCAGCACACAGCTTAAAAAGGGGGTAAAGGGGTGGTTTGTAAAAAATTATAAAGTAGCCTATGTTTTTTTCTGTCTCAACAAATATGTCCCAACCGTTTTTGTGGATCATACATACATAGATTTTTTATATATAGATAGATGAAGGATAACCCTATTCTGCATGTCATTAATCTGAAATTAATAAGTGTCATACCTTGCCATAACTTTTCCCTGGGTTGTGCATGTGTTTAGTACATGTCATGGTAATAAGGCCTAAAAAACTGTCTGTATTTTCCAGCTAGGCCATTGATTGACACATACATAAGCTGGTCATATACCTCAACATCACACCAAATAGATACTCAATCCAACATGAATGTTGAGTCAATTGTAATGTTGAGTGGAGTAGTATGCAAACAATATGTAGGAGCAAGAGAGCCTCGGCTAGCTAAATGCTAGAAATGCTTTTTTTATTTAGGAGTGAAGCACAACATGCTTCGAACCCTTAAGTTTCTTCATCAGGTGCAAGAACCTTAAGGGTTCGAAACATGTTGTGCTTCACTCTAAAAAAAAAAAAAAAGCATTTCTAGCATTTAGCTAGCCAAGGCTCTCTTGTGTCCTACATATTGTTTGCATATTACCTATTGGGACTGTGGTGGTACCCCAGACGCAATCGGATTGAGCCAGGACGGAATTATGATACAAGACCTGCAACTCAAGGTACACTCATCTTTTTGAATATGTTGAGTGGAATGACATTTTGTCCTGCCAATGTTTCCTAGCCAGATCGTGTTTGCAAAGGTTATTATGATCAAGACAGTTGTTGGAATATCTCAGGCACATCGGGAGGTACATACGGGAGGGTATTGCCAGCTTTAGCCCTAGCTGTGAAGAGAAAAATGCAGATACTGTATAACAATTGTTTGCACCTTGTAAGTTTAAAGTTAAAATCTTCTAACGCTTCCTTGTTCTGTACAGCTCTAGATTATCACACATGCACACTATAGCAGTAGAGAACCAGGAAGCAGTCGGGACCTGTCACTGTGGCCGCGGTAGATCGAGCAAAAGGTAACTTTCTTGAATCTTCGTTATTGGATCCTGAGCGATTGATTGAAGAATGGGAGGTAAGGCATACAGTAGCTCTTTAACCTTTACACTGACCGTCCTTTTTTATTTACTGATTATCTGCTTGAATATACATTAGGATTTTTAATTAAACAGTTCCTGCTTTGCAATGTTAAACTTATATGCAAACCCTGCATATAAAAATGGATGTTCGATGTCCGATCACACGTGTGTACGAACCTTTAATCTGCCCATTTAACATTTTTGTCTATGTATAAATAAATGCTTCCAAAATAGTGACTTCCTGCTTGCTGGACCCCTAAGACTGGGTACACACCAGCAGTTATTTCCGACCGATCCATGGCGCCATCGGTCAGTCGAAAATATCTGCTGTTGTGGGTCGGCTGCCCACGACCAAGCTTGGCCGCCCATTTGTCCGAATCAGACAAACAGGAGATCGGGTCCATTGGTAAATCACGGCCGATCATGCGGTTCCCTATGGAACCGCATGATTGGTCGCGCGCACTGTTAGCCGCGGCCACTATTGCCACGACCGACAGTCATATGTCCGGGATGAGCTCTCACTCGAAGCAAGCGCTCGGTCGGAACAAATAATAGACTGGTGTGTACCCAGCCTAATAGTGTCCGTTATGGTAGTGCCCTTGTCCCTGGATTGATTGAGTAGCTCAGTAAAGATGATGTTTGACCAATCCAACAGCCAATCAGTAGAAATTAGTGTTAGGAACATTCCAAGGAAATGGTGCATCCTGGGAAGAAGGACCATTTCAAAACCTGAAAGCAAAGTATAGCAAAGGGTATGAAATCAACTGATTGGAAAATATGTAGAATAAAACCCCATTTTTTATACTCCAGAATATGAAAATATCCCTTAAAAAAAACAATGAAACTGATGAAATAACGGTCCTGTAAAAGTATTGGCTATAGGTTACTGGTCAGTGGGACCAACTGTAACAAGTTCCTGCAATATATTAGGACTGAGCATGTGTAAAGAACATAATGGTCAGTGACCACACTGTGTGAGTATTGCCAAATGTGCCACAGTCTGAAAAGGGTAGGGAACCACCAAGATATATATTATATAGTTGCTGTGACTGCTGTTAAATAGGATACACTAGCTGGCTGGTAGAGCTAATCATAATTATATTTAGTACATGCAACCAAGAGCCTTAAGCTGGTCAATAACTGCATAATCCACACAATAGATTCATTATAGGGGTGCTCCTACCACTTCAAAGTAATATTCAAAAGAAAAGATAAAGCAGGTCACACCCCAATATGGATATGCTTTAATTATCATTGTGCTTTATCCACTTGCTGTTTCCTTTTCTTGTGGCTATACACTAAAACACAGGCGCATAGAGATACAGATCGATGTTCATACTTCACCATGGAAGTAGTGATCAAATTGCTTGTAACATGAAACTGCAGCTGAAATTGTAACTTATTTATACTGATCTGGTTCGTTCGTTGGTCCGGATCGGACGTGTCTAAACTCCGATCGATCGTGTGGTTCCCTTCGGGACCGCACGATCGATCGTTCACACTTTCAGCCGCGGCTGAATTTGCCGTGAACGACGGACATTCGTCCCAACTGAGCGCTCGGTAGGGACAAATAGTCCCTTCGTGTGTACCCAGCCTTACAAAAGTCATTTTTGGTGAAACACTGGCAAAAAAACAGAGAGAACATTCTGGAATACTGCATGATTAAATATATTTTAAACCAGAATACTACAGTACATTGAATATTGCATTAGTATTATGTCAGTCTATTATGTGAGTGTATTGTTGATGAAGTACTGCACAACATAATGGACAAAAACAAAATTCCACTGGAATATGTACCACAGCTTGCGAAATACAGCTCAAACCATATCTTGTATATGTCTGTATGTGCCTTTAAAGATAATGCGCAAATCCAAGGAATGTGCATTATTTCCAGTCCGATGTTTGATTTTGCTATAAATTTTAGACAGATCAGTAGCATTTAAGCCCTTAATGGGCTCCCAGGATTCCCTGGACACTATTCGACTGGGGAGCTACAGGTTAACTTCCACTAAAGAAAATGTGTCACTGTACTTCATGCTGTCTGCTGGAGTGTGATTTATGATTAACTCATCAGAAAGCTGAACCTTGAGAGGCTCTTTCTGCTTCTCGATTAATGTGTTTACAAGCTACTGTGTGAGCTGTAGTCTGGACGAATGATGTTCACAGCTACCAACAAAGATGAATTAACAAAAAGAGTTAAGCCTGATATTTTGTGAGCACAGTGTAAGCACTGTAACACTATGCTGGCTCATGCTTAGTATGTGTTCCTAAGGCTGTTGTTGTGGATTTAAGTTAACCCAAATGTGCCTGCAAGCCACAGAGAAGAATCAGAATATTTGCCTCTATTTTTGAGAAATCACTACGGGCAATCAGAGATGAAACTGAGCGTTTGATCAGATGATGAGTATAAGGCATCTCTGTGCTTTAGAACAGAAATTACTGTTGGTGATGATTACTAATGGAACTTCTACCTTGTTGATAATAGATCAAAAACATATCCTGCCTAAGGGTAAGACAGGCTTTCTGTGTATTAGCAGTCCCTGCTACCATTCAGTAGCATAAACCTTGGGAACAACCCCCCTCCCAGAAAAATGAACTGTTAAAGAGAAATATCCCATAAAAATGTCATTGTTTTTGTTAGGAAATTGGGTATTCAGAATATGCAAGCACCATTCAGATTTGTAAAAGTGCAGTAAATCATTTCAAGGCAACATAAATGGTGAATTATTATATGATTTATGTTCCCATTACATAGGAAACCTGTCTGATAATTAACACAGCCCATAACATTAGATGCTTGCTCCTGTAAAGGACAGTGGCTCAGTGACTAGCACTAATGCCTAGAAACGCAAAGACCTGGGTTTGCGTCCACCCTTGGACACATCTACAATGAGCTTTTATGTTCTTCCCATGCTTGTGTGGGTTTCCTCCGTCACACCAGCTTCCCCCACAATCACTAAAACATACTGATAGGTTGTATGTGTCAAATCAAAGTTATGTAATTGTAAAGCGCTACGGAAGATGTTGGCACTATATAAATCCATAAAAATAAAGACAACTTTCAGCAAATTACATTGTACTTGGCTAGATAGGTAACATATACAGTACAGTATATCTTGTTCCCATCCCTTAGCATGGCACTGAGGAATAATCCACACTGGCACATTTGTCACTCACTTCCAAAGCATAAGAATCACAGCCACTTTTTGCTCTGCACTCTGGTTCGTTATCGGAACATTATTAGCATTTTTTGTGTGGATCACATGCCCTCCGATAACAGAATATTTGGAAAATTGCAGTGGAAATACATGGAAACATGCACGAAATGTACTTTACCGTGATTGCATTTTCATACATGTTTCTATGCACGTTTCTAAGTGTCCTCAGCCTCACAGGTCAATGCACGGAGAGCCACTATCAGCTTCCTGATGCAATCATGTTATATGCAGTTAGCCACACTCGTCCTTGGTTATCCATTGTGGCACTTTAAACCCCTAACCTGTTAGCTTAAATTATTAGCCGCTATTGGCATATAATATTGCTTGGGCATCTGCTTGGTTACTCAATCAAACTGTCACCATCAGCATTATAACCTAATGGTCCAAACAGAAAAGTTAAAACACGGCCCACGCCGTATATATGTGGGCAATGATTGATCATCACTTATAAAGTATATACAGAATCATTGTCCATGTGTACTCATCGGACAACTCTGATGGAATCTGATTGTGAATTTGTGACTAAGTTTGCATGTGTATGGGCACATTTACAGCTTCATTCAACAGTTGGACCTACATGGCCACAGCGCTCTTTTAGGCTCTTAAAGTAGCGCTAATCGTAAATCGACTTTAAGCCTTAAGTACCCGAAGATACACTCAGGCAGCCATTGTAAGCCTATTTTCTAGAGGCTGCGCAGCTGTGCACACATACGTATTTAACACCAGCTGATAGCTGGTTCACCCAGAGAGAGTTCAGCTCTGGGTGAATCTCCCTCCAGTCAGCAGGGCTATAATTAACAATGCACAGAAGAGGACAATGGTCCATTTTAAAAGGTATCTGCCTCCTCCCTTTGCTCAATGAGCTTTTTATAAGCTTGAGCATGTGCAGAGAAGGCAGCAGTTAAAACAGCAGTCAATCATTGGTTCTGATGTCAGTTTCACAACCTTGATTGACTGCATGGGGAGGGTCCAGCTTACTCTGCCAGAATGAGGAGAGTAATTATCCTTAAAGGAGAACTAAAGCCAATTTTTTTTACACAGAATCTTAAACTATCCACTCTAAATACACCAATAAACTGTAAAATCTCACTATAGTAAATAGCATTAAAGTAGATGTAACCCCCTAAAGAACTGTATTTATTAACTGTGTGTGTACAGTGACTGGCTACACTCCTGACCACAGTCATATGCTCCCTTCCCTAATCTGTCCTGTAAAAAGATTGGCTACAGGCTTTTCGTGGGTGTAACCAACTGTAACAAGTTCCTGCAGTATCTTAGGGCTGAGCATGTGTAAAGAGCACAATGGTCAGTAACTATACTGTGTTATACCCCATGGTTAGACAGGTAAATTTTCCAACAACCGTATCAAAAAGATGTGAGACCTAGATAACTGCTTTTATATTAAGGGGCATGTCCTTCTGAAATATTTATTTTATGCCTACTGTTTATTAAAATGCATTTCTCACTGTCCATTTGGCTCTAAATTTAAGCAGTTGTTTTTTTGGGTAAATGGGCTGTAACCATATTGACCAGTCTGACACTATCTCCGGTTAGTAATTCAGGTAATAAAGTGCAAAATATATCAGCCAGGGTTGGGAGCAAGTAATGAACAATTGATGTGTTAAAACAATTGACCCTCAGCATATAGTAAAAAAAAAGGACCTAACAGCGGATTAATATGTTAATGGTGAACATATATTGTTGTTTGTTTATCACATATAATGAACATATCCGGACTTCCTGAGCCATTTCATGCTACCAGCTCCTAGTCCCTGTGACTAATAGCTGGTAGCTTGAAACGCATCAGGGAGTCTAGATATGTTTATGATAAATACATTTGTTCACCATTTCTATTTGACACGTTGTGCAATATTTTGTCTGGTGTTCGCAGGTGTCCATCTTTGGAGGTCTTGAAGGACAATTATACTCATCTTCCCTCTGCTCCTCTTCTTTTGTCCATGCTTTGTACCCAGGGTAAGGGCCTAAACCACTAGGTCCTCAACCCTGGGTTTGTTTAAGTTAACCATTATAATTTTACTTAATGTTTGCAGCGCTACTCCACTCTCTTCTTGGTTTGCCATGCATCCAATAGAAAGACACGGCCCCTGCAGAGCGCGTGTTCCAATTGGCCTCTGAGCTTACCGGAGCAGTACTGCAAACTTTAAGTGTACCGGCTTAACTCCAAAGAACCCAGGGGTGAGGACCTCTTCCTGGGTACAAAGCATTGGCTTAAGAGGAGGAGCAGGGGGATGGTGAGTATAATTGTCCTTTAACAGACAATTGACCATTTTTTTGTGGTGGACATGTCCTTTAATAACTAAATAAACCAACATTGATTCAGTATTTTCCAAAGCTTAGTGTTAAATTATGGTAAACAGAAACGACATGAACTAATTAAAGAGGTGTCAGGTGTATTTAATAATGAAATTAAAATATTTGTGCTAACTCACATGTGCATTTTTTACATTTGTAAAACAGTAGAATTTACAGAGACTCAACAATTATTGCCAACTTAATGGCATGCTAACTAATTTACAAAGAGGTTTGCCGCTGCCACCATAAGCGATTTAACATTGCACTTTTGGCGCTTTTTTGCATGACTTTTTAACAGCAACAAATAGCTGATATTAAACTCACAGAGGGTAGGAGTCACCCAAACCTACCCTACCTAAGCCACAAGATCATTGTTTTACTCCTGCCAGAGGGGTGCTTGTGGCTCTTGGTATATTTCCCCAACTACTGAAAACTGCTGCTAATTCTTACAGAAGAGAAGAAGAAACTCTTTGTAATAAATCAGTCTCCCACATCTAAATGCATCATTAAAACAAAGTACTGATCATTACAGTACAGTATTAATTTATATAGTTATAGTACTGATCATTACAGTACAGTATTAATTTATATAGTTACTAGCCCGTTAAATAACAGGCGCTAGACATTAAATAGCTCTCCCTCTCTTTCTCTCTCTCTCGTCCGGTAAGGAAAATGTCCAGTAGGTATCAGATGCCGATGCACGTGGGTTTGTGAGTTTGCGCACGCACATGTGCAGAAGCCAAAAGTCACACACACATGGACTTAGGGATGCACGGTTGGCCTTTTATTATAAAGGATAGTATAGATCATTACAGTACAGTATTAGTTTATACAGTTATAGTACTAATCATTACACTACAGTATTAATTTATGGCTATAGTATGGATCATTACAGTACTGTATTAGTTTGTATAGTTACTAGACATTAAGCCCGTTACATTAACGGGCACTAGAATCCCAGAGGTCCCCCCTCAGTGTCCCAAAAGGCAGAGCCCCCCCCTCTGTCCCAAAAGGCAGAGCCCCCCCCCCTCTGTCCCAAAAGGCAGAGCCCCCCCCCTCTGTCCCAAAAGGCAGAGCCCCCCCCCCTCTGTCCAAAAGGCAGAGCCCCCCCTCGTCCCAAAAGGCAGAGCCCCCCTCTGCCAAAAGGCAGAGCCCCCCCTCTGTCCCAAAAGGCAGAGCCCCCCTCTGTCCCAAAAGGAGAGCCCCACCCCCCTGTCCCAAAGGCAGAGCCCCCCCTCTGTCCCAAAAGGCAGAGCCCCCCCTCTGTCCCAAAAGGCAGAGCCCCCCCCTTGTCCCAAAAGGCAGAGCCCCCCCTCTGCCCAAAAGGCAGAGCCCCCCCCTCTGTCCCAAAAGGCAGAGCCCCCCCTCTGTCCCAAAAGGAGAGCCCCCCTCTGTCCCAAAGGCAGAGCCCCCCCTCTGCCCAAAGGCAGAGCCCCCCCTCTTTCCCAAAAGGCAGGACCCCCCCTCTGTCCCAAAAGGCAGAGCCCCCCTCTGTCCCAAAAGGCAGAGCCCCCCCTCTGTCCCAAAAGGCAGAGCCCCCCCTCTGTCCCAAAAGGCAGAGCCCCCCCCCTCTGTCCCAAAAGGCAGAGCCCCCCCCCCCTCTGTCCCAAAAGGCAGAGCCCCCCCCTCTGTCCCAAAAGGCAGAGCCCCCCCCCCCTCTGTCCCAAAAGGCAGACCCCCCCTCTGTCCCAAAGGCAGAGCCCCCCCTCTGTCCCAAAAGCAGAGCCCCCCCCTCTGTCCCAAAAGGCAGAGCCCCCCCTCGTCCCAAAAGGCAGAGCCCCCCCTCTGTCCCAAAAGGCAGAGCCCCCCTCTGTCCCAAAAGGCAGAGCCCCCTCTGTCCCAAAAGGCAGAGCCCCCCCCCTTAGTTTATACAGTTAGAATACTAATCATTACAGTAGAGTATAAGTTTATATAGTTATAGTACAGATCATTACAGTACAGTATTAGTTTATATGGTTATAGTATGGATCATTACAGTACAGTATTGGTTTATATAGCTATAGTATTGATCATTACAGTACAGTATAAGTTTATTTAGTTATAGTACTAATCATTACAGTACAGTATTAGTTTATATAGTTATAGTACTGATCATTACAGGACAGTATTAGTTTATATAGTTATAGTATGGCTCATTACAAGGCAGTATTAGTTTATATAGTTATAGTACTGATCATTACAGTACAGTATAGTTTATTAAGCTATATTACTGATCATTACAGTACAGTATTAGTTTATATAGTTATAATACGTATCATTACAGTACAGTATTAGTTTATATAGTTATAGTATGGATCATTACAGTACAGTATTAGTTTATATAGTTATAGTACGGATCATTACAGTACAGTATTAGTTTATATAGTTATAGTACTGATCATTACAGGACACTATTAGTTTATATAGTTATAGTACTGATCATTACAGTACAGTATTAGTTTATTAAGCTATATTACTGATCATTACAGTACAGTATTAGTTTATATAGTTATAGTACTGATCATTACAGTACAGTATTATTTATATAGTTATAGTACGTATCATTACAGCACAGTATTACGGTATTTTATATAGTAATAGTACTGATCATTACAGTACAGTATTAGTTTATATAGTTATAGCACTGATCATTACAGTACATTATTATTTATATAGTTATAGTATGGATCATTACAGTACAGTATTACGGTAGTTTATATAGTTATAGTACGGATCATTACAGTACAGTATTACGGTAGTTTATATAGTTATAGTATGGATCATTACAGTACAGTATTAGTTTATATAGTTATAATACGTATCATTACAGTACAGTATTAGTTTATATAAGGGATAATGCACCCCTTATAGTGTAATATAAGGATATCACGCCACCGAGGAGTTCCCTGACCATATAGAAGCACGAGGCCGTAGACCGAGTGCTTTTATACAGGACAGGGAACTCCGAGGTGGCGTAATGTCCTTATATTATAATGTGAAGGGGCGCATTATTTCTTATAATACATGAGTAACTGATTCTTTCACCCCATTTACATTTTAAATTCTAGCCTTGTCCCTATTTCCACCTTAAATCCCCCAAGCTACCTTCTGTAACTTAACAGAATGTTTCTTAACCAGTAGAAAGAAACATCCCAGCATCTATGCGGTTAAACAAATCTTTGTGGAGGAGGAGAGAGACATTGGTTATGAAGTGACAGGAAGCAGCTCCAGCAGGTTCAGTTAGTGAAGTTAAACACAGCAAAAAAATGCTGAGTCATTGTCCAGGCATGAACACTGGAATGGGCGGAGTAGTGGGATATAAGAAATATAAGAAATGAGTCACTTAGTGATTTTTATAAGGATATATACCACTGCAGCTCCCATTATAAAATATCACACTTATGTATTATATAGTTATAGTACGGATCATTACAGTACAGTATTAGTTTATATAGTTATAGTACGGATCATTACAGTACAGTATTATTAGTATAGTTTACCAAAGCAATATCAATGTTCCATGTGGATTACAGTTCTGGAATTGTTGGGGGTCTTTCTGCTGCAATGTTTAGAATATTTCCAGTGCCGGATTTAGGCTTCAGGAGCCTGTAGGCACAGATCGTATGCCACCTTAAGCTCCACCCAGTATTAACCACACCCACTGCTAGCCACACCCTCTGCAGAAAAAATACTTCCATTTTCTTAAAAACATGTATTTGTGCTGAACTTCCCCTTTTAACTATTCATTAAACATATAAATATATTAATGTCTGCAGTGACTGGTATAATACAGTTTGCCCACAGTGAATGGTATAATACAGTTTGCCCACGAAGTGACTGGTATAATACAGTTTGCGAATAGTGACTGGTATAATACAGTTTCCCCACAGTCGTACATACCTTAAGCCCATGTGAACCAATAAGTTATGATGTGCACGGATTCTCCTGAATGTGCAAGGGAGGGAGTATTGAGTGGAAATAGAGGAGCGAGTGACTCTGGGAGTTGCAGCACTTTTGCACTCTAAGCCACACATTTCCGATAAGCAAAAACAACCACAATTATCAAGTCCGGACCGCTTCTCCTGTATTTGCATACAGCAGCATGTTCACTGTCCCTCTCGCTATGAAACGTACGTGTACGCGAGAGGAACAGTGAAAATGCTGCTGAATGCAAATACAGGAGAAGCGGTCTGGACTTGATAATTGTGGTTGTTTTTGCTGATTGGGAAAGGGGGGCTTAGAGGGAAAAATAGCTGCAACTCACCAAGTCACTCGCACCTCTATTTTCCCCCGCCTGTAGGCATGGGCCTAGTTAGAAATCCGGCCCTGAATATTTCATTCTGTTGCCTTGTTTTGTAGTTACAGTTTGTAGAAAATATCAGTAGGAATGTACTGTAATAACATCAGTGTTATTAATTACTGTCATTTATATTGCAGATTCCTGTATGTGATAAGGAGTATCCAGCAACACAAAGGCATTTCCTGCAGCCCAGAGATGTTAGAGATGAGAAATGATAATCTTGCTGCTGGCTATGTACCAAGTTGTTTGTCACACTAGATGGCTCATCTCATAATATCTGCTGTTACAAGGACATGCTCCCAGCGTACTTTCGGCATTTATTATTTCATCCTCTCCCTTAAATCCATTAAAGTATTTTACTCACTTAGTGAACCACCTACATTGCTGTTTATGTGAATAGAATATGTAGGTGGCATTGCGCATTTCAAATGTAAATCTTTTTACATGGTCCGGAAATGTTATTTGGCCACAATGGACTGTGAAAGCAAATAAAAAAAATAAATGGAATATTTCTAACGTTACATTATCCTCTGAGGGCAGTGCCATTGGGTGATTTCTCTCTCTTTTAATGGCTATAATTTCCCTAAAGATTTTTCACACTTGCCTGCAATTAAGGAGATTACTGGATATGCATCTACATCTTGCATGGATTATCCACTGGATACAAAGAAGGATAACTATGTTCATTCCCTTTACCACAATTAGTGCGCACATAGGCCTTACACAGGATGCATTCACCTGTCCAGAATACCTTCCTATTTCTATTTACGTCTCTTCTTGAAAAGGCCACAAGGGAGAGCATTTGGAAATCTGGAAACTGAAGTCAGGGGCAATTATCACAGCAGATGTTTCATCTTTTGTAATGTTTCAATCAGCCTTTTGCTTCATGCAGCCCTGAAATTGCCACAATTTCTATGCATAGTAGAGGAACAGCGTGTGCCTGTACACATACAATATCCACTAGTTCAAAATATCAAGTAAAAGATTTTCAATGTTTATTTTTAAACATATCCTACTGATCAGAGCTGCCATCACTGGCTTGAGGGGAACTGGCCTGAGAGGAGCGTGTGCGTGTTTGTGCGCACGTGTGTGTGTGGTGTAATCGTAAAACTCATCATTCATAGCACAATTGCAGGCAGGCAGGACTGCTGTTCCAGAGAATTGCCTTCCCTACATGCATGCAACATTACTGACCACCTGGTGGGCTATGTAACCAGTATAGGTGTGTGTGGAGGGAGCTTTTTGGGTCCAGGTTAAGTGAACTGAAACACTTTAGTTTTATTTGAACTTTACATATATGAAATACACAATGTTATATACATCCATGCAAACTCCAAATCTTCACAGTGAACTACATCCATACTGAAGACTAACAATTAACATTCTGATAATAATGGACATTTTTGAAGGAGGTAGGAAAGCTTGCTCCTACCTCCCGGAATGGAATTTATCATGAGTGGTGAACTGTCAGAGACCCACTTGTGGATGCCGGGTGCACCTGAAATGCTGTATATAGCGCAAGCTTTACCTAAAAATGACCGCCTGTCTGAATTGTTTAGAAATTCATGTTGAGTGCTACCGCTCAATTACACTTTCTCAATTTGTTGCCGGAAGTAGCGGTCCAGAAAAACAGGCACACGCAGGGGCGTAACTACAGAGGAGCAGCGGTAGCAACCGCAGGGGGCCCCAGGAGACAAGGGGGCCCTATCTTCCTATTTTTACTATGATAGATATAGTCTTCCTCCAGAAAACCGCTGTGGATGAAGCATGGATAGGGGCCTCATCACAGTTTTGCTGGGGGGCCCAGTGATTCTTAGTGAGTCCAACTTCTTATTCACTTCTTCATAAAAACCAATTAAATTTGTCTGGCATGATCTATTTCTCATAAATCCATGCTGACTACTACTAATAAGATGATCTCTGGAGACAAAGTCAAGGATATGATCCCTTAACAAAGTTTCCATCACCTTCCCTACCACTGATGTTAGGCTTACAGGTCTATAGTTACCAGGCTGTGAACGACTACCTTTTTTGAATATTGGTATTACATTGGCTTTTTTCCAATCCAGCGACACATCCCCAGACAAAAGCGAATCTGAAAATATGAGAAACAGTGGTCTAGCTAGAACTGAACTAAGCTCTTTTAAAATCCTAGGATGCAATCCATCTGGTCCTGGCGCTTTATTGATATTAACTTTGTCTAATTGTTTCCGTACCATATCCTCTGTTATCCAATGTGAAAACTCTTTATTTCTTCCCTGCATATTGCTACAATCCCTACTGTAAGGACAAGGATTCTCAACAGTAAAAACCGATGTAAAAAAACGGTTTAGCAGATTAGCCTTTTCGGCATCCTCTACAACCACCTCAGCTCCATTATTTAATGGTCCCACATTCTCAGTCCTCATCTTTTTACCATTTATATACTTAAACATTTTGGGGTTGGACTTGCTTTGTTCGGCAATCCGTATTTCATTTTCTATTTTAGCTAGTTTAATTGCTTTCTTGCACTCTTTATTACAGCTTTTGTACTCCCTGTAAGCCTGTTCTGTGCCTTCTGTTTTCAAAATTTTAAAAGTCCTTTTCTTTTTTTCCATTTCCCTTTTTACCTGAGCATTAAGCCATGCAGGACTGGACCTAATTTTTTTACACTTGTTACCTAAAGGTACCGATTTGGAAATGTAATAGTTTAATATCCATTTAAAAGTGGTCCACATCTGCTCAGTTTCTTTACCTAGAAACAGTTCCCCCCAGTCTATGAGCAGGAGCGATTCCTTTAAAAACAAAATTAGCTTTCCTAAAGTTAAAAGTTTTTGTTAAGCCAGTGCACTTTAGTTTTTTGCAACCTATATTAAATGACACTATATCATGGTCACTATTCCCTAAGATTCCCATTACCTTCATCTCCATAATGAGCTCAGGGTTATTAGATATCACCAGATCCAACAACGCATTCTGTCTAGTAGGAACTTCTACCATCTGTGAAAGAAAATGCTCATATAGAAAATTTAAGAACTTTAAACCTTTAGAGGTGTTGGCAGTTCCCTTACTCCAATCTATGTCAGGGTAGTTAAAATCCCCCATGACCAGAACATGCCCCATACCAGCAGCCTTCGCCAACTGCATATGGAGATTCATTTCCACCTCTTCCTCGGCATTTGGCGGCTTATAACATACTCCAACAATTAATTTACCTACCTTCTTGCTTCCTGTACACAGTTCCACCCATAATGTTTCTGCCGTATCGTTTGCTCCCCCATCTATTCCATCTTTTAAATTTGGCTTCAATTCCTGTTTAACATACATACATACTCCTCCTCCTTTCTTATTAACTCGGTCATGTCTAAATAAGGAGTATCCTTCAATATTTACTGTCCAGTCGTGTGAATCATTAAGCCATGATTCTGCTATACCAATTACATCATACCTTTCCTTTAATGCTATTATTTCAAGTTCGCCGGTTTTTCCAGCCAGACTCCTTGCATTTGTAAACATACATTTTAGATTATCAATTGATTTACTTCTATACATGGTCGTACATGCCTCCTTATCCTCTATTCTCCCCCCTCCCCCTTCTCCTCCCTCCGTTGTGTTACTAGCCCCCAGATCCCTAACTTCTCTATCTACCCCTGTGTAGTTAAACATTCCCTCCCCCCCCCATACCTAGTTTAAAATCTCCTCCAACCCCCTAGCCATCTTCTCCCCCAAAACAGCTGCACCATCACCATTGAGGTGCAATCCGTCTCTACTAAAGAGCCTGTAGCCAACAGAAAAATCAGTCCAGATCTCTAAAAACCCAAACCCCATCTCCTTACACCACCCTCTTAGCCACGCATTTATACTCCTGAGCTCCCGTTGTCTCCCTAGCGTAGCACGTGGCTACCCTACCCTGGAGGTCCTTGCTTTTAACTTGGCCCCTAATTCTCGGAAATCATTTTTAAGGACCTCACCTCCACCTCTAACTTTGTCATTGGCACCAATGTGAACCAAGACCGCCGGGTCACTCCCAGCCCCACCCAATAATCTTTCTATACGATCCACCACATTTCGAACCCTAGCACCAGGCAGACAACACACTGTTCGGCATGTAGGGTCTTGGCGACAGATTACCCTATCTACCCTTCTAATAATGGAGTCCCCTACCACTACCACCTGCCTATCCTTCCTAACCCCCAGTTCTCCCTCCCTTGTATTGGAGATGGCCGTCCCCTGGGTGCTCAAGGGAAAGGCCCGCTCCATACATGCTGCTTCAGAGCCATCGTCCTCCACATTTTCACCTAACACGGCAAATCTGTTGGGATCAACCAGCTGGGAAGAAGTGTCCCTATCCTTCCGTCCCCTACTTCCCCTGGTGACCCTTACAAATCTATCTCCCTTTACCACCTTATCTGTCCCATCTCCACCCTCCAGTTTACTGGCCCCTGCCAGTTCCTGCATTTCCCCCAGATTTGCCAAGCCCTGCAATGCTGCAAGTTTACCCCTTAGATTCTGGACCTCAGATTCCAAATGGGCAACCCACTCACATCTGACACATACATAGGTCCCTTGGGGCGGCTGCTCCAAGATCCCATACATGCGGCAGGATGCACATTGCACGGCCCCAACAAAACTGTCAATACTAAACAGCAATACACACCAGAGACACAGGAACAGCAATACACAGCAGAGAAATTGCAATACACAGCAGAGAAATAGCAGTGTTGTACTTAAAAGCTTTCTTGTTTTAAACGCTTTAGTTTTTTTAATGCTCTCAATTCTCTTAAAAACAGAAAAATCCCTTTAAAACAGAAAATCGCTCAAGAGCTTGATCGCTCTGGAGAAATGACTTAAATGAGGTTCAAAACCAAAGAGCCAACAGCCCTCAGCCAATTTAAACCAATTAGCTACACCCCCATCCAATCAGTGAAAAGGAAAAAAAATACCTTTCCTTTGTCTCTTACCAACCCCTGCTCTTCAGGTAACAGTGCTGTTTAAACACCAGTATTTGTTTCAGTAACCCAGTGCTTTGAGTTTACTCAAACAATTCCTACTACCTTATTCAAGCAGTAAGTAGTAAAAAACAAAAAACACCCCAATGATTAATTACTTACACAGGCACACTCCTAGAAATAAATAGCGTTAGGTTAGCACATTTACTAGGCTGCAAACCACAGTTAATAAACGCTTTAGTTTTTTAACGCTCTCAATTCCCTTAAAAACAGAAAAATCCCTTTAAAACAGAAAATCGCTCAAGAGCTTGATCGCTCTGGAGAAATGACTTAAATGAGGTTCAAAACCAAAGAGCCAACAGCCCTCAGCCAATTTAAACCAATTAGCTACACCCCCATCCAATCAGTGAAAAGGAAAAAAAAATACCTTTCCTTTGTCTCTTACCAACCCCCGCTCTACAGGTAACAGTTCTGTTTAAACACCAGTATTTGTTTCAGTAACCCAGTGCTTTGAGTTTACTCAAACAATTCCTACTACCTTATTCAAGCAGTAAGTAGTAAAAAACAAAAAACACACCAGTGATTAATTACTTACACTGGTGACTGCTTTAATGTGATTATTATACAATAAGGGCTAGGCCACACTAGCATTTTTTTGCCACATTTGTGATCTGTTTCTACTTTGTGATCCACAATGACATTTTATTTATAACATAAGTCACAGGACGTAGGCCCCACTGTGTGCGCTACGATCTGTTGTGATTACCAAGCTATTACCATTTTTGGTCCGTTGCTGTCAAAATAGCACTTACTACATATCTATTGAAGTGCATAAAAAACGTAAAGAAGCGGACACAATCAATAGGACATGTAATTTTCTGAAGAAGGGGACTACCCCGAAACATTGTGTAATTCAGCATAATTGAATAAATGTCTAGTTTAGCATTATCTGAGATTGCCTCTACCTTCTATTTTCTTCTATTGTATTTCCTGTTCGGTCCAGGTTGGTGGGGTGTCTCCGATTTGGCCCATAATCCCCAGGGAAATGTAAGCATAAACCTATGGCAAAATCACAGAGCCTAACTTAAACAAGGGAATCAAAATAGAAATTCCACACAAATGATGTTTAGGATCTCAAGGTGAGGATTGTTTTTTTTATTATAGCAGAAAACACACATACATTGCTCATAGGATATAAACCCATAAGATGTCTGCCCTTTTTTAATTGTTGTATGATAATCTCCAGATGAATAAATTATGTAAAGGAATGCCTAACTGCATTTAAATGCTAAAATATGCGGTTATGTGTAGTATAGTCGCCCCAGGGAATCTGCCATCTTTATCTGCCAAACATCTTCATATATGAACAGCTGAGCTATTCCTGATATTGTTATGGCCAGTATAAAGTTTGCAGAGAATACTGCACCCATATGAATAATAAAGGAACACTAAACCTTGTTTTTATCATTTTTTAAATGAATTGTATAATTCAATGGGGGTGAAAACTTCCATCTCCTGTTTCTATTTCCATGCTCCAAAATCACAAAGAAAATCATGATCGTGGATTGACTGACAGCTCCTACCATATGACACACCCCTCTTCAGTGACACACCTCCCTATCTGTAACATATGTGCACATGTATATAGTAGATTGGGTTGCTTGGTGTGGTAGGGAATGTCTACTTGAGTAGGATGGCTGCACTGCAAGTTGTCCACTGAATTGTTAATAAAATCTTTAAAAGTATCTTGCTTGTGCTTGGGGGTAGGGTTAAAACAAAAAGTAAAAAATAAATCGGTTAAGATCAAGATCTCTGTAAAAAATGAGTTTAAAATGACACTTCCATATATTAAAATTCTTTAAACGCGGACATGTGCCTATCCCCTTTAAATCGTGGTGGTCTTGTGGTGAGGTATAATCTACTTGGTAATGGCTTGTGAGGTAGCTACTGTTTTAATCACTGATGAAGCTGCAAGGATTAAAACAGCGAAAAGATCATGATCTTAACCTATTTGTATTTTACTTTTTGTTTTAACCCTTCCCCTACCCATACCTCCAAGTGCAAGCAAGATACTTTTAAAGAATTTATAAGCAAATGTATATAGGATGGGGTAGGGGGACTTAAAAAAAGCTATACATTTTTTAAAAATTTTTTAAATTCATTTTATGCTTTAAAATGAGAATAGACTGGGCTTATGTTGATAAATAAAAGGTGATGGATTTGGGCTTAGCAATCCTTGTGCCACCTACACCATAAATAACTGTTAAGTAAGGCTTACTTTGACATGGGGTGGTGCTGATTAGAGATGGCCGAAACTCAATAGTTTCGTTCCATTCTCGGATTCCCGGATCTCGGGAAAATCCCAAAGATTCCGAAAACAGAATGATTTTTGAATGTACAGAGCTATTTTCGATAATTTTTGGAAATAGATTTAAAGGTTCGACCACTTTCGAGTTTCTGATCGTATTTTTTAATTGTTTTTGAATGTTCAAATCTATTTTAGATTATCTAAAATAGCTCCGTACATTCGAAAATCTTTCGAAAATATGTCCTGAAGTCCCAAAATCCGGACAATCCATCGCTGATACATACATTGATCTGTTATTGATTGAATAACGCTGCGATAACACACAGCTGCATTGCGGACATCAATAGTCAATAAGACTGCACTTATCACTGATACCATTTGTGTGTGATGTTTCCATAATTACTAGCTTGTGAAAACAAACACGCACACAGCATGTGTTATCATGCATTTTACAGCACATCGTATTTGCACAAGCGGTGCAACACTGCAGAAATAATTGTTTCTGATGTGTGTGGCTTGTCAAGTTGGTTATTTCTTGAAAGTTTGAACTTACTTCAATTTAAAAATAGTAAAAGTTTATTTGGGAGGGTAATATTGTCATTGCTGTACTGTCCAACACAGTGACAAATGTTTTCCGTTAACCTAAAGCGCTAGGCCCTCAGCCCTTGGGTTTACAGTAGATCAGCTGGATTACTTTCTTCTATTCACCCTTGCCAGTCCAGTGCTGACAGGCACTCTGATAACACGTCAATGTCCCATCACAGAGTGAGGGCTAGGCCACTCTAGCGTGTTTCTCACGTGCTTACGATTGCATTTGCCAGCATATCATAATGTGTGTAACCACATTTTGTGCGCTCCGTTCGATGTTATCGTCTGTTCGTTGATCAGCTGCGGGGAACCGGTGAACGACTGGGGGGTCGTGCCAAGCATTTTGTCTCGAATGTAAATTGAGATAAAATGCTATCTCTGCATCCCTCTGTACATCCCTCCTATCTACACATACTGTATCTTCACTGCTTTCACAGCTTTGCATTGTTATGGAACAGAAGGATGGGGTAAAAATGTATACAAATGTAGGATTATAACCCCAATACAAATCTCGCTGATAAGCAGTGTTGCAAATACAGTACATGTGAACCTTCAAAGCCTATTCAGTTTGTCACAGGTAATTAAATATTGCTGTTTTAATTAACAGTTTGTCTAAAATTTCTAGCTAGTATTCATTTTCCCCACTCAATATGTTAAGCTAAAATGGATGAAAGTTCACCAGGATGGTAGGTTGTATACAATTTATTGTGTTAATAGAGGTGCTACGGGAATTTGCAGGGATAGCAACCCTTAGGCTGTGGGCACACAGGCAGATTTTTTGGCCCAAGCGACTGATGCTTCCATGTATCAGTTGGTTGGGCCACTAAAATCTGCTTTGTTTTTTTCCTGCGACCAAGCTCAGTCGCCCATTTCTTCGAATCGGACAAAAGAACTATCGGGCCTGTCGGGAATCCAGCTTGTTCTTAAACCAGTGTTGTACAATGATGATACAAGCTTGTTCATATTAGTCTAACACTGTAGTGTATGGGCAATGCAGTTGTAAGATATAACTGACAGACAGTGTAATCTCACACAGAAAAAGTCAATCCTAGCAAAACAAATGCTTGCAGTGTCAAGATTCAAATCTAAAAAAAGAAAATCTGATTAAATTTTCCTCAACAGTAATGACTGACTTGCCTTTCTGTGTAATTCCTAACTAAAGACGCACCAATGTAAATTCACTACACCTGTGTAACATCCCCTATATAAGTTACAGTAATAAACAATGTGTTTGGAATGATCTTTTCCTTTAAATAACAAATACAAATGTATGTCTTTCTTGATAGCATATAACAAAATTATTACACACAATGCAATATGTTCACAATGTTGGCTTCCAATTAATAATAATGTAAAGTTTATTAAACTGGTGATTACTCAACCGTAATCATGGTGGCAAATAGAAAGGGAAGCACTTTTGGGCAGTAATGATATGTTATGGGACATTCTAATTGCAATCAGCTGACTTGTTGGCACAAAACACTTGTATTGTGTGTGTATTTAGATAAACACTGATCAAACTCTGGTATGAAGGGGGCAGAGTTGCAGGTCCCTGGGAATCTGGGTGAGATATTTCAGCAATAACCTTGGCCAATTCCTGGACTGACCACACAACTGATAATATTCATAATAATCTTTCAAATAAAATTATTCTGAAATGCTGGTAAATCACAATTGTGCGGTCTTCAGGCTGCCATATAATTTTGACAGTTAGAATACTTATCGATATGTCAAATAAGTAAACAATCTGCCCCAAACTCTGCGGAACAGCCTATTGGGGTCCTGCATTTCAGCCAGCTGGGGCTAATAGAAGATGGATAACCTGGCACTACCTTCCTTTGGAGAATGTTCGCCGAGGCTAATTAATATTAATATATTAATATGTTTTCCTTAGAATTTATAGCAATAATTTCCCATATATCCGCTGAACAAGTTTTGTTCCGCCAGAGTCCTTCAGGAAGACAGAGAAGGGGCAAAAACCTTTTCATACTCAGGAAGGCTCCTACTCTTCACTTCCTAGACTTTGACTAGACACTTCAGGAGAACCATTTGGAGCAGAGGAGTAAGGTAAGGATTATTTGACACTACATAGTGGGGCCAGCAGTGGGTTACATTTTAGTTTTGGGGTAGACATGCCCTTTAATATTCAAATGCAAGGACCTAGCTGCTCGCTGTGACATAACCAGCAAATATTCGTCACCATAAATAAAACAGTGACATAGTAACAATATATACAATTATACATTTATATCAATATGCATAAACAGATCAAGAAAAAAGGGGAGGGCTGGGCGAGAAAGCGAACCATTATATGACCAGACCGGACCGGGTTGCACCTGCCCGCAATTGGAGATGGCCGAACTATATAAGTCATATAATATCAGAAAGTTCGAAAGTTCGAATTCGGACCCATTCAAGTCTATGGGGGAGTGATAGTTCGAAACGTCAGAGTGATTTATAGCTAAACTAACAGTGGTAACTTACTGTAAATGGCTGTGGCACCTGGGAAATGGTCCGGGGAACATGTCGCTGTCACCAAAACTTCTTCTATTCTTCTATTAGCTTCCAATTGACTTTAATGGGTTTGTTTTTCAAACTTCTGAACCTTTACTGAAGTTTGGGGGTTCGGAAATGGACCAAACTTCAGTAAGTTCAGCCATCTCTAATATTTAGTAAATTAAATTGACCCCTTTGTCAGCTGCATAAACCTCTAACCAAGGTACAGGCCCTATAAACCCTAAGGTTTGGTTATTACATTCAAGCAATGATAGGTTCAAATACAACACAGTCCATCTATACATAGTAGACTCAGTCAGAAATTCAAAAATCTTGGTTAAAAGGCAAAATTAGTTGTAGGAAAGTGGAAAACTGCAGTTAAAAACTATTTAACTATTTAACTATTACTTCGGAATTTAAAAAAGTTCCACAGAACCACTGGCAGAATGAAACCCAGTTTGTTATCTCTGACAGTATGTGCTTAAGGAAAATAATGGAATTTTCTTTGAAAAAAGGAAAACAACTTTTATAATAAATTCCTAAAATAATCACATAATAAAACAAAGAATCAATGGGCTCTATTAAAACATTTTAAAGACAGTTAATGTTCTAAAAGTGACTAAATACAAGGTTGCCACTCAAACACCTACTCGCAGGGAAGCCAACTGACACATTGAATAGGTTGGAACAAAAACAATACATATAGGGAACAATTATGTTAAATTATTCCCTACAGTAATTAAACACAATGAAATGCACCACAATTCAGATATACTGGATAAAGATAAAAACATTGTGTTAAATCAAACTCCCTAAACGGCACCATATGAACAGTTGATAGAACATTTAGTAATTAGTAATCCGTTCGACCATCCGGATTGGCTCTATAGCAGTCCGGATGGTCCAACGCATGTTTGGAGGATCGAAGCTACAGTATCTCCCAGTATCTTTGTGTAGGAGACTATGGGCACTACTATTTGGTAAAGGTTTGTCTAAGTGTGGGAACCTTGGAGGATTGGACCTGTGCACCGAGAAGTTAGGAGCAGCGGACAAGTTTGCACCAGGTGTCTTGAGTATGGATCTGCTTTTCAAACTGCGGACACCCAGTAAATAACTATTATGATGACATTATCCATCCTCAAGATAGCCCATACTTTGACTTGTATATTTATTTTTTGCAACACAGACTTAAGTTTGAAATGCATGGGATGGACATTTTAGTGATCCATATTGGCTGACTGGCTCTAAAGTTACATCTAAGACCTTTGTGCTTTTTCATGTACCCCCTTCTCAATATTTTAAGGATATTAGAAGTCATCTCTAAGTTTCATGCCTTTTACAAAAGCACTCAGCCTGAGGCCTTGTGCTTTTATATGGTTACAGAACTCCTCGGTAATGTTTAATATCTTTATAATTTACAGAAGAGGGTTGTGAAGGTGTAAATGTGTTTTTTTTTTTTTTGCATTGTATATAGTGTGAACTATTGTTGCTGACCAGTAAACTAAAAAGTAAATGTCTATGTAAATAATATGTAATATGTATATGTAATGTTATGGTATCAAAAGTGTTTGCCAAACAGAGGCCTACTAATTTTTAAAGCATGGGTGCCTTACCTGCAACTTCCAGAGTGACCACTTCCTAAAGGGAGGGGCAGCCTCTCTGCACATCTATTAATAGACTAGATACTGACCACTTGGTGGCAGTAGGGAGCAGTCTGGGAGCTATAAAAGGCTGTTGCCTAGCTTGCAAGGGTAGTCTGTGTCAAGATGTGGTAGACAGCAGATCTACAGTTTCAGTTTATAATTATTCACTGCCCTGCTGGTGGAAATAGTGTACTGCATCTTTTGCAATTTTTTTGCAGTTTATTTATTTTCCAACAAGAAAAGAAAATAAACATATAAGAACCGTGTCTGGCATATTAACTCATGTGCGCTTGGTCACAAGGGTACATTATCTACTATATCTTTACAACCTAGAGTTAAAATTTACTGGGGATATGCAGCAGTTCCGATACCAGCTGCGTTCACATATTTGCACAACAGCCACATACAGTATTATGCACATCCCTACTCTCAAAGGATGTTTGGGTAGACACCAGAGAGCACAAAAAATATCAAATTTGGTTGATCTTTCAACTCAACTGGGCCAAAATACAGTGGCATAACTAGGAGTCGCTGGGCCCCCCAGTAAAACAATGATGGGGCCCCACTTTGGGCTTCATCCATGGTTTTCTAGGAGGAGGCTATGTCTGCCATAGGAAAAATAAGAAGCAACACCCCTGTGGTTGCTCCCCTGGTGGTTACACCCATGCAAGAGACTGGATCGAACTTTGCCATCACACCCCACAGCAGGGGTTAACTTGCTTAATTTAAGGTGTCTCTACACGAGTTTGACATTTTGAGTGATTTTGACATTCTGATCTGATTGCTCCAAATGTTTAGACCCTTTTTCTGTTTTTTCCTGATAACATTGAGCAGTTTATGGGAAAAACAAAGATCAGGCCAGGCTGAAATTTTTCCATCAACCCATCTTCTGTCCTAATCTCTCAGCAGGTTTCAAGCTAAAATCTGCAGAAAGATTGAGCCCTCAAGGTAGGGACCTTCGAAATGTTCTTCTGATCAGATTTACGATCTTTTCCCTCAAACATAAATCCAATCGGGAGACTGCCCGTGTATAGCTAGCTTACGTAACATTCTTCATGCAATATTGTGTGATATTCTGCAGTTTATAATGTGGTTCTATTCCTAAAGTTAGCAACATGTAAAGTGTCATAAACTACAATATGCTACCCAGGCTTTATATTTCTGCCAGCCATAGAGAAAGGAAAGAAACACTAAGACACTGTAATGATATGAAACAGAATGTTAATCATTGGCTTTTATCTATTTGTTCTGCATATAAATGGAAATGAGCGTGTGGGGTTCTCAGAAACAATTTAGCATATTTTATTATTTCCAGGGGCAACAACTGTATATTGAGCTGCACATTTATTCTCCTAGGAAAATAACACAGTCTGCGTGCTCTCCCTGCTAGAAAAAGGTGGGGAATTGTATTTACACATGTGCAATGTTACCCAGGTGTGATCACATGCTAACTGCCCATGCCACCATGCCCATGCATACTATTAAGCAACCAAGTGATATTTGTTTACAAGCATGTAGATTGATTTAATAATGTCTAAATTACATCCTATAAAAATAAATATCTGCAAACATTTTATTACAGGACATTTATAGTGTTTTTTTTTATATTGTCCATCATGCTTTTTATAAATAAGAGTGGTGGGGTGGAGGTAGGGGGTTTAGGCCTTCTTAGCTATCCCTACTTCCCTTCCTCTGTCCCCCTTATTACTGTTCTCTTTTTTCATGGGGGCATATGGCTTAGTAGGACTAATCTATTCCAATCAGGGTGACACAATCTTAAATGAGAATTGCGAGGAAGAAACTTGTTCCCTGTAGTTTATTATAGTCTGTGTGCACAGGATGTATGGATACAAAATGCAATTTTGCGTGGTACATACCACGTTACCTACATTCCAGCCAGATTACTGTGTGCACACTAATTTAATCTGTGTGTGCAGGATTTAAGTTGTGTGCATGCACACCAATGCTTAGTTTTGAGGGAACATTAATGAGAGTGGCAAAACGTTTTTAATTACCAAGCAGTTCCAGTTTAATTTAACTTCATATTTTTCGATATACAATGATGTGGTTGACAAACCCTTCATAGTCATGCTGGGGAAACAGATTGCTCATTGGTTTAGTTAAGCTCACCTGCTGTGTGCATAAAACCCATTATTTCTGTGTTACTAAACCTATCATATTGTGTTTCTGTAGAAGAATATTCAAATGCTTCTCATGTCCCAAGTAATCTAAAAAATGCTGTGACTTCTCACAACCTTAGGAGATTATTAAAAGAAAAGTTGTTGCCCCTATATGGACAGGCATTACCCTGTCAGACAGAGCTTGTTATTCTCATTCCAGACAAATATGGAAAAGGTAGTAACATGAAATAAGTCAAGGGAGCTTTAAAATGTATAAATAGAATTGGTTTTAGTGTACTGGGATACAGTCCAAAGAGCTGCAGGAACATTAATCAGCAGCATTATAAGAATTGATGCTTCCTGCAACTAATCATACTTTAACACAGGTAAACCATTTGTTATTTTTATTGACCTCTAAGGACTTCTGGAGACTAAAATGACGGCGAATAATCTGAGCCTTTGGAAAAATGAAATTCCTTGAACTTCAGCATCATGGAAAACTGTCAACTTATGTCTTTATCAAGAATAAGCCTGATAGCAAATCAATGAAATGTATGACTGACATGAGGTGCAAATGTGATGCTTAGACACTTACAAGTGATTTAACCTTCTCGATGTCCTTCGGTGACTCAGTGATTTACTAATCCTGGGCTATTATATATACAGTACATACCCATAATTCTCTCTGGCAGTTGTCCCATTTGTACACATTTATCATGCCTGATCTGCAGTATCCCAGAGGATACATTGCACAATTGCACTAGCATGAGGCACCTTTTAACTTCTGAATGGGACCAGTCTCCGGGGTGCTTTGAGCCGGCGTAGGAGAACCATGACAGCTAATCTCCTAACAAAATAAAAATAAATTCCTTGCTTTCGGAGAAGAATCTGTGAGATTTACTGGGTTTATTTTTCTTCAAACTAAGTTGTTCTAGCAACATTTTGAAATAATTATTTACAAATTGTTTGTTATTAATCAATATATTTTAACCATTTTATCTTGCAGGCCTAGCCTAAAGGAGAACTGTGTTAAAAAAACAAAAAGGCTTTGTCTTACATTCTAAACAATCCCTCCAATCACCTCAGAAGATTTAAAAAATTGGCCACTTCTTCCTTCTCTGACATCACTTCTTGGTCTGCACCAATTTTTGATGATGTAAAAACAAGCAATGGTGCAAGTCTACAATGAAGGGAGAAGGCAGAGTGGACCAGTCTTTAACTACACAGAGTCCATTCAGCCCATATTTCTAAGTAATCTTCTCTGTTATTGCAGGGGGCTCTTACTGAAGTAGCAAAGCTAATACTCCTTGCATCATTCTCACTGATAATCAAAATATAATGGTTAAATTAGATGACGAGCAGAAAATAAGAGCAAGCACTGTTCTCCTTGTACTCAATAATCACTATTATATAAGAATGCATCATACACTGACTGTCTCTTTTATTTGCTACATCCCACAGCATAGGATATATGATGTCATTTTATGATAAGCTGCTAATGAAACTGCTTTATATCATACTGAGAAATGGTAACAGTGAGAGAGAATGATTGCATAAATCTTAAGGTTTCAGTTATTAGAACAAACCAATCCAAGAAACAGATTAACATATATATGAAAACCGAAAAATATTCTACATCAATCAGAAGCATTGATGCTCATTTTTTTAAAACTTGGGGATAAGCAGTTTATACATTTAATAAACAGTACAGACAACAGAAAACTACATCCATTGACCCATAGCCATCAACCAAAAAAAAAAAAAGTAATTACAATAGCTTGTTAGAACTTTGTGGAATTTACACAACATACACATGGGCCTTACAGTAGTGTGCCTTATTAATGTGGGACTCCCTTTAAAATAGCTGCAAAACAATTTGACACAGTGACATTTATTCAATGACAAACAAAAAAGTACAATTTTGATCACCAAAAATCCTGTTTGAAAAGGATAAAAGGAGTAAATAATCAATATAGGCTATGGGACACAAAATGGCCAACCAACATCTGCCTTAGCTGATGATCTAACATGTACACCCATCAGCTGGCATTGTTCAGTAGTCCATCATGCAAAATCACTTAATGATGCGGGGGGGGGGGAGCATTGGACATTGTTCTCCCATGCTGTAAGATCATGCTCAGGAAACATAGTACATAGTACAGGAAAGGTTGATCAGTTACTGAATAGCCTGTGTTATTAAAATGGTTAGATAAATCCCATTGGCAGTGATATAATATATATATCCTTTATAATTATTATTAATTGTATTTATTGTAAGAGCCAGAAGTGCAATATTAGTGTATCACACCATCCATCATGACTCTTAATGAATAGGCAAAATATTGAAACAAAATTAAATTACTACTACTGTATGGGATTGTATTAAAATAAATTAACCATTAACCATGTCCCAGTGCAATAAATAAGTCCCCAAAGTGAGGTCCATTCACAGCTTCACTTCTTGTACATTAGGAGGTGACAGTGTAACCAGTTGATAGATTAGTTACTTTTTGTTTCTTTTTCGATCCCTTGGCAAGTTCAGCTTTTACTAATTGTTACATTTTTTATCCCAATGCTTTTCTTTGGCTGGCTACCCAGATTTAGGAGATACCTTTAATAATACATTGTCTCTCTGTAAGTAATTCCTGTTATATCAAATACTGATGACTGCAGACATGCCACCCCTGTAGATCCTGCCGCCCTAGACCATGGCCTAGTTGGCCTTGTGGGAAATCCATTCCCATCCATATTTAGTGGTGTGCACTGGGCAACGAGCCACGGGGAAGCTGCTTGTATAGATTCCAGTCTGTGGGCTCATTCTGAGGGTTAGAAGTTTGGAAAATCAGAAGAAACATGATCCATCCATTGCACAGTACGTTCAGGGTTTTTAATGAGTTAAAAGCATTGTAGTTTAAATAAAGGATTCTCTAATGGTGTGCCATCGGTGAGGTAACAGAATAGGCTGTCCTTATTTAATGATCCCTCCCATACAGATGTTAGATATTTTTTGCCGAGACAATCTTTTTTTCTCCTTTTATGCAATAGTCTAGCACCCATACAGGCATCCACCAGGGTTAATAACTGATTCCAGATAGCTAAACAGCATTGCTATTTACACAACTTTATTTAGCAGAACACATATTACAGGTTACTGCAATTTACCTATCTTTAAATGTTTAAAAGCAAGAATACCACAAATAGAAAGATCAGAACACAAATTACCACAAAGGGAATGTCCAGAAACAAGTATATCACAAATGGAATGTTTGCAAATGAAAATCTATCAAATCTAGAATTTACCTAGTGTAGGATTCACAAATGGGAACTCTAGAATTATTGGGAACAATAGTTCTGCCAATGTAAGGTTTAGAAATGAAAAATACCAGAAATGGAAAGATCAGAAGCGAAAAAACAGCAAGTTAAATATTCGCAAATAAGAAGCATGCTAACGGAATGTTCTGATCACAAACAATGAATTTTCACAAATAAGAATCCCATTAATGGAATGTTCAGAATGTAGAATTATCCTTAACAAGACTTTCAGATGAGGATTTTTCAAAAACAAGAGCTATAAAATGGAATTCTATGAAAAGCAGGAATACCACAAATGAAATGTACAGAAAGAGAATGTAATGGTCACAAATGCAGAAAATTGCAAATATACTGTAATGTTCAGAAAGGGGAATGTAGTGGTCAGAGATGCAAAATATTGCAAATGGCAAAATAGTCACTACCACAGCTGAAATTCAACAATGTTTTATTACCTTCTACAAGGACTTCCAAACTAACTAAGACACAACTGGACATAGAAGAATATCTTATAAATACTCCCTTCCCACAAATCACAAATGAACACAAAACACTATTAGATGCACCACTTACTGTAGAAGAAATCCAAATTGCCATTAAAGAACTGAATTCTGGTAAATCACCTGGCCCAGATGGCCTTCCTATCGAAATATATAAAAAATATCAAGAAATACTCGCCCCACAATTACTAAATATGTACCAAAAATCCTACAAAACAAACTAACTTCCCCATACACTATATGGGGCCAGTATAATCCTACTGCTGAAATCCAATAAAGAACACTTAGAATGCAGCTCATACTGACCAATTTCCCTACTAAACAAAGATAATAAAATTCTAGCTAAAATCCTAGCTAATAGACTACAAAAAGTCATATCCACTATTATCCACAAGTCTTCATGCCTGGTAAGTCTACTTCAATAAATATCAGAAAGGTACTTACACAATTGGTAGTGGATCATGATAACTTAGGACAACGAATTATGGTCTCCCTGGATGCCCAAAGGGCATTTGACGCTGTTGAACAGCCCTTTTTGTGGACGTGCCTGCAAAAATTTGGTTTTGGGGATGTCTTTATCCATTGGATATGGCTGCTCTACAAACACTCTCTAGCTACAATTATAGTAAATAATTATATTTCGAAACAATTCACACTGACAAGGGGCACGAAACATGGCTGCCTCTATATGAGGATTTAAACTGGGACCATAAGAGGAACGCATTGGCCTATATGCAGATGATGTAATTCTGTACCTTGATAGTGAAGGCAAATCCCTACATACAGCCATGCAACTTATTGGAAAATATGGCAAATACTAGTTATGAATTGGCAAAAGTCAATTTTATGTCCACTAGATATAGTCCCATCAGCGGTGTGACCTATCCCATGTCCACTACAAATACACACCCATTTTAAATACTTGGGGATGATTATCCCAGCAAATAACACCACATTTTATGACCACAATATTGCATCACTACATGAAATAGTGAAAAATCGCCTACAAATATGGAAATCACTACCAATTAACCTAATAGGAAGGGTCAATTTAATTAAAATAATTCTGCTTCCAAAGATATTATATGTTGTGCAACACTTGCTATGCTAGTCATATAAAATGATCACAAGATTTATTTGGGGGTCGGAATTAAATTAAACAAACTACATAAATCCAAAGAAGATGGTGGCCTGGCCCTGCCAGATTTAAGACTGTAATATTTAGCCTCACAAACAAGATATGTTCGGAACTGGATAATCAACCCAGATAAAATGACCACTTCTAAACATATGATTGCTGAATACTTAACCTATTAGCATACATGAATATGCCCACAAATCATGTGATAAGAGAGGGCACTATAATACATACACAATTCTGGAGGATGTGGAAAGAAACACAAGGAATGCATAATATTAAAAATCCTATGGCAGCTACACCACTATGGAACAACTGGGAATACCCTGAGATTGCATAATTCACAGGCGCAAAAATGAACATTTATTGTCTTATGAGAATTTACAAGAAATGTATAACTTACCTCCACACTATAGATATAGATATTCGTACACACGTGCGATCGCGGGTCCCAACCTGACCCGTGATCACACATGTGTATGAGGCTTAAGGCATTGTCTTACAGCACAATTTGGGTCACTTGAGATCCCTATATCTAATAATTTTTTAATTGGTATACTACGTACACAGGGATCACAAGGATTCACATCACGTATCTATACTTGTTTAATTAGATGTAAACTACAACAACAAAGAGAAACAATAATGCAGAAATGGTCTAGATACATCACAAATTTGGAACCTGAAGACTGGAGTGATATTGCAGGTGCACATCGACTGGTATCCCCAACGGCCAATAATAGGCTCATCCAATTATATATAATACACCAGGCATACATGCACCCGGGCAAGCTCCATCGTGTAAATGTTAATAGACCAAAAACATGCCTCAAATGCTCCAAAGACGATGCATATTTCTGGCATCTTATATGAGAATGCCCAAGAGTTACTTCTGGAAAGAAGTAACTGAGATACTATCAGGAATTATAGAGGTACCAATCCTGGTTGACCCCAAAATTCTTATACTGGGGATTTGGGAAGAGGACTTTCTGAACAGGTATAAATCTACACTACTACGTGAAACCTTATTTTTTGCTAGAAAAACAATCACATTAAAATGGATGGCACCAGATTCACCCACTAAAAGCCAATGGCTAATGATAGTTAATGCTACTTTTCCTTATCAAAAAGTTCTGTATAAAAATAGAGGATGCCCTACAAATTCAATAAAGTCTGGGGAATATGGTGTGAGTTATTTGATACTCTTAACCATGTAAATACTGAACACCCTATACAAGTGTAACACAAATCCAAGAAACGTGAAATACTATTCATTGAAGTGCAAATACATATACTTTTCAGAAAAAGAGCAGTATTTTTCCATCCCAATGACCTTAATCTGCCCATTCAGCATTGTGTCTGTGTATAAATAAATGCAACCGAAATACTGACTTCCTGTTTGCAGGACCCCTAGTAGAGACAGTTATGGTCATTCCCTTGACCCAGCGCCTGGGTTGATTCAGTTGCTCAGTAGAGATATGAGCATGTTTGACCCATCCAACAGCAAATCAGTAGAAATTACTGTTAGGAAAGTGGTGCATGCTGGGAAGAAGAAGGACCGTTGGAACCTGAAATGTCAGCTCACTAATGTCAACAGCAGGGAACAGCAAAGGGTAAGAAATCAACTGATTTTTCAAAATGGGAGAGAATATGTAGAATAACTAAGTATGCATTACACAAACTAACAATTTAACAAATATTGATCGTTTCCACTGAACTGTCCCTTTAATCTGTTAATTTGTTATTGTTTATCACTTATAAAAATGGAAAATATCTTAAATGTCACTAAATAAGACAAGATCACTCCGTATGAATGCAATATAATTTTATTATGTATATAATTACTATTAATGTCACTAATACTGTAACTAATGGATATTAATAACCACTATCTAAAATTCAGAAGTATAGATTAATTCCTCTCCCCATAAATGTTTTGACACTAAATTGAACCTCAAAATTACAAGTGAATAACTACAAATTGTATCTTCAATAAAATGACTCATACTATAACAATAATAAACTTGTACATATTATTTACCTGCTACCCAATATACATGAGTCAAAAGGATTTGCAAATTACTTAAACTTTAATCTTGAGACTTACAGGTCCCTCAATATATATTGCCAATCCTTACTTGTCCTGTCTTTAATGTACCGTGATATTAATACTTCATGCCAATTCACTAACTCGCCTCCTTCATATTTCTGCAAGGTCAGTAAAAAGTATGGACATGTTAATATTACCTTAATAAATCTACCTGGGCTCTTCAATTGAGCTGTATACAAGCTCTGAGTAGGGGAGGGGTATAATGTTTTATGGCACTTTTTTGTATGAAAATTCACTTTGTCAGATTAAGATTGCAGAAAGACACGAAATGATATCATACAACTGGGATGTGCCTAGTCCATCAGCTTTTACTGAATCTTTTTGGATTAAATGAATAACCTGGATAATCCTGCATTTGACAGCATATTGGTTCAATACTGTACAATGCTTATTTTAACTCTCAAATGACCAGGAAAAAAGTCTGGGATATGTGTTTCCATCCATGCAGTGCTATTGATCAGAAACATGGACCCAATATTTAAAGGGATTCTCTACTTTAGGGAGCATTAAACAGTTTAAAAACATTATTTATAATCAATACATTCATGGAGATAGATAGAAGTTATGAATCATAACGTCCAGGACTTCATGTGTTTAACTTTTACATGAACTTTCTAAAGCAGCAGGCTGCATGCCATAGCTTCAGTTTGGACATACTGTAAGTAAATATACAGTATATATACAATAACTCCACACAAATGGATATAGCAGGCATGGTTTACAATGCAAAACTGCCCTGATGGTTATGTAGTCTCCAACTCTAGCTGGGCGATGCACTGAGAGCCGCTATTAGAGATGGCCTAACTTCCGAAAGTTCAGTCCGTTTTCGAACTTTCGAACTATATGGAAAATTCGAAAGTTTGAAAACGGACCCATTAAAGTCAATGGGAGTCAAATAGTTTGAAAAGTTCTAATGAAATACAATTAAAATATCAATGATAACTTAATGTAAATGGCTCTGGGACCTGGGAAATGGTCTGGGGAATACATTTGAATATCGATTTTATTCTCACACACGGTACTTTTGAGCTCCCACGTTCGATTTTTGATAATTATCCCCTTGAAGATTTGAACATTCGATAATTATCCCCTTGACGATTCGAACATTCGATAATTATCCCAAAAACAATTCGAACATTCAATAATTATACCATTAACGTTTCGAAGATCGTTCGATTTTCGAATACAATAATTATAGAAAGTTTGAAATTCCAAGAGATCCGTGTCCGGGATAGTTCGAAAAGTTCGAGTCCATTCAAAAACGCGATAAGTTCGGCTTGAAGTCGGGTTCGAATTCGAGTTCTAGTCCATCTATAGCCGTGTCCGGGATAGTTCGAAAAGTTCGAGTCCATTCAAACTCGATAAGTTCGGCTTGAAGTCGGGTTCGAATTCGAGTTCTAGTCCATCTCTAGCCACTATTAGCAACTAGGTGCAAATGGGCTGGCAGTGTTATATGCCTTTAGCAGCTCTCGGAACATCACTAACTGGCTTTTTTTTATATTACGCCACTTTTAAAGCCAGCTATTAGCTGTTGTTTAAAGTGCCGCAATAGAATGCCGCTTTTGCATATAACATCACTGTGCGGCTGTTCAGTTAACTTTAAGTCACGCTAACTGGGGGTAAAATTAGCACTATTTTTAACTAGGGAGATTCAATAAAAGTTCTTATTGTTTAAAATGGTGCTAATTTTGCCCCAACCAATCAGATCTTATTTACCATTTGAAAGCTAACATCTGATTGGTTGGGGCAAAATTAGCACCATTTTTAATGATAAGAACTTTTATTGAATAACCCTGAAGAACTTTTACTGAATCTCCCTTAAAGTGGTGCTTGCAAATCTATAGTGGCATTTTAGCAAGACTTTTTAAAGCCAGGAAATATCTGGCATGCCACTCTACAAGTGTTTAAGATGAAATTAGAATGCACCAAAAGCCACTAACGCTTGGGTGCATCATAATAGAAGAAAAAAGAATTTTCTGTGCAAATCAGATAAAATTAGGACTAAAAGTTCACAAAACAAGAGACAAAAAATATTAAAAACCGGACAAGAACCCCCTGGCAGTTATGTCGGACTGGACTGTTGGGGCCCACCAGAAAATCAGAGACCAGGAGCCCACCAGGATGAGTTTACCTGACATTTCCCTTGTCTATTAGCGCACATTTACGTATCTATCTCACTAATACTGGCTGATTTTATTTAATAGAATGCACTATTACTGGCCCTTTGGCTCTGAATTTAAATTTAAGCAGTTTTCTCCATTTTCTAGGTTGAGTGGGCTGTGGGCCCACCGGAGGTTTCCCCCTGTAGCCCTGTGTGTCAGTCCAACTGCCTGGCTGCTTTAAAACACCAGTCTGGGAGAGATTCCATAGGCAGAGCTTGGGGGTGAGGATAGACATCCTGCTATTATTTTTTTTAACCAGTACAGATAAACCCGCCAGGCCAGTAAAATACCAACAAAATGGCAATCTTAACAAAAAGTATAGTTTAACAAGAGCTGGAGAGATTCCAGTCACATGCCCCTAACACAAGGATGTTATAAGAAATGCTGGGACATCCATCCAACTGTGTTCCTTTTATCAGTTTTTATATTTATCATGACAGGTTGTATATCATAAACAAAAATGCAAAGCGATTATAGCCAGAGAGGATTCCATGCACTGTCTGTCCTCCTTTTGGAAACACAGAATGAATTATAGACTTGCATAGCAAGCAAGGACAATGAGCATCTGAACAGATTTTTCCAACATAAAACCTAGTTAGGTTCATCCAAGCCAGCGTAATAAAGCTGCCACCTCATTATTGCAAAACCTTTACTGAATTTAATAGCTCATGCTTAGAGCTCGGCAAAGTAATTCCATTAACTTCAGCTTCTACATCCAAGCATTAAAATCAAGGAAATCATAAGATGAGATGCAAAGAGCAACCACATTAGCGCTATGTGATGTGAGAACTGTTCGAACCAACAGCAGCTGTTGCAAATTATTTTAATGTAGAGGAAAAACAGCAACAAGGAAATCTCTGTTCATTTATTATCCCGTTTAATAACATCTGAGAATGAACAGAGAAGCTATTAAAACACTATCTACAAGGAACACCTGAGCAATAAATAAATTAAATATTGTATTCGATGAATCTGAGGACATTGCATGCTTTGTTTATGTACTGATTCTATTTTATTATAACAGAATAAGGCTGCATGGTTTTCATTGGACAATAGAAGTAGTGAGTTTTTTCTATTGCATTCATATATAAATCCCAGCTATTGGCCATCTAGACATTGTCTACCAATAGTCTAGCTATGTTAATAGGTCACCTACTGCAGAAAAAAAAATTCCATTGCAAATATAATAGACTGACATTGGTTTCATTATTGAAACTAGGGTTCCCTCCTTCCAGGCCAAAGATTAAATCCATGGGGCGACAGTATAAAAGTGTTTTCATTTTTTTCTAATAGAATCACTGAATTACCCACCAAATCTAAGCAGAGGCAACCAAAGTTGGTACATGGACATTCCTATGAACTCCTCTTACAGTGATGAGTTTGCCTCATGGGAGCTTTTATTCAGAATATCAGTTTGCCCAGAATGAAATGTGTGTTAAGCTAAAACGTCCCTTGGGAAATTCAGTAGATATCCTTAGAGAGAGACAACCTTTTGCATTAAAACATCTATTGTGTTTAAAACAAAACACTGAAAGGCAGACATACACAGGTCAATTTTTTTGCAGTGGTTATGATCAATATTGCTGGGCAGTCTGTTCAACACAAGCTGATCAAATCTGATGGGAAGATCCCATCATTGGTCACGTCAATTGGTTACACCATCTTGCAGCCATATACCAGTGTATAGACTGCTTTACTTTAATATATCTAGGGAAAGATAATCCCTGCAAATGGATAGCTTCCATGGCTCGCAGATGATTGTAATATGACTATGTGTAAATCTTTCAACCAATATGAAGCTTTTGTAAAACTTTGTTTATTGATGGATGTAAAGGTAAATAGTGGGGTTTATTTTGTGGCCTGGTTGACAATGATGTCATCTAAGAGATACTGGGAAAGTGTCAGCTCTTTGAAGGCTGATGTTGTGAACAAAATTAAATATAATTTCAATGTTATTAATTGTATTGTAGATATTAAAAAATCCTCAATTTGTAACATTTGCTTTGAATAGCCTGTGTGAATGGAATGTCATGGGGAAAGTTAGAATGAACGGCCTATTACTGGGGGTTGGATTTATTCCTTCTCTCTTTTTTAATTATACTGATCTAATTTAGGGGGAAGTCAAAAGGTGTCATCCAAAGCCAGCTCCAGGGAATCTCCACGGCTCCAGGGGAGTTGCAAAGAAGCGATGGGGCCCACAGCCTTCTGGAAAATTTTGGATTTACCATAAAACATGCTGATGTGCTGGCAGAGTGAGACATGCAGGGAATACACATTTAGTCCGTATTAACTAACACGTGTGTTTGCATTTCTGCTTAACTGTATTATTTATGCTTCATTGCAGCCTGTCTGTTCATTGCTAACCAGATTAATTTACTGTTATGTACCATGACAGTTTTCATATTGATTAATTTTTTTGCACAATCAAATGGTTGTGCAATGTCAACATGATTTATTTAAATCACCGGTTTATTTTATTATGTGACACATCTGCTGCACTAGTGTTGGTGAATTACTCCCTAGAGATTTTTAATCACTTATCATCCATCTTGACCTGCTAGAATGTTGTTGCTTTAGACTTCTTGAGGAATAAGGAATTGGTCTGTAGTTTCTTAGGCCTGGTACACACAGTGCAATAAACTGTCAATCAGAATAGCTAAACAGGAGGGAGCTCCTCTGGTGGAATATAGGCTTCTCCTCTGAGCATGTAATACATTGTAAAATGCTTGGAGAGCTTGGAGAGGAGGTAGAAACATTGTTGAAAGATGATCTAAAAACAGGTATAACCCTAATATTATGATGTAAGAAACAGTAATATATTGTAACAATAGGACTAGAACTTTAACTCTAGCTACTTAAAAGCCAAAGAGATAAAAGTTAAATACAACCTTAATAAAATTCTGTAAGTGAAGGGAAAAAAAATGTAAAAAGTAAAAAAGTAAATCACATCTGATATATATATATAGTGTGTGGATATATATTCAAAAACAAAGTCTAAAGACCAAAACGTTGCCCTACTCTTTTCACTTTATTATGTTATAAATAAATAATATCGGAGTACATTGTATTTTTTTTCTTTGAATGTATGGAGTCCTGACCAGTAGCACCCGGGCAGAAATATCAGCTGGAAGTGTGTGCCTGTATATCAGAGGACTATATATATGTATATATATATATTCTGCTTCAGTGCCGCCCAAAGAACAAATATGCAGGCAGTGTAGTGTAACAGTCACACTTGCAAGGCTTCTTATAACAACACAATTTATTAATGCACACTTTAAAAGTGCTCTATTAACCTGTTTTCGCCCATACTCCATACTATGTTCCGCTTGCTGCTCGTTCTTAGTTTCCATTACTTCCACCATGTTTGATCCAGTTGCATCACCGGACCCAGAAGCCCTAATCAAGTCCCAGTATAAACTATAGTGATAGAAAAAAAGGGGCTGGTCTGCAACACTCTTATTCAATAATCTAAGTGTGATATGTAAGGCTAAAAATCCTTTATTGAATCAGACAGGGATACCCATTAAAAACATTTAAAACCATTCACCATTCCCTTCCATCATATTAGTACATATATATACAAGCTATGACTGTGTACAACAGTATATCACAAACAGTAGAGAAATAGTCCTACAGTCTTATCCAGTCATGTATGTCTGTTACCCTACTTACGACCGGAGACACAGTGCATAGGAGAACGGTAGACAAGAGGTCGAGTCCGTCACATAGGACGCGTTTCGCTCCACCCAGACCACGGGAGCTTTCTCAACTAACCTATCATTGTAGCGTATTCCCTTTTGTAGCGTAGCGCCATTAGCGCGTGACGTCACTATCTCGCGAGATCTCACGAGATACGCTATTCCCTTTTTGGATAGGCTAATCAAGTCCCAGAACATATACTGCAATTGACACTCTATATTGACAAACAAGCTTCAGATATAATATTATATTAAAAACTGACTTAATTTAATATTTTCTGGCTCTTTGCAGTCACACCAGTGTGCTCCTGACACACCCTTTGAGAACCCTGCCACAAACCCCCCTGAGATTGACAGTTGTGAATATCTTTGTAATGTATATTAACTTCCCTATGTTTGCAGTTTACACACTTGCCACAGGGAAGCATGCTCCTTTAAATCCTTATGCTGTATCATATGCTAATTTGGTCCAATATTGAGCTACTGTATGACCAGCATAACTTGGTTATCTATAAAGAATCTGGAATATGATTTCTTACTTGCAATGACAAAAGTGATCCTCTAAGACGTAAAAAAAAAACAAATTTTAAAATGAGTTTATAAGTAACACCATCCCTCTGGACAAGACATTGATTTGTAAAGATATTGTGGAAGAAACAATTCTACTTGGGAAAATGTGATTTTCATCGGTGTAGGTTTCATGTATTTATAAAGCAGTAAAATATGGTCGGTGTAGGACAAGTATTTCCATCAACTTTCAATAAGATTCAGTAAATAGAAAAGGTTTGAAGTCTTACCTTATTTTGCATACAGCTATAGATTTTAAAGGGGAACTGTGCTATTCAAACAAGTGGCGTTCATTAAAAAAGCACACTCCTACCTAATGATCATGATTCTAGCTGCAGTTTATCCAAAGTTTTTATGCTAGCACTGTGAGCTGTGACATCACCAGCACCACTGCTCTGCCCCAAAGTTACCTTGCCTGTTCCAGTATAAGCTACTCACCTAGCCTGCTGCAGTTTCTTCTACTTCCCTTGGTTTCCAGCATACAGTTCCCAGCAGCACCTTGTTATCCAGCATTTAGTTCCCAGCAGCAACTTGGTATCCAGCATTCAGTTTCCAGCAGCACCTTGGTATCCAGCATACAGTTCCCAGCAGCCCTTCTGTTCCAGTCTCCAAACCTACTGTTCCCATCAGACTCATCTGCTCCGCAATCAAAACCTATGGCCTTTGGTCTCCTCCTTATCAGTGAGTACCCCGGCCATCAGGCCATATTAGTTACAGTATGTAAACCACAGTTACCCAGTTACCATGAATTTATTGAATAAATAATGTGCTCCCAGATTGGGCCATAGGTTGGAGACAGAGGTGGGTCATATTCATAAAACCTAACAGCTTCATATTCACAAAACTTAACAATTTTGTAAAATCAAGAATTGAACAAGAAAGCAGCTAACCAGAGTTTTGGATCAGTACACTACAATCTGCTAAATTGCTGATTTTTTCACCTTTAGATTTCTTTTAGTCTGAGCTCTACCTATCTCACCCTCAGATAAACAAAAGTTTTCCTAAGCAATATCATTTCTTTGCTTTTATTCCTTGCAAAACCAAAAAAAATACAAAACATTTTTGTGTACAAAATGTGAACATTAACAATTTTTTTATTTGCCATCTAAAATGAATTGTCTTCCTGCAAAGTCAAGAGACCCCCGTGTAATCTCCAATATGCATTCTCCATCACTCTAAGGCTTTTCGTAAGCTACTTAATCAAAACCATTCAGTGTATTTTGGATCGTTTTTAATGATATTGTTTTTATTTATTGCCAGATATAATTGCTATTAAAGATGACAGACTGATGGCTCTGCACTATTCCTTTTCAGAGAAGATTAGAAGATAAAGCAGCTGGACAATCATGGCTTGCCAGAGGTAACCCATTTCAGTCTGAAGTCCTGTTTAATAGGGCCAAATTTATTAAGCCGCGGTATTGCTTTTTAGTGATACCGCAACTTTAACGATCGGTATCGTAAATTTTCGATTGTTAAACTGATTGGAGATTAACGATCGATTTAACGATGATCGTAAATTTACGATACTGAACGTAAATTTGCGATACCGATCGCAAATCTACGATAACGAAATCGTAGATTTACGATCCCCATAGAAAATAAGACCGGCGCCGAGTAGTGACATCAGTGGATGTGACCATCAGTGAATGCTGCAGCCGGATTCCTCATTGAAGTTACTGACTGAGCCTTCAGGTAGGATGTCAGTGGATGCAGTCACAGCCAGATTCCTACCTGTATTTCTAAGTTAGTACAGTGTCTGGGAGGGCAGGGTAGGGTGTGTGCAGTTCCACTGCAGATGTTTGTAAACTACAACTCCCAGCTACTAAAGCATGCTGGGAGTTGTAGTTTACAAACATCTGGAGTGTCATGGTATTGGGGGGTACTGTGTGAGATCTAAAGGGCAACTAACCCACAATGCAGAATCAGGAAGATGGTATCTATTATTAAAGATTGCCTTCTGATTCTGTATTGTTTTCAGGCTTTAGTTGCCCTTTAAATGGACAGCAGAATTCCCACATAGTAGCCCATACAGTAATAGCCATACTGATTTTGGCTATTACTGTATGGGACTACTGTATGGGAATACTGCTGTACATTTAAAGGGCAACTAAAGCTTGAAAACAATACAGAATCAGAAGGCAGCAGTGGTTATATTTTCTACCCTCGACTTATACTCAAGTCAATCAGTTTTTACTCATTTTTTAGGTAAAAATAGGTACCTCGGCTTATACTCGGATCGACTTATATTCGAGTATATAGGTACTACAGTTCATAAAGGGAAACCTCGCCCCATCACCTGGGAAGAATCCCTGACAGCTTTGCTATCGAAGTTTATAACAAACATCCTGCTGACTTGAGTCTTAGCTCTTAACCTGGCTGCACACCTTCTATTTTTAATGGAAAATAATTATACAATCTTACCGCAGCTGTAATGCAAGCATTCAACTGAATATCCGTTTATTCCATTGGAATAGATTGTTCAGACAAAGCTTCACATTACTCAATGGTATGAATATTCTACAATAACATTCTAAGGTGCATAGATTATTCTGTGCATAAACGTGAGTTTTCTGACTACATGCCTTCCAGATATCAAAGTGCTTTTCTACTATAAAGGTTCTTTACACCCATAACTATGAAATCATGTATTATTCATGGTAAACCAATAAACTTCTGCTATTTGCCCTGACTTCTTTGCTCTGTCACTCCTCCTTTCTTTTGAATCTATTTCACTTAGGAAACTGAGTCACATGTCTATTAGATTACAGAAGAGAATATGATTATGGTAAGAAGACTGTGTAATAAAATTTCTCTGCTAATGACATTACCTCCAGTTCACTTCCATAATTGCACCTCTGTAGCAAATACAAAATGTCCAGTCTCTAGATTTACTATTTTTACTACATTGACCTTCGTTTTATTTACTTGTTTTATTTTACAGGATTTACTGTTCATTATTTAAAGGAGTTTGTGATGAAGTAACTGAAGTGTAGTAGAGAAAATGTTACTGACTTCACAGAGGCATATCTTAGTGAAGAAAGCAACTAGAAAGACAAGCCATGCATCAGTGGCTGTTAAATATAGCGACCGTGAAACCGTTTTGCTATTAAATATACAAAATGGCTGCAGGGACATCAATTTTGGCACTCCAGAAATAGTCCCGTTTGTGTTTCAATGAACATGAATAATCCAAGTAATATCTTATTTAAAAGGATGATTTTGGGGGGTCTTCTGAAAAATATAACAAGGTATACTCTAAGAATTTGAACCTAATGAAATCAGAATTTCCGATTTTTCAAAAATTCCTAGCCATGCCAATATTCACCCTCACTCATTCCCTGACTTCTAGAAATATGGATTGTTTTCGTTTAATTTACCTAGAATGATACACAAAAGAGTCTTCTGGCAGGTTAGTTTGATGTTTCTTAAAACAGCTATTCTTTAGTTTGTGAAGGTTCTCATTCATCCAGATAATGGTAAATCTATGGTATTCAGTTAGATCAACTGGACTAGAAGTTTAGTTCTTAGTTTTGCTAGTCATACGATTGACTTTCTCAATTCAGAATACCCTGGAATGTCCCAATCGGCATACGTTTGAAGATTGTAATGTCAAAATCTTGGCCAAGGAACAGGAGTGGGTCAAAAGAGGTGTTAAGGAGATCCTTTATATCAAAATAAAGAAACCAAGCATGAATAGAAGTGTGTGTGTGTATGGGGGGGGGGGGGTTTAAAAACCAATTTTCTGCCATGTACAATGCTGTATTGCTGCCTTACCTTGGACAGTTTTGATAACACCTCTTAGTCACAATGCAATTAACATCTTGCATTCAGGAGGTCTAGGTTAACCCTTTTTAAAAACCTTTATTGGCTAACTAAGATATCACGTTTATACCACTTTTGTTATTTTTTTATTTCAAAGGGTTACCCTGAAAACATGTTGACTGGCTAACATGGTACACCACCTTTTCCTGATTCAGAAGGTCCCTAAAACATGGCTGTTATATGCTAATTGGGACAAATACCAGGTTAGTTATTGCTGCTACCATAACAACCTACATCAATGTACCCTCAATATGCCAAGAGTACAATTGAGAAGTACTTTTTATAATTGAAATATTGGCTCCCCCTGCATGGCGGCATAACATGTGTTTGCCATCTATTGCCCCAGTTTGGGAAATTGTGCCTTTCCCAAAACATTTTGCTTATCTCCTCCCATCTCTCCCTTTTTGGAAAAGGCATATTTGAAGGTTGCAGCTCCTTCCACAGAAGATGTATTGTGCTACACAGATACATGTGTGTAGCACAATCTTCTGAATAGTAGATTCTGAATTCCAGTTCGAAATTCATAAAGCATAGAGGCATAACTATGTCCGCTAGATAAAAACCTGTAAAAGAAATGATACATTTTAGTAAATATGAACTGATAAATCACCTTCAAAAAAGGGTGCGTGCTGAGGAAAAGGAAAGTAGAAGTGGCGCTGGAAGTTCAAATAGATCATACTACAAGTACACCAATATTTTGGCATTCCTAAGATCAACTTTACATTCTAGACCGTAAGTTACATGTTTGTGAAATAGGATGAATGTTTATATATTTTTATTTCATACATGTGTATTCAAAATTCTTTTTTTGTTTAACAGAACAGAGGACAGAGGCCAATATTTTGTCTGATGATGATGAGGATGAAAGGAGGCCCCAGACGATTCACATACTGCTAATGTCGATGTGATAAATACAATCACAACTTTTTCAAATTATAGATCAGTGCACAATAACTCGCCAACCGACAGTTTACCATCACCAAATACACCTTCATTAATCCCAAAATACACGTATTATAAGGGAAATGTCACCACAACCCTGCTCCACTGGACGTGAACAATCACCAGCCCCTGGTGATATTTTGTCCCCACGTAGCACTACAAAGGGATATCAACAAACAAAAAGGATAAGGAGCTTGCTAATTCCTTAAAATCAGTTGTGGAAATGATAGAATTCAAAAAAAGGACAAAAGTCCTTCACATGTAATGGCTACTAGTCTAGCTCCTTTTATTGAGAGAGTGCCAGTTGACAAGCACATAACTTTACATGTGGCCATTCTAAATACTATACAATCTTTTATACCCACACCCTCATCTGGTACACCAACTCATGCTCTATCACCTCAACCTTTACCAGCTCAATCTCTACTGCCTCAGCCTCTACCCCCAGCACATAGAGACTATACAACATACAGACTATACAACAACCCTATACCATGTATCGAAATCCATGTGGAACTTATCCACCTGTATCCAATACCCAGTTCATTCCTCCTGCTAGACAATCCCCTATGTATTATCAGACTGCCCATAGCCCTCCACAACAAACTTATCCTACAACATACATGGAGCCAAGTCATGCTTCACTTCTGCCACCCGCACGCCCTCTCAGTCAACTGAGTTCGACAGCCAGAGTTCAAATCATTCAACAACACCAAGTTTAACTATCTTTCTTCTGATGACGTGTACATTATATTAAGATCATCATCTCTTTTCTTATTTGTTCTTTAATAGATGTTTTTTCTTACCTCAGTGTAATTATTAGACGTTCTGCTGGAGATATACATTTTCTAAACTGCGTAACCTCAAATGTCAGTCCAGATTTCAACACCTGTAATAGGTTATCAAAACTGAAAGTTTTATATACTGTTATTACATGAGGTGCATATCATTTGATATATTAATATATGCCTGTTACTGCACATTGATATAATTAGTCTGGCAGTAAAACATGTCCTTTGATACAGTATGTAAGTAATTATAATCAGTGTATATAATAAATACATACATGTTAATTCTTGAACAATTTTGTACTGATTTTTTTTGCAAATTTTAGACTGTGCTAATATTTTAATGTTTGTACAGATATAATATTGTTTTACAAAGCTTTTTGATATTTCAATACTTTATCCAACTGCTTGCACTAAAACAAAGAATTGGTGCTTCTACTATTGATATATGAAGTGATATATCTGTATGTTCCTGCACATTGATGTTGGAGTTTGTAGTATTCATATAGGAAGTAATATCTCTGTATGTTTCTGCACATTGATGTTGAAAATGTTTGTACTAATGTTTGCACTATAAATTTTTCCAAGAATGTATGCACTAAAACAAAGAATTGGTGCTTCTACTATTGATATATGAAGTAATGTATCTGTATGTTCCTGCACATTAATGTTGGAGTTTGTAGTATTGATATAGGAAGTAATATCTCTGTATGTGGATGTTTTGCACATTGATGTTGAAAATGTTTGCACTAAAAATGTTTGCACTAATGTTTGCACTATACATTTTTCCAAGAAAGTTTGCACTAAAACAAAGAATTGGTGCTTCTACTATTGATATATCGAGATATTCGAACTTCGCAAAATCGGTCCGCTCGAGGATCCACGAATTTTCGAAATACGTATTTGAAAATTTTCGAAAATCTATTTCCCGCATTTTCGAAAATACATGAAGTTCCTCGTAATTTCGAAAATTTTCGAAATACGTATTTCCTGCATTTTTTAAAATATGTGAAATCCTCGTAATTTCTAAAATTTTCGAAAACGCGGTTCAGAAAAGTTCGGAAGGCGGAAATCCGGAAAATCCGCGATATCCGCCGTTTGCGAATGAGGGAAACTGCCGTGGATCCATGTTCAGAACCGCGAACCGGGCCATCATATTGATATATGAAGTAATATATCTGTATGTTCGCACATTGATGTTGGAGTTTGTAGTATTGATATAGTAAGTAATACCGTATGTTCCTGCACATTGATGTTGGAGTTTGTAGTATTGATATAGAAAGATATCTCTGTTGTTTCTGCACATTGATGTTGAAAATGTTTGCAGTAAAAATGTTTGACTATACATTTTTCCAAGAAGTTTGCACTAAAACAAAGAATTGGTGCTTCTACAATTGATTATGAAGTAATAATTATCTGTATGTTCCTGCACATTGATGTTGGAGTTTGTAGTATTGACATAGGAAGTAATATATCTGTATGTTCTGCACATTGATGTTGGAGCTTGTTGTATTGATATAGGAAGTAATATCTTTGTTGTTTCTGCAAATTGATGTTGGAGTTTGTTGTATTGATATAGGAAGTAATATCTTGTATGTTTCTGCACATGATGTTGGAGTTTGTTGTATTGATAAGGAGTAATATCTCTGTATGTTTCTGCACATTGATGTTGGAGTTTGTTGTATTGATATAGGAAGTAATATCTCTGTATGTTTCTGCACATTGATGTTGGAGTTTGTAGTATTGACATAGGAAGTAATATCTCTGTATGTTTCTGCACATTGATGTTGGAGTTTGTAGTATTGATATAGGAAGTAATATCTCTGTATGTTTCTGCACATTGATGTTGGGTTTGTAGTATTGATAGGAAGTAATATCTCTGTATGTTTCTGCACATTGATGTTGGAGTTTGTAGTATTGATATAGGAAGTAATATCTCTGTATGTTTCTGCACATTGGTTGGAGTTTGTGTATTGATATAGGAAGAATATATCTGTATGTTTCTGCCATTGATGTTGGAGTTTGTAGTATTGATTAGGAAGAATATCTTGTATGTTTCTGCACATTGATGTTGAAATGTTTGACTATACATTTTTCCAAGAATGTTTGCACTAAAAAAAGAATTGGTGCTTCTACTATTGATATATGAAGTAATGTATCTGTATGTCCTGCACATTGAGTTGGAGTTTGTAGTATGACATAGGAAGTAATAATACTGTATGTTTCTGCACATTGATGTTGGAGCTTGTTGATTGATATAGGAAGTAATATCTTGTATGTTTCGCACATTGATGTTGAAAATGTTTGCACTATACATTTTCCAAGATGTTTGCACTAAAACAAAGAATTGGTGCTTCTACTATTGATATATGAAGTAATGATCTGTATGTTCCTGCAATGATGTTGTTGAAAATGGTTGCACTAAAATTTTTGAAAGAATGTTTGCAGAAAGAAAAATTGGTGCATTGATTATGAAGTATAGATCATTATTTTTACAATATAAACCAAGAGTTATATTTATCAAAAAATTATAGTTTTAAAAATGTTTTGGGGTGTATTCTTTTATTAACATTACTTTCTTTTACAATGGAATAAGCTGCATTTTGTTGACAAGTTTACCAAATGACAATTGTATAATAGTTAACTTATAATTACATATAGAACTATATTAATCTTACCTTGGATAGACATCCTGGTAAAGTTAAAAAAACTTGTCTGGATGCTGTCTTAGATCTTCATACAGCACCCAAAACTGTCCTTTTCCCTCTCGCTCTTGCAGCAGTGGATGTACCCAATATCTTCTGGTTCTGAGCTGACGTTGCATCATTGCTGCCATCAGTAGCAGATCAAGGCAACACTCAGCATACATTGTGCCAAACTTTCAAAAGATTTGAAAAGATCCAAACTTTGTCTCTACACAATATAACTGCAACGTCTCTCTCCAAAAGCTCCTGAAACTCCCACACTCCCAGGACTTTGTGTTCTTTGGTCCTGGCCCTTTATTTAAAAAATGCAACCATTTTGTTTGTAAAGGATACAAAAACGTGTAAAAACGTGACTTAATACCGTACATTTTTTGTTGCGTTTTTATCCGTTCGTTGCTAGTTTGAACGTAGCCTAAACTTTAGCTTTATCTACTAGCTTTCAGTTTCTCCCATGTTTAGTTTGAATTACAGTAGTGCTGCCTGAAGCTCTTAGAGCGCAGCCTAATGCCAAACTGAAAAAGTCTCTAAGCTGCGTACAGCACTTTCCTGGCACCAGCCAGTTTATTTTGATAGACCTAGTTTTCAGCGTTTGCATTAAACAGCTGAAGTAGATAATAAGCGACAGGATTTAGAATCTCTCACCAATATCCATTTAATGCTTCTTGTTTCAATCTCTGTGAACCAAGTCTACTGTATCTAAATAAAAAGGCTGCAGTGAAAAAATGCCAAATGGGAAGGAAACAAGCACACAAAGGTTAAAGATTTTTTCAACAATGGTATTAGGCAGTGTGCCATGATGGAAGGGCCCCAAGACCTATGTAATGGGCTCTGCTCGGTGCAGACATCACATAACCATCCCTAGCCATCTGGCCCCTGGCTCCCATTGGGCCAATACAGGATGGCAAACTCTGAAGAACGTAAGTACTTGTTTCCTCCTACCAAACTTGATACACACATAACTAGAATACAAACAAACATAGAAATGTTACATATTAATTCACATCCATGCTTCCATGCTACAAAATCTGTAAAAACGTAGCATCTGATTGGTTTCTGCAGATTAATAGCAGACTTTTGCATCAGTCCTAAGGTTTCTTAAAGGGTGTGCTGGGGCCCACTGGTGTGCTTTAAGGGAACCAGAGGGTGGGTGCCTTAACATTTTGGTGGTTAAATAATTTTACCATCATAAACTTGCATTTTGGTTTTGTCCTTTGCTAAAAAAATAGTATTATGATACCAATTCTATGCATTAAATCTAGTGAAACTTTGCACATTAATTATAAAAAATGAATTATAATAACTACCAAGTACATAAAACATGGGTAATACTGTATATCAAGCGTTTGTTAAAATCTCCCTTTTGTACATTCTTACAAAAGGAACAGTCCGTGTCACCAAGAGATGGCCGAAACTCACCGTTTTTCCAATCCAAAAATCTGAAAAACGGAGCCTGAGCCAGGATTTGAGATTTAGAATATGACACTTTTGTCAATGTTTTTATATTCACACCTGTAGTGAATCCAACAGTGTAAACAATATCCTTATAATCAGCATGATGATACGTAGTCGGATTTTGGTAATCTGATACAAAAATTTTAAAATTGCGGTCGAACATCGAAAAATCAGATTCACAGTCGAAAAATTCGCTTTAATTACGATATGATTTCTGAGAGAATTACAATTTGTTTGAAACCATCTCTTGTGGCAATGACTCTGTCCCTAAAGTCAATCACTGCTTTTAAAAATGAAATACAGGGGCACCACACTGCCGTCTGTTATCTGAGGCCATCTTATGGTGTCTGTTCTCCAGATTATAAGAGACACGTTTAACTGGAATAGGCAACATGTTGGTTGTGGTAGACATACTGTATTGATTTAAAATAAAAAGATAGTTTGGTGTTTGTGTAGAACAAAACTATTCGCTGTCAGCAATCTAAAGTAATTAAAATAATTAAAATCAATGATGGCTATTGTTGCATGTAGAAAAACCCTTATAGAGCGGCTAGAGGAGGAGGCAACAGTTACTATGTATAACTTAGTCTCCAGACACAGTAAAACACATGATTAAAACTATCGGCATGAGTAGAAATCCATTCACAGCCTCAGGGGTGGATGTCTTATACAAATATCATAGTTCGTGTCTCATATCATAGTGCATCATAAAACATTGTGGATCAAAAAGAAAGGTAAATAGAGCCCTAAAGGTACATCATTATATGATAGATGCAAACATAATGGAAAAGAACATCGAAATGAACATGAAATGGATTACTCTATATAGCAGAAGATATCGTACTTGAATTCAGACCGCAGGTTTCCGTGATTCTAAAGTGAAAATCCATTTCACCTCAGCCTTACGTAATAGGGCTAATCTATCCATATTCCATGCATCTGGAAAGATACGCTGGGTGCCCTGTACTTTTAAATACTTAGGATTGGCTTGGTTACACATCACAAAAATGTCACCTACAGGGGTATTCTCGTTGCGATTCTGAATATCCCTAATATGTTCCCTGATTCTGGATTTCAGGGAACATGTCGTACAGCCTACATATTGTTGTTACAAAAAATGCACGTCAATAAGTAGACCACATAATCAGAGTTACAATTGATATATTGAAACAATTGTTTAAAAGTTATTATTACCTTGATATGGTTGAAAGGCTTTCCTTCATGTAATCATAGTAATGTATAGTAAAAAAAAAAAAACTTTGATTATATGATTATAATGTAATAGTGTGTAATGCGGCACCCAAGTGAATGATTTTCTTACCTTAAAGGACAACTCCACCCTCATAAGAACATCTTTTAGAAAGAATGGCCTCTTTAAAATATGTTGATATTTATACTTTGTCCTATGAATTCATTACTGTATGCCTGCTATGTTCTGGATGCCTCATGGAAAATGAGTAATTTAGAAACCTGTACTGAGCAGGTACTGAGCCTGGGCATGCTCAGAAGAGGCAGATAAGGGATTACTATTCAGTCATTGGCTGTGATGTCAACTGTCAAATCCATAACTGACAGTTACTAACTGGAAGAACCTGGAAGCAGAAATGGGAAACAGGACATTGTGTAGGATTTCAGGTTAGACTTATATATTTCACATTTCAAACTATTACCGTTTAGGGTTTTGGGGGGGTGATTTACCTGTATGTAAATTTTCATTTTAGGGCGGACTGCCCTTTAAGAGGCAACAAGATAGCCCATATGAACAGACAGCCTGGCAGTGTTGATATCCACTCCACTAGACTACAGCCTATTTCATTGAACAATAAACACTATAATGCAATGCTCACTATGCATGGCTGCAAAATGTAAGGAAATACAATTATATGTAATACAAACATTGCTTAGGGCCTTATCAAGGAGAATATTTTTAAGGGAGCAACATTCTTTCTGATTCTTCTACTATGGACAGAATTCTTATCAATTTGAAAAGCAGTTAGAAGTACTATAAATTCTGCCATAAAGTCAAAAAGTTGGGAAAATGGTGAAACTTCCAAAAAGCCAGAATTCCATCCAATGGGGATGTTACAGTAAACACAAGGAAGGATTTTTTATTTCTATTAGTGACTATAATAACTAAAAAAAAACCTCCAAACACATTATGGTAGTTATGGTAATTATCTTTACCCTTCCCAGGGATGGGATCATCATTTCTAAAAAAAATAAAAAAAATAACAAATAAAAAAACCACGTTATAGGTAATGCATCCATTTTTATATTTTTTGACAGTTCTGTAAATAGTGCCAGACCTAATGTCTGACTATACAGACACATAGCAGAAGGGCAACAACTTGCATCTTTTCCAATGGCCCAACCATTCCAGTTGGCAGTAACATTATGTAGGCGGTCCACGTAATCGCAGATGTTACATTCTTTCAGTGCCATGACTCGAGTTCACTGAGGGCGTGTAGCTGTTTTGCCAAAATATGATTGCTTCAAAAATAAACCCAAGAACCATTGAATCAGAATTTCAGATTATGTTTAATAGAAAATTGAGCAATAAAGTCAGAAATACACCATCTTATTTTAAATGGTAGGACTTGTTAGGCTGGGTACCCACCAGCAGATATTTCCATCAGAAACGGGCAATAGTGTCTGTTGGTAAATCCCAGCTGATCGTGCAGATTGTGCGGTTCCCTACGGGACAGCACGATCGGGTGTGCGCTCTGTAGGCTGCAGCCACTATTGCTGCGAGGACAGTCATTTGTCTCAGGTGAACACTCAGTCGGGACAAATAAAGCCCTGTGTGTACCCAGCCTTAAACCACATGTATAAACGAAAGGTACATGAACTTCAAGGTCTGTAATATTTATTAATCCATATATCATAAAAAAGATTTTAAATAAATGGTTAGTTAAACTGCATATTCTGTTAATTTAAAGGGGGGATACAGTTCCTTTTTATATAGAACAGATGGCATCTCAGACACTGAATTCACTCTCAAATATCCTATTTTTGTCTGTCTTGCTTTATGGTATTTAGGTTTTTATGCTAACGTGGTATTAAAAACACTTCTACCATCTGTCCTATAAAGTACACCACCTTCTCCGTCATATGTGAAAGAATGAATTTAGATTTTAGGTTCTCAGATCAATGTTCTTGCTACCAGAATAAGCACATACATATCTATGGGGCTTAGGAATTTTTGGGATGCAGCTTACAATAACTGGTTTTCTAAATGGCATCAATTGATGTCATTCACTCCTGAGCTATTATTTTAATTTCATACCTCGAATTGCATTTAAAGCGCTTCATTTATTCAAGCAATAAAAGCACATACAATAAGCCAACTGTGGATTCACTTTGTTACGGTCAGGAACTGGAGGTTGGAGTCTCAGTGGCAAAACCTTTGCAAGCCTGAGTAACACCTGATTTGGATGACAGGTGTCCCAGGGCTTGGTAGCACAAATCACAGAACAAACTAGGAGCCAAATTACCAGCAATGATCAGGGAATGGCAGATAAAATGGCACTTCTGTGTATGTGCTGACATCACTGTGCATGTGTATGTGCTGGACAGCATGGTGGCTCAGTGGTTAGCACTGATGCCTTGCAGCACTGAGGTCCTGAGTTCGATTCCACACACCACCTGCAAGGAGTTTGTATGTTCTCCCTGTGCTTGCACCGGTTTCCTCACAGTCATAAAGACATACTGATAGGTTGTAATGTATATAAAGTGATTAGATTGTAAGCTCTTGGGGCCGGCCCGATATATGTATACCTGTAATTGTAAAGCGCTACGGAAGATGTTGGCGCATATAAATCTGAAATAATAATAATATCACTCCTGTATGTGCATGCAGTTGCATGTGATGTGGAGCAGGAGTCCAGCAGGTAGGTGTACCTGGGTCATCTACCATTGGGGGGAAACAGACCTAGAAGGGGCCTGTGAAAGTAACTCTTATTCAATAACCTATAAAACCTTAGTGAACTGTAGTCTCCATACAAATGTCCTTTATTAAAATAGTACATTTCTACTTTAAAAATGACTCCAGGAACATGCTTATAGCTGCAGTCTATCCATAATACAGCAATATAAAGGGGGGTGCTTCCAGCTAGCACATCACCAACGCCATGATCACACCCCCCATGCAGAGGCACTGAACATGCCCAGATGCAATACCTGCTGTAAGAAAACATATTTTGCTGCATCATAAGCCCCAATCTCTTTCAAGTTGCCATAAGCCTGAAAAGAAAACCAGGTAGAGGAATGGACAGAGAATGGTTGCAGGTCAAATAGCTTGACAAAAGATAGTTTTTTTTGAAGGGGGGCGCTTGCTTTAAACATACATATTGTGATTGTCACACACTTTCTTGTTTCTCCTGACTGTCTGAGTGTAACTTTACAAGCCAATAACTTAAGACCAGAGATGCTAGAGATATATCCCAGGTTGTTTGAAAGTTATGAGAGAGCTATTTATACACTTGTATAAAGACTACAGTTACCCTTTTATTGACAAAGGGTAAACAAGACACAGGTTTCTCGTAAACAGGGATTTAATTTAAATTCCTCTTAAAGAAAAAATATTGCACAATGTGTGCCAAAGAAAATAGACAAGATGGATCTCTATGGCCTATACAGTATATTTGCAGTGGAGGAAATGTGAAACATTGCATATTTTCATTAAATCAAGAATATTAGGGATGTCCAGTTGATTTGTAAAAGCAAAAAGGCATTAAAAGAACATTAGCCCTTAGGCATGGTGTTAATGATTGTTAATAATACATTAATGATTTGCCATTTCGTAGCCAGTCAAGGTAGTAACATTGCACCATTTGTGTGCTTTCTGACAGTAAAAGTAGCAGACCAGGAATCGTTTCATGACTAACCTTTTGCTAAAACCCTTTGCCACGGGAAGGCAATATTTACAAAATATACAATTGTTAGCAAATATCTGTTTACTTATCAAACAACTAGCTAGATGACAAATGGGGAGCACCACATCCATCAGTGCAGTACATACATTAGTGAAAAGGGCCAATCATGTTGGTACCAATGACACGGGTCCTATCGGTAATGCGTGTACCCAGCTTAATCATTTGTTGTGACAAGAATTATGCTATCAACATATAAAGCACACTAAGATGGGTTCATATAGATAGATGGATAGACAGACATTGTTAACTCAAAAATACCAAATATTGATGTTCTTAAAAACTTCTTAATCCAAGGCAATGAAGTGTTTCTTTCTGACCACTATATTCCTGGGTGTTTTTATGGAGGTTTTTTGGTGGTTGATCACCGTAAACTTACAATAAGCAGAAAGGTTTAGGTCAATTAACAGTTGCTTGTAGATTATAGTTGACACATAAATTACTATATGTCAAAGGAAAATATTGCAAGCACAAAAAACATGGTAAAATTATGGTATTACAGAACTAGGCGGGTATTATTTATTTTTTCAATGGAAGATTTTCTCCATTAAAGAAATAAAGTAGTAAAAATATTTAGGCAACATTTAATTCAGTAAACTTTTTTTATTGATGTTTGAGGGGCTGTTATGGAGAAGCAAAAAATGCCCTTGGAAGGTTACAGTCACTCATAATAGTTTGCAAAGTTCATTGTTTGTGTGTTCCTGTTAGCTATATCGATCCTAAATATGCTGGGAAAAGGGAAAAGCCTCTTGCCCGTAGAGCCTGCAATACAGATATTTCAATCCATTTCTGATTGGAGATGTCTGCTGCATGATGTATTTCCTGCACTTATTTCTGCATTCAATGAAATTAAAAAGTGGTCAAAAAGTAAAACTCTTTAAAATTTAGTTTTTCCGGATTGTTTAATAAAAGGTGCAACAAGTGTCGATGGCGTTAATTTGCAGCAGCCTATCTGATGATTAATTTTTACTGGCTTACTATAGTTATATTATATATTAAAAAAAAACCTCTTAAAAAAGAGCAACTAACGTATCCCAACCCAAACACTCACTTAAAGGGCATGTCCGCCCTTTAAATAAACTTTTATATGTTATAGGTATTGCTCCCCCAGCCCCAACCGCATAATATTATTTTCTGAAACTCCCACATAGTTACTTACCTTCCCTCTATCCTCCGCCGCAATACCCCGCCCTCTGCTTGCATGGAACTGCAAGCGGGGGCAGGACCGGCTGAGAGGCAGCCAATCACGGACGCGGGTGCCGGCAGTTCAGAATGGCAGAGGATAGAGGGAGGTAAGTAAAGATCTGCAAATAATATTAATGCGGTTGGGGCTGGGGGAGCTAGCCCTACCACATTTAAAAGGGATTTGTGCTAGGGGGAGGGAGACCAAAATGGGAGGGAGAGGGAGGGGGGAGGACTGCTCAGAGCATGCCACAAACCTCTCAGAGGATGCCTCAGAAGCTGCAACCATTTCCCCTCTGCTAGGCTCCTGGTGGCCAGTTTTCTGTACATTGGAGGGGCATTGCAGGTCAACCATTTGGATCTGGGATGTAGGTAAGGATTTTTCTACATTACAGAGTGGGGCCAGTAGTGGGTTAAATGATAATTTTGGGTGGACATGCCCTTTAAAATAACAGTATAAACACTCCATTTATCCCATCTCAGGTTTGCTGGAGAATCCACTAAATTCTCCATTTTGCTCACCAGTTTTTAAAAGAGCTCCCGTTTGTAGGAGGTACCATGACCAAAAGTATAGCCACGTACATAGTCACATACAAAGTCATACTCTGGGTATTTTTTTCCAGTTTTAATGTGATAGAATAATGTGAACAAATGTGTGACATTTTTGGACATTTATCAGTCCTAACAGCTGTTTCCTAGTAATTAGTGATTTAATGTGGATACACACAGATCACTCTCTATATGTGAAAACAGTGTGTAGTGTATAAAAAAAATCATGTAGGCAAACAAGCAAAACAATCGCTACAGAGATGTACTATAATCTTGGCGCATAAGTCCCAGACCCATCACTTTAAACACAAACACTGGCCGTGAGGAGATGGTGACGTTAGAATGAACCAGGGGCACAAATCATTGTATGTGGTAGCCCAGGTGGAACAAACATGAGTCTGTTGGCATAATCTAAAATCAGATCAGTCTAGAAGGAATGGCGTTTATGAATAAGGTGCTGCTGTCTGCCCTATATGTGTTGAATAATGTCCTGTAATGTGTTGAATAAAATCGCTTTTAATCCTTGATGCTGCTCATGACCAATAGTTATTTAAGCCATTCATGATTAATATCTCAAGAAAATTACAATAGCAGCAAGAATACATAGCAAGCTTGTACCTAGTAAGAAACATTTACTGTATTCTAAAATATGAAGGTTGTCTTCTTTATTTGACTGGAATGTGTCAAGTTATTTCTCTGTAGTAGATTATGTTCTGGCACTGAATACTGTAGGTAACATTCAGAATATTTGAATATTTTATTCACTTCCTTATGAGTGGTCAAAAAACTTGGCAGGAGAACGATTCTAATTGAAAATCTCAGAAAACATTAATGATGCAATAGCAGTTGATAATAACTAATGCTAGAACGCCTTCAAAGTGCCCTAAAACATTCTCACCGAAAAAGAGAACTATAGCCCAATAATTAAATTCGAAACTATTTTTTCTTCCTTTGTATGAACTGAAATTTGTCATTGAAAATAATATTAATGTATATAACACTCAGACCTTACAATGCACATTGATATCTTTTTTGTATAAAATTTAGTCTTTCAATTGTATGTATTTATATATATGATGAATGTTTTACCCCCAGTTTACAAAAAAATTCTGTTACTCCTTGACTCAGAGAAATAATCCTTTTTAAGTTAATTTGTTGATATCACTATTGGTGTTTTTTTTTTTAATATATATATACATTACAATTCACAACATTTTTCATTACTAAAATGAGTAATAAAAGTAGTACACAAATTAGAAAATACACCAAATAATAACTGCTGAACTGCTATGCTTGCAACACATTTGCTCCCTTTCCCCAGAATGGGATTATGGTTTAGCCTTTTAGCAGCCTGGAAACTGATCTTAGGTTTACGGCTTGCAGCATTCTTAAAGGAAAAGTTCACTGCAAAAGCGAGCTATTCCTTAATGCCTTACATTCTTCAATCAATGTATGTGGAGCCAGGAATGAGATACAACAAACTTACCTTTCAAGCGATCCACTGCAGCAGCACTGACAGGTCCCGACTACTTCCTGGTTCTGATTAACTATAGCGCGCTATAGATAAACAGAAGCAGAAAGCGGTCAGGAACTTCAGTACTGCTGTGGAGGATTGCGCAAAAGATAAGTTTGATTTATCTTCATTCCTGGTCCCCATGCATTGATTGAAGAACGGAAGGGTAAGACAAATGTTCTTAGATTGTAAGCTCTTCGGGGAAAGTGAATGAATACATGTAATAGTAAAGCTCCATGGAAGATGCTGGCACTAAATAAATCCACAATAATTAAATTGTGTTGCGAAGAATCTGGCATTACAGTATAGAAAGTGTTGGTTGAAAGCAATGAGAAAAGAATCCTTGTGATTCGAACATGTCACAATAAAGAGGTTTGCAGTCTCAGTACTGTCTGGATCCCCCTTCCATTCATTCTATTTATGTGATTTGCAAGAATAACAGAATTTCAAACTGAGCCTCACAACAATTATTTTGGTATAGGTCAAAATTAAAACTTGTATGTGTATAATGGGTGAACATTCGGTAAATGGATTTTTTTATAAATTTATATGGAAACAAAATAAAAGCTACAACAGACACCAATCACCCAAGAGCCTTATACCTTAAGATACAATTTAAACATAATTTCTTCTTTTCAATGTATGTGTTTTGAATATATTTCAATATCTCCTGATCATATTATATCATATGATCCTAACACCTTACATAAATACATTTTTGATGTAGATTTTCAGTGTGCATTCTACTCATACACAAAGAATATTCATTAATTAACTCTTGCTACAATAATCCTCTGCATATTCAAGCAGCTTTTTGTCAGGTGGTTAAGTAAAAAATGATTTTGATTCATGATGACCCTTATATGTAAGATGCTTGGGCTTTCCCAAAACAAGAGACCAGAAAGAATGTGCAGTGCTGAGCACCAGTGATTCTGAACTGAACTGTGAAAATAAAAATATAGAGCCAACTGGAAAATAATACAGTAAAATTAAAAAAAAACTGGAGCAAATAGAGATAGAGATGTGAATAGTTTACTGATTTAAAGCTTTAGTGGTCTTCCAATTACCAGTATACCTTAGGTCAAAAAGGTAGAAATTATTGATTAGAATCTCTATACAGCAGGTCTATTAGTTTTTTGGAACTTCAAACTCGCCAGTTTCATTCATCTCTAGTCTTTATCCAATTTATGTATCAATGCTGCGTCGAATTAACATACTGAATTATACAGGATCTCACTATTAGACCGTAACTATTTCTTTGTCAATATTTCTATTTCATATTCCTTTTTTGTAATGTTCATAGTAATGGGCTTAGCAGTGCACAAAGCAAAATCTTCAAAATGCTAATAGGACACCTAAATGGCAAGTTTATGTTTGGCACTTAGGTGATTTGCATAAATGTTAAACACTGTCTTAACCAAGGCATATCCATCCCAGTCTGGGCTCATGGGTAATTCAGCAACCAATAAAATGATCAGAAATCTATTGGTTGGATTCCAGCCTTAAAGGGCATGTCCACCCTCTTTTTAAACTTTTACATCATGCGGGCATACCCTCCCACCCCCAACTGATATATTCATAACTGTAAAATTGCTTCCAATCTTACTTACACCTCCTCGTTCCTGCGCTGTTCTGGTCTGGCTCCCCTGCCCGCTGAACTACAAGCAGGGGGCTGGACGGTAGCCGCGGCTGTGATTGGCTGAGAGACCAATCACAGCCACATCAATGTAGAACAGCGCTGGAACAAAGAGGTGTAAGTAGAGATTGGAAGAAATTTACAGTTATGAATATAGTGGTTGGGGTGGGAGGATATGCCCTGCATGATGTAAAAAGCTTTTATAGATAGAAGACTGCCAGCCACGGGGGGGTCGGCAGGGTAGGGATGGGGGGGGGGGCTCTACTGCAAATGTCAGACCTTGCTGAGGTTAGAAGAGGAACAGGCACCCGATGAGTCACTGACAGCTTCTACTATTCAGTTTCCTAAAATTTGAAGAGGCAGAACAGGAGAAAACCAAAGAAGCAGGGATGTAAGGTAAGGATTTTTTTTATTGTACAGTGGGGCCAGTAGTTGGTAAAATTTAGTTTGGGGGGTGGACATGCCCTTAAATTTGCTGCAGAGAAAAATGAGCAAACAATCAGATTGACCAATATGTCTGATGTGTAGTTACTTGTAAGCTGTGCCTTGAAAGTATAGTTTATTGTTTTTAGTATAACTATCATGTCTATTCAGTGTGCCACGGCTGGGTGTCCATGACATGTCCTTTATAGGTCGCACACTGGTCGTAGTGAACTGTCAGCCGTAGCTAAAGACAGTCCTTCATCCTAGCCAAATCATCAGAAGTGCTGATCACAGTCGGGACAAAGGATTACAAATTACAAAGGTGTGTATCCAGCTTAACTTTAGCAACTCGTATCTTTTCAATTATTTGAAGTTCTTTTTTATCAAAAGTAACAACAGAAAATGCATATAAAACAAAGGGAGTTGTTAATGCACAATACATTGTCAATGGCTTAACATCATGGATGTGTCCATTGAATTCATTTGATTTGCTTTAGTACATTAAAACTTTCATAAAAAACACATACTTGTGTCTTCAATTCTGCATATTTTACTTTAATCTTAATAGATAAAAGGAGAAACTATCTGGATAAATAATTCTACAGTGTTATTTGTTCTGACCTGAATACAGAGAATAATGCATAGCAATCATATTAATGTTTATACTGTTTCTTGCATAATTATGTGCCTTTCACTTCAATGTTTCTATTCTCTCACCACATAATAATGTAATACTAAAGTGGACAGTGTAGAAAACATACAGGGTTATTAATAAAAGTTCTTATCGTTTAAAATGGTGCTAATTTTGCCCCAACCAATCAGATGTTATTAAGATTTGAAAGCTAACATGGTTTGGGCAAAGTTAGCACCATTTAAACGATAAGAACTTTTATTGAATAACCCTGATAGAGTATACCTATATGTTACAGCATAGCTGAGGTTACAACCAATCAATTTATTCAATTGAATTTGTTGTTGCTAGACAACAAACTTACATTCTTCACATACCGTTGGGAAAGTTTGTGGCATTGCACTTCCTGCATGGTTTTAAATACATAGAAGCATGAAGCTATAGTATTTTACAAAATCGTAACAATAAAATAGAGAGTACACTAATTGTGTGTGTACAAGACATTTTAGTGAATATTTTGCCATAGGCTTTCATTCTTTTCAGGTGAGTTTTTACCCTAGCAGAAAGTTGGTGTGCCAAGGTATTTATCCTTTGTTTTTTAAAGTCTGGTAAGGGTTACTGCAAATATCAAAAAGTGTTTATATAACCAGTGTGGGTCATACGATATTGTAATGCTCCAGAAAAATTTGTTTAGCACTACTTTTCCTTGAATACAATATGTCTAGATAAAACATTGCATGTGTAATTAATGATGCCTTAATAACAACATCAACAAAGAAGGCAGACCCAGAGTGGAACAAATATAGGCCTGTGGGATTTCAATAAAAAAGATTATAACTGGAAATTGTTTTGGCAGTTTTCATCTGAAAATTAAATAACAGTTTTGACCAATGAAATTTTGGCAAAACTCTGGTATATCCCTATGGTGAATAGAGATGGCTGAACTACCGAAAGTTCGGTCGTTTTTGAACTTTCGGACTATATAGAAAGTTCGAAAGTTCGAAAAATGGACCATTAAAGTCAATGGGAGTCAAATAGTTCGAAAAGTTCAAATGAAAACGATTAAAATATCAATGGTAACTTAAGTTAATGGCTGTGGGAACTGGGATGGTCTGGGGAACACGTTTGAATATCCGAGACGTTAAAAAAAATTTATTTATTCTCAGACGTGGTACTTTCGAACTCCTGCATTCGAACATTCGATAATTATCCCCTAAACGATTTGACATTCAATCGATTTTCGAATTCGATAATTATCGAAAGTTCAAAAGTCCTAGAAATCCGGGTCCGGGATAGTTTGAGAAGTCCAAGTCCGTTCGAACTCTAGGGTTAAATGTGTCCTGGTCCCCTGACTAAGCAATCCTGCCTGATATTTTTTAAGGTGGAGCTTGGGTTTTACAATAGAAAAACAATGTTAGCATTGTTAGAAATCTTGCCAATAAAACCAGAATTTCCAGACATTGCTTACAAGATTCATGTGCCTGATGACATAGCTAAGTGTTTGTTGTAAGAATATGATTTATCTTGTGAAGGTTCTCATTCATCCAGGTCATGGATATCTGTTGTATTCAATTAGATCAACTGGACTTGAAATGTAGTTCTGAAGACGTTTCGCTAGTCATCCGACTGGCTTTCTGAATTGAGAAAGCCAGTCGGATGACTAGCGAAACGTCTTCAAGAACTACATTTCAAGTCCAGTTGATCTAATTGAATACAACAGATAATATGATTTATCCAATATTTAAGACACTACAATAGAAGTTGTGGATCCCACCCCATTTACCACTACATGAGTCCTTACTGTTTGCACGGACACCAAGTGAATGCATGAGGAGCCAACCCCCTAAGAGAAATGGTCTAAAATCAAATTGTTTTTCTTGTTTTTCCCTGGGAATATCACGAAACATTTCCTATAAACCTTCAGGTTATGCCATACATCGCTACCTGCTGTGTGCAGTTGTTAGAACTATTTTAGTTATTTCAAACAGAGCTCTAAAAACATGTTTCATTCCAGAGAGCAAACTGTGTTATCTGATTTAAAGGGAATGGTCAGTGAAATAACCAGAAGCAGACGGCAGGTGTCTATGTCATGGGTTTGAGTCGTCAAATTCAATTTAGCAATCTGTATGTGTAGAAAACCAGTGCTGCTCTGTTTGAGTTGCATCTATAATTAGTCTTGTAAGTAATGTTCTGTGCTTTTTAAATATTGGTTTCTGTTCAGGTAAGTGTTAGAATTTTAAAGTACTGTACTGTGTTTTCTTTCTAATTAAAGAGAACAAAAAACAATGCCAACGGAACCTTACCCTGGTAACTTGTTTATATATTTCAGCCTGAAGGAAGGCAATCATCTATGTGATTCCCTGATTTGTATATATGGAGACATTCCTAGATCTAGATGGTTTGAGGATTGTTTTTTCAGACAGGTGGAACATTTTAAAATGAAGCAGTGGCAGCACGAAATGGATAAATCCTCCAGTCATAATATCTGCTAAATGCTCCCCCCCCAGAAGTGAAGTGAGGCTCAGCTACAAATGTTCTACTTTTGCCTTGAATACAAAACTAAAATAAAGAGAACAGATGATACCATTTCATTCACAAGTTTACTTTGCAAGATCGTAAGAATAAAGAAATTATGTGTTTCATAAATAACTTTTGTCACTGCAAATCTGTGTTCCTAATTCTATGTGTTTACTGGAAATGTATAGTAATTTCTATGATTATAGTAAAGTCAATGTTTTAAGGACAATTATACAGACCTTTTTCCCAATCCATAGCTGCACAGTACCCAGGGTGGGGATCTAAATCCTCACCCCTGGGGTACTTTACCAAAAATGCTGCAATATTACTTAAAGGGCAACTCCACTCATAAAAATATCTTTTAGAAAGAATGGCCTCTTAAAAATATGTTGATATATCATAGTTTCTCCTATGAATTATTACTGTTTGATGAAACTGAGCAATTAGAAACCTGGACTGAGCCTGTACTGAGCCTGGGCATGCTCAGAAGAGGCCGACAGGGGATTAACATTCAGTCATTGGCTGTGATGTCAACTGTCAAATCCATAACTGTCAGTTGCTAACCAGGAAGTAGAAACAGGGGAAACAGGACATTGTGGCAGATTTTAGGTTAGACTTATATATTTCAGATTTCAAATACTTACAGTTTAGGGGGTTTAGGGGGGGATTTTACCTGTATGTAAGTTTTCATTTTGGGGCTTACTGCCTTTAAGAGGCAACAAGATAGCCCATTATGAACAGACAGCATGGCAGTGTTGACACCTACTCCACTAGACACCAGCCTTTCATTGAACAATAAACATATAATGCAATGCTCACTATGCATGGCTGCAAAATGTAAGTAAATTACAATTATATGTTAAAATGCTATTTAATACTGTCAATGTAGATTAAAATATACATTATGGCATTGTCTATATTCAGGTTACTGTGACAAATGAAGGTCCTTCTCCTCCTCAGTATGCCCTAAAATGCAGGCTGCCAATAGGAAGGCAAGCTCTTTGCTTAGCTCATCTTTCCATTGACTTACTACTACACACGGGGCCCTCGCCCTTATGTACTGTATTGTACTTCTATTACAGCTTAGGGGTGACATGCTTTAAAGTCTGTTACTGACACAAAGGTAACTATGTGTCACCAGTAAGGGTGGATTCGGGGACCTGTAATTCCACCCTAAACAAGCCATGGTTAAAAAAACTCTTTGGTGTTTGGACATACGGAAATCTTTAAGGAGCCGCAATCACTCTGGCAAATGTGGCTTCCGGATTTAATAAAAAATCCAGAAAGGGGTTTATCGCCGGTTGGCACTTAAACTCCAAGCTATTAGAAAGCATTAAAAAGTAACGCTAAAAGCGAAAATCATTATTTATATAATTGTGCCATTTTGCCTAGCGGCGTAGGTGCAATGAAGGAGTTAAACTCGCACTAACCTATTCAAGCATGTCAGACTTCTGATCAACAAAAATTACATGGATTTTGTTTACTTTATTTGTAAATCTCATTCTAAAAGTAAAATAACATATTAAGTAAAAGTGAGAAACCCAAGGCAGGTATTTCTAAGCAAGTGTTGATATCAGCTGTGTTTAGCACCATGTGAGTTCTCTGGGAAATCAGAAAGAGGAATTGACCCTGATTTTCAGATACATTGTGCAGGTGATAAAAGAACTTGTCAACACAGGTTATTCAGAAAAATGAGAAAATTCAATCTGTTACTCTCTCGGATAAACTGTACCAAACGACAAGGGAAGTGGTAAAGCTGACTATACACTAGGGCGGACATTCAATAGACTAGACGTTTGTATATAGACAATCTATAATCATCGAATGTCTAAAGACCGCATTTTACAAGCAGTGGTTCTTATCTTGAGAGTAATCCACTTTGGCCTATTCATTTTGTAATCTCAAATTGATTGCATAAAAGAACGGGCTAGAGGTACGTAGATTAGACATTTGTCTACAGACGAACATCTCTAGACAAATGTCTAAAGTAGCGTATGGGAAACTTAGGTGGCCATACACTATTACGATCGTAATTACGATCTAAACCGACCCGATACTGATAGACAGATGTACAATGTTAATTGTACCAAGATGTACAATAAATATTGTTCGACATTCAATTGTTTTGTGATTAATGTCGAATGGGTCCATGTGGTTACATTACACTCACATTTAATCGGAACTTTAAAAAAAACACTACAATCATTCTACCATCGACTTAAAAACCAAATTTCCCAATCGTAATTATGATCGATTTTACGATCTAATGTCGTGTGATAAACATGGGAAAATGTAAAATTTTCGGCCAATCGATGGAAATATCGGATTGTATGTTGGATTGTACATAAAATCGGCCCCTAATGTATGGTCACCTTATTGGTACTCCGGCATGAAGAACCTGTTAGCAATTTCTAAATATTATTCAGATTGTTCACTATTTGTCACTAATTAATTTAAATTCAAACAGGCAATTAAAAATAAAAAAAATCACAATCATAATTCACTGATGTCTGCATGCTCCATTACTTGTGTTAATTTTCTTTCAAATTCCATGGTAGCATATACGAGTGTCAGAAAGGCGAAGTTTAGAAATGGACTAGAACTCGAACTCGAGGTGAACTATTCGAGTTTGAACGGGACTCGGACTTCTCGAACTATCCGGACCTGGATTTCTCGGACTTTCGACTTTTTCTGACTTTCGATAATCATCGAAAAATGCAAGTAAAATGTTATTATATCAATATGCGAGTAAGTAAAATATAAATCCACAAGTAAAATGTCTATATACCTATTTGCGAGTAAAATTGAATCCGCGAGTATAAATGTCTATTACCTATTTTGCGAGTAAATATTGAATCCGCGAGTAAAATGTTTATTATACCTATTTGCTAGTAAATATTGAATCCGCGAGTAAAATGTCTATTATACCTTACACGGAGTATCAAATCTGGAGTTTAAAATGTCTATTATACCTATACGTGAGTATCGAATCCGCAAGTAAATATCAAATGCATAAGGTAGTAAAATGTTATTATACCTATATGCGAGAGTAAATATCTAATTATCGAATCCGGGAGTCGTTCATGGATAATTATGGAATGTTTGCACGCGAGAGCTCGTAAGTACCACGCGTGAAAGTAAAATCCAAAAGTTCTTGAAGTCTGGATATTTGAATGTGTTCCCAGGACCATTTCCCAGGTCCCACAGCCATTTACATTAAGTTACCAATGATATTTTAATTGTATTTCATTAGAACTTTTCGAACTATTGTTTCCCATTGACTTTAATGGGTCCGTTTTCGAACTTTTGACCTTTCGAACTTTCCATATAGTTCGAAAGTTTGAACTTTGAAAGTTCAGCCATCTATAGCCAGTTAATTAGCAGACATAACCTGGTGGGTCTGGGATCAGTGTGGTACTATTCACTCAGAATGAAAGCAGAAAAAGCGGGAAAATTTGATAAGGAAACATTTTGGTTGGATTAAAGTATCCGGTGAGTGTGTTGTGCACTCTGACACTTATATAAGTAAGATAGTAATAACAGCTTAGATTACGGATAAGACAAAAGTAAAAATTGTCCTCTAACAACAATTTGGCATTGTGCGTGCTCTCAATTCTAGTGTTATGGTTATATTATTCCCATTTTTTATCATTCTGATCTGCCTACGGGGGATGTTAGTGTTTTGTAACATCCTACAGCAATGAGGAGTTATTCCCAGCCTCAAACAATAGAGAAGATGTATAACTGCTCTAGTAAACTGTTGTGTGTATTACAACTAAATGATTCTATTTTTTAAGCAAGTATATAATTTACTCTCCAAACTTGAATAATAATCAAGTTATTGATCGACACACCCTCACTATTAGACCCTGAAGTTCATTTTGTGGCGCGCTTTCAATTTCTGAGGAAGCTCAAAAAAGCTCGATATTTAAACAAGTTTGGATATTTTTACGTGTCCCCACACCATTTTTTCAGGCCCAGAGCCTGTACAGTAGTTTGCATTGTATTATAAACCAAAACAATAAGTTTACATTGCTATTATAAACCAAACAATAATAAGTTTACATCACTTTATAAACCAAACAATAATACGTTACATTGCTATTATAAACCAAACAATAATCCAAACTTTTCAAACTATTTGATCTCCATGACTTCTGTTATGGGTCGTTTTTAGGAAATTTCCACTAAGGTTTAGAAGTTCAAAAATGAACCGAATTTAGGAAGTCGGCCATCTTTATTGTGACAATGTGTGGGCTCTATATTGTCTATTGGATAATTTTTACCTGGTCCACAACAAATAACACTGCACTTTTACCTTTACCTGACAAGGTACTTTAAAATAATCCAGCAGGGGGCAAGCTGCTTCCAGGGGAATCAGGCAGAGTATAAGAAAACCATATTAATATTTTAAGCGCCAGGACAGCAGATACATCTCTGTCAGCCGTGTAAGGGAGGATTATGGGCACCTGTTTTGTGCCCCCTAAACACCAATGGTTAAAATAATCACCCTGGTGTTTGGACATACGAGGCTGTTATGATATCTTAGATTTTTTTTATAGAGGAATGGGCTCGATACATTTTTAAACATAAATAGCTTAAAAGTTATGGTATGTAAGGCAAATCGGAACCTCATTTACCTTGTGCCGCAGTCGACTTGGCTTCCGTGGCTTCGGTATTTATATCCATTAATTTGTGCTGGGGGGTAATCCTGAAAGGGATTTAACACTCAATGCCACTTAACCCCAGGCCAGTTTATATACTGTTATTACTGAGGTGCATATCATTTGATTAATTAATATATGCCTGTTACGCACATTGATATAATTAGTCTGGCAGTAAAACATGTCCTTTGATACAGTATGTAAGTAATTATAATCAGTGATATAATAAATCATACATGTTAATTCTTGAACAATTTGTACTGATTTTTTTTTGCAAATTTAGACTGTGCTAATATTTAATGTTTGTACAGATATAATATTGTTTTACAAAGTTTTTGATATTTCAATACTTTATCAACTGCTTGCACTAAACAAAGAATTGGTGCTTCTACTATTGATATATGAAGTGATATATCTGTATGTTCCTGCACATTGATGTTGGAGTTTGTAGTATTCATATAGGAAGTAATATCTCTGTATGTTTCTGCACATTGATGTTGAAAATGTTTGTACTAATGTTTGCACTATAAATTTTTCCAAGAATGTATGCACTAAAACAAAGAATTGGTGCTTCTACTATTGATATATGAAGTAATGTATCTGTATGTTCCTGCACATTAATGTTGGAGTTTGTAGTATTGATATAGGAAGTAATATCTCTGTATGTTTCTGCACATTGATGTTGGAGTTTGTAGTATTGAATAGGAAGTAATATCTCTGTATGTTTCTGCACATTGATGTTGAAAATGTTTGCACTAAAAATGTTTGCACTAATGTTTGCACTATACATTTTTCCAAGAATGTTTGCACTAAAACAAAGAATTGGTGCTTCTACTATTGATATATCGAGATATTCGAACTTCGCAAAATCCGGTCCGCTCGAGGATCCACGAATTTTCGAAAATACGTATTTGAAAATTTTCGAAAATACATATTTCCCGCATTTTCGAAAATACATGAAGTTCCTCGTAATTTCGAAAATTTTCGAAAATACGTATTTTCATGCATTTTTCTAAAATATGTGAAATCCTCGTAATTTCTAAAATTTTCGAAAACGCGGTTCAGAAAAGTTCGGAAGGCGGAAATCCGGAAAATCCGCGATATCCGCCGTTTGCGAATGAGGGAAATCTGCCGTGGATCCATGTTCAGAACCGCGAACCGGGCCATCACTATTGATATATGAAGTAATATATCTGTATGTTCCTGCACATTGATGTTGGAGTTTGTAGTATTGATATAGTAAGTAATATCTCTGTATGTTCCTGCACATTGATGTTGGAGTTTGTAGTATTGATATAGAAAGTAATATCTCTGTATGTTTCTGCACATTGATGTTGAAAATGTTTGCAGTAAAAATGTTTGCACTATACATTTTTCCAAGAATGTTTGCACTAAAACAAAGAATTGGTGCTTCTACAATTGATATATGAAGTAATATATCTGTATGTTCCTGCACATTGATGTTGGAGTTTGTAGTATTGACATAGGAAGTAATATATCTGTATGTTTCTGCACATTGATGTTGGAGCTTGTTGTATTGATATAGGAAGTAATATCTTTGTATGTTTCTGCACATTGATGTTGGAGTTTGTTGTATTGATATAGGAAGTAATATCTCTGTATGTTTCTGCACATTGATGTTGGAGTTTGTTGTATTGATATAGGAAGTAATATCTCTGTAGTTTCTGCACATTGATGTTGGAGTTTGTTTTTTGATATAGGAAGTAATATCTCTGTATGTTTCTGCACATTGATGTTGGAGTTTGTAGTATTGATATAGGAAGTAATATCTCTGTATGTTTCTGCACATTGATGTTGGAGTTTGTAGTATTGATATAGGAAGTAATATCTCTGTATGTTTCTGCACATTGATGTTGGAGTTTGTAGTATTGATATAGAAGTAATATCTCTGTATGTTTCTGCACATTGATGTTTGGAGTTTGTAGTATTGATATAGGAAGTAATCCTGTATGTTTCTGCACATTGATGTTGGAGTTTGTAGTATTGATATAGGAAGTAATATCTCTGTATGTTTCTGCACATTGATGTTGGAGTTTGTAGTATTGATATAGGAAGTAATATCTCTGTATGTTTCTGCACATTGATGTTGAAAATGTTTGCACTATACATTTTTCCAAGAATGTTTGCACTAAAACAAAGAATTGGTGCTTCTACTATTGATATATGAAGTAATGTATCTGTATGTTCCTGCACATTGATGTTGGAGTTTGTAGTATTGACATAGGAAGTAATATATCTGTATGTTTCTGCACATTGATGTTGGAGCTTGTTGTATTGATATAGGAAGTAATATCTCTGTATGTTTCTGCACATGTGATGTGGAGTTGTAGTATGATAAGGAAGTAATATCTCTGTATTTCTGCACATTGATGTTGGAGTTTTGTAGTATTGATATAGAAGTAATATCTCTGTATGTTTCGGCACATTGATGTTGAAAATGTTTGCACTATACATTTTTCCAAGAATGTTTCACTAAAACAAAGAATTGTGCTTCTACTATTGATATATGAAGTAATGTATCTGTATGTTCCTGCACATTGATGTTGGAGTTTGTAGTATTGACATAGGAAGTAATATATCTGTATGTTTCTGCACATTGATGTTGGAGCTTGTTGTATTGATATAGGAAGTAATATCTCTGTATGTTTCTGCACATTGATGTTGAAAATGTTTGCACTATACATTTTTCCAAGAATGTTTGCACTAAAACAAAGAATTGGTGCTTCTACTATTGATATATGAAGTAATGTATCTGTATGTTCCTGCACATTGATGTTGTTGAAAATGTTTGCACTAAAATTTTTGAAAGAATGTTTGCAGAAAGAAAAATTGGTGCATTGATATATGAAGTAATAGATCATTATTTTTACAATATAAACCAAGAGTTTATATTTATCAAAAAATTAATAGTTTTAAAAATGTTTTGGGGTGTATTCTTTTATTAACATTACTTTCTTTTACAATAGGAATAAGCTGCATTTTGTTTGACAAGTTTACCAAATGTACAATTGTATAATAGTTAACTTATAATTACATATAGAACTATATTAATCTTACCTCTGGATAGACATCCTGGTAAAGTTAAAAAACTTGTCTGGATGCTGTCTTAGATCTTCATACAGCACCCAAAACTGTCCTTTTCCCTCTCGCTCTTGCAGCAGTGGATGTACCCAATATCTTCTGGTTCTGAGCTGACGTTGCATCATTGCTGCCATCAGTAGCAGATCAAGGCAACACTCAGCATACATTGCTGCCAAACTTTCAAAAGATTTGAAAAGATCCAAACTTTGTCTCTACACAATATAACTGCAACGTCTCTCTCCAAAAGCTCCTGAAACTCCCACACTCCCAGGACTTTTGTGTTCTTTGGTCCTGCCCCTTTATTTTAAAAAATGCAACCATTTTGTTTGTAACGGATACAAAAACGTGTAAAAACGTGACTTAATACCGTACATTTTTTGTTGCGTTTTTATCCGTTCCGTTGCTAGTTTGAACGTAGCCTAAACTTTAGCTTTATCTACTAGCTTTCAGTTTCTCCCCATGTTTAGTTCTGAATTACAGTAGTGCTGCCTGAAGCTCTTAGAGCGCAGCCTAATGCCAAACTGAAAAAAGTCTCTAAGCTGCGTACAGCACTTTCCTGGCACCAGCCAGTTTATTTTGATAGACCTAGTTTTCAGCGTTTGCTATTAAACAGCTGAAGTAGATACTAAGCGACAGGATTTAGAATCTCTCACCAATATCCATTTAATGCTTCTTGTTTCAATCTCTGTGAACCAAGTCTACTGTATCTAAATAAAAAGGCTGCAGTGAAAAAATGCCAAGTGGGAAGGAAACAAGCACACAAAGGTTAAAGATTTTTCCAACAATGGTATTAGGCAGTGTGCCATGATGGAAGGGCCCCCAAGACCTATGTAATGGGCTCTGCTCGGTGCATGACATCACATAACCATCCCTAGCCATCTGGCCCCTGGCTCCCCATTGGGCCAATACAGGATGGCAAACTCTGACAGAACGTAAGTACTTGTTTCCTCCTACCAAACTTGATACACACATAACTAGAATACAAACAAACATAGAAATGTTACATATTAATTCACATCCATGCTTCCATGCTACAAAATCTGTAAAAAGCTAGCATCTGATTGGTTTCTGCAGATTAATAGCAGACTTTTGCATCAGTCCTAAGGTTTCTTAAAGGGTGTGCTGGGGCCCACTGGTGTGCTTTAAGGGAACCAGAGGTGTGTGCCTTAACATTTTGGTGGTAAAATAATTTTACCATCATAAACTTGCATTTTGGTTTTGTCCTTTGCTAAAAATATGTATTATGATACCAATTCTATGCATTAAATCTAGTGAAACTTTGCACATTAATTATAATAAAATGAATTATAATAACTACCATAATGTACATAAAACATGGGTAATACTGTATATCAAGCTGTTTGTTAAAATCTCCCTTTTGTTACATTCTTACAAAAGGAACAGTCAGTGATCACCAAGAGATGGCCGAAACTCACCAGTTTTTCCAATCCAAAAATCTGAAAAACGGAGCCTTGAGCCATGGATTTGAGATTTAGACTATGACACTTTTGTCAATGTTTTTTTTATAATTCACCCCTGTAGTGAATCCAACAGTTAAACAATATCCTTATAATCAGCATGATGATACGTAGTCGGATTTTGGTAATCTGATACAAAAATTTTAAAATTGCGGTCGAACATCGAAAAATCAGATTCACAGTCGAAAAATTCTGCTTTAATTACGATATGATTTCTGAGAGAATTACAATTTGTTTGAAACCATCTCTCTGTGGCACTTGACTCTGTCCCTAAAGTCAATCACTGCTTTTAAAAATGAAATACAGGACACCACACTGCCGTCTGTTATCTGAGGCCATCTTATGGTGTCTGTTCTCCAGATTATAAGAGACACGTTTAACTGGAATAGGCACACATGTTGGCTTGTTGGGTAGACATACTGTATTGATTTAAAATAAAAAGATAGTTTGGTGTTTGTGTAGAACAAACATATTCGCTGTCAGCAATCTAAAGTAATTAAAATAATTAAAAATCAATGATGGCTATTGTTGCATGTAGAAAAACCATTATAGAGCGGCTAGAGGGAGGCAACAGTTACTATGTATACACTTAGTCTCCAGACACAGTAAAAACAATGTTAAAACTATCGGCATGAGTAGAAAATCCATTCACAGCCTCAGGGGTGGATGTCTTATACACATATCATAGTTCGTGTCTCATATCATAGTGCATCATAAAACATTGTGGATCAAAAAGAAAGGTAAGTAGAGCCCTAAAGGTACATCATTATATGTATAGATGCAAACATAATGGAAAAGAACATCGAAAATGAACATGAAATGGATTACTCTATATAGCAGAGAATATCGTACCTTGAATTCAGACCCGCAGGTTTCCGTGATTCTAAAGTGAAAATCCATTTCACCTCAGCCTTACGTAATAGGGCTAATCTATCCATATTCCATGCATCTGGAAAGATACGCTGGGTGCCCTGTACTTTTAAATACTTAGGATTGGCTTGGTTACACTCACAAAAATGTCTACCTACAGGGGTATTCTCGTTGCGATTCTGAATATCCCTAATATGTTCCCTGATTCTGGATTTCAGGGAACATGTCGTACAGCCTACATATTGTTTGTTACAACACATGCACGTCAATAAGTAGACCACATAATCAGAGTTACAATTGATATATTGAAACAATTGTTTAAAAGTTATTATTACCTTGATATGGTTGAAAGGCTTTCCTTCATGTAATCATAGTAATGTATAGTAAAAAAAAAAAAACTTTGATTATATGATTATAATGTAATAATGTGTGTAATGCGGCACCCAAGTGAATGATTTTCTTACCTTAAAGGACAACTCCACCCTCATAAGAACATCTTTTAGAAAGAATGGCCTCTTTAAAATATGTTGATATATTATACTTTGTCCTATGAATTCATTACTGTATGCCTGCTATGCTTCTGGATGCCTCATGGAAACTGAGTAATTTAGAAACCTGTACTGAGCAGGTACTGAGCCTGGGCATGCTCAGAAGAGGCAGATAAGGGATTACTATTCAGTCATTGGCTGTGATGTCAACTGTCAAATCCATAACTGACAGTTACTAACTGGAAGAACCTGGAAGCAGAAATGGGAAACAGGACATTGTGTAGGATTTCAGGTTAGACTTATATATTTCACATTTCAAACTATTACCGTTTAGGGTTTTGGGGGGTGATTTACCTGTATGTAAATTTTCATTTTAGGGCTGGACTTGCCCTTTAAGAGGCAACAAGATAGCCCATTATGAACAGACAGCCTGGCAGTGTTGATATCCTACTCCACTAGACTACAGCCTATTTCATTGAACAATAAACATATAATGCAATGCTCACTATGCATGGCTGCAAAATGTAAGTAAATTACAATTATATGTAATACAACATTGCTTAGGGCCTTATCAAGGAGAATATTTTTAAGGGAGCACAATTCTTTCTGATTCTTCTACTATGGACAGAATTCTTATCAATTTGAAAAGCAGTTAGAAGTACTATAAATTCTGCCATAAAGTCAAAAAAGTTGGAAAATGGTGAAACTTCCAAATAAAGCCAGAATTCCATCCAATGGGGATGTTACAGTAAACACAACAGGAAGGATTTTTTATTTCTATTAGTTGACTATATTAACTAAAAAAAACCTCCAAACACATTATGGTAGTTATGGTAATTATCTTTACCCTTCCCAGGGATGGGATCATCATTTCTAAAAAAAAATAAAAAAAATAACAAATAAAAAAACCACGTTAATAGGTAATGCATCCTATTTTTATATTTTTTTGACAGTTTCTGTAAAATTAGTGCCAGACCTACTATGTCTGACTATACAGACACATAGCAGAAGGGCAACAACTTGCATCTTTTCCAATGGCCCAACCATTCCCAGTTGGCAGTAACATTATGTAGGCGGTCCACGTAATCGCAGATGTTACATTCTTTCAGTGCCATGACTCGAGTTCACTGAGGGCGTGTAGCTGTTTTGCCAAAATACGTATTGCTTCAAAAATAAACCCAAGAACCATTGAATCAGAATTTTCAGATTATGTTTAATAGAAAATTGAGCAATAAAAAGTCAGAAATACACCATCTTATTTTAAATGGTAGGACTTGTTAGGCTGGGTACCCACCAGCAGATATTTCCATCAGAAACGGGCAATAGTGTCTGTTGGTAAATCCCAGCTGATCGTGCAGATTGTGCGGTTCCCTACGGGACAGCACGATCGGGTGTGCGCTCTGTAGGCTGCAGCCACTATTGCTGCGATGGACAGTCATTTGTCTCAGGTGAACACTCAGTCGGGACAAATAATAGCCCTGTGTGTACCCAGCCTTAAACCACATGTATAACAGAAAGGTACATGAACTTCAAGGTCTGTAATATTTTATTTAATCCATATATCATAAAAAAGATTTTAAATAAATGGTTATGTATAAACTGCTATATTCTGTCTAATTTAAAAGGGGGGATACAAGTTCCTTTTTCTATATAGAACAGATGGCATCTCAGACACTGAATTTCACTCTCAAATATCCTATTTTTGTCTGTCTTGCTTTATTGGTATTTAGGTTTTTATGCTAAGCTGGTATTAAAAACACTTCTTACCATCTGTCCTATAAAGTACACCACCTTCTCCGTCAATATGTGAAAGAATGAATTTAGATTTTAGGTTCTCAGATCAATGTTCTTGCTACCAGAATAAGCACATACATATCTATGGGGCTTAGAAATTTTTGGGATGCAGCTTACACATAACTGGTTTTCTAAATGGCATCAATTGATGTCATTCACTCCTGAGCTATTATTTTAATTTCATACCTCGAATTGCATTTAAAGCGCTTCATTTATTCAAGCAATAAAAAGCACATACAATAAGCCAACTGTGGATTCCACTTTGTTACGGTCAGGAACTGGAGGTTGGAGTCTCAGTGGCAAAACCTTTGCAAGCCTGAGTACACACTGATTTGGATGACAGGTGTCCCAGGGCTTGGTAGCACAAATCACAAGAACAAACTAGGAGCCAAATTACCAGCAATGACTCAGTGAATGGCAGATAAAATGGCACTTCTGTGTATGTGCTGACATCACTGTGCATGTGTATGTGCTGGACAGCATGGTGGCTCAGTGGTTAGCACTGATGCCTTGCAGCACTGAGGTCCTGAGTTCGATTCCACACCACCACCTGCAAGGAGTTTGTATGTTCTCCCTGTGCTTGCACCGGTTTTCCTCACAGTCATAAAGACATACTGATAGGTTGTATATGTATATAAAGTGATTAGATTGTAAGCTCTTCGGGGCACGGCCTGATATATGTATACATGTAATTGTAAAGCGCTACGGAAGATGTTGGCGCTATATAAATCTGCAATAATAATAATAATCACTCCTGTATGTGCATGCAGTTGCATGTGATGTGGAGCAGGAGTCCAGCAGGTAGGTGTACCTGGGTCATCTACCATTGGCTGGGGAAACAGACCTAGAAGGGGCCTGTGAAAGTAACTCTTTATTCAATAACCTATAAAACCTTAGTGTAACTGTAGTCTCCATACAAATGTCCTTTATTAAAATAGTACATTTCTACTTTAAAAATGACTCCAGGAACATGCTTATAGCTGCAGTCTATCCATAATTACAGCAATATAAAGGGTGGTGCTTCCAGCTAGCACATCACCAACGCCATTGATCCACCCCCCATGCCAGAGGCACTGAACATGCCCAGATGCATACTACTGCTGTAAGAAAACATATTTTGCTGCATCATAAGCCCCCCAATCTTCTTCAAGTTAGCCATAAGCCTGAAAAGAAAACCAGGTAGAGGAATGGACAGAGAATGGTTGCAGGTCAAATAGCTTGACAAAAGATAGTTTTTTTTGAAGGGGGGCGCTTCTTAAACATTACATATTGTGATTGTCACACACTTTCTTGTTTCTCCTGACTGTCTGAGTGTAACTTTACAAGCCAATAACTTAAGACCCAGAGATGCTAGAGATATCATCCCAGGCTTGTTTGAAAGTTATGAGAGAGCTATTTTATACACTTGTATAAAGACTACAGTTACCCTTTTATTTGACAAAGGGTAAACAAGACACAGGTTTCTCGTAAACAGGGATTTAATTTAAATTCCTCTTAAAAAGAAAAAATATTGCACAATGTGTTGCCAAAGAAAATAGACAAGATGGATCTCTATGGCCTATACAGTATATTTGCAGTGGAGGAAATGTGAACATTGCATATTTTCATTAAATCAAGAATCATTAGGGATGTCCAGTTGATTTGTAAAAGCAAAAAGTCATTAAAAGAACATTAGCCCTTAGGCATGGTGTTAATGATTGTTAATAATACATTAATGATTTGCCATTTCGTAGCCAGTCCAAGGTAGTAACATTGCACCATTTGTGTGCTTTCTGACAGTAAAAGTAGCAGACCAGGAATCGTTTCATGACTAACCTTTTGCTAAAACCCTTTGCCACGGGAAGGCAATATTTACAAAATATACAATTGTTAGCAAATATCTGTTTACTTATCAAACACTAGCTAGATGACAAATGGGGAGCACACACTCATCAGTGCAGTACATACATTAGTGATAAAGGGCCAATCATGTTGGTACCAATGACACGGGTCCTTTATCGGTAATGCGTGTACCCAGCTTAATCATTTGTTGTGACAAGAATTATGCTATCAACATATAAAGCACACTAAGATGGGTATCATATAGATAGATGGATAGACAGACATTGTTAACTCAAAAATACCAAATATTGATGTTCTTAAAACTTCTTAATCCAAGGCAATGAAGTGTTTCTTTCCTGACCACTATATTCCTGGGTGTTTTTATTGGAGGTTTTTTTGGTGGTTGATCACCGTAAACTTACAATAAGCAGAAAGGTTTAGGTCATATTAACAGTTGCTTGTAGATTATAGTTGACACATAAATTACTATATGTCAAAGGAAAATATTGCAAGCACAAAAAACATGGTAAAATTATGGTATATACAGAACTAGGCGGGTATTACTTTATTTTTTCAATGGAAGATTTTCTTCCATTAAAGAAATAAAGTAGTAAAAATATTTAGGCAACATTTAATTCCAGTAAACTTTTTTTTATTGATGTTTGATGGGGCTGTTATGGAGAAGCAAAAAATGCCCTTGGAAAGGTTACAGTCACTCATAATAGTTTGCAAAGTTCATTGTTTGTGTTGTTCCTGTTAGCTATATCGATCCTAATATATGCTGGGAAAAGGGAAAAGCCTCTTTGCCCGTAGAGCCCTGCAATACAGATATTTCAATCCATTTCTGATTGGAGATGTCTGCTGCATGATGTATTTCCTGCACTTATTTCTGCATTCAATGAAATTAAAAATGGGTCAAAAAGTAAAACTCTTTAAAATTTAGTTTTTCCGGATTGTTTAATAAAAGGTGCAACAATGTGTCGATGGCGTTAATTTGCAGCAGCCTATCTGATGATTAATTTTTTACTGGCTTACTATAGTTATATTATATATTAAAAAAAAACCTCTTAAAAAAGAGCAACTAACGTATCCCAACCCAAAACACTCACTTAAAGGGCATGTCCGCCCTTTAAATAAACTTTTAATATGTTATAGGTATTGCTCCCCCAGCCCCAACCGCATTAATATTATTTTCTGAAACTCCCACGATAGTTACTTACCTTCCCTCTATCCTCCGCCGCAATACCCCGCCCTCTGCTTGCATGGAACTGCAAGCAGGGGGCAGGACCGGCTGAGAGGCAGCCAATCACGGACGCGGGTGCCGGCAGTTCAGAATGGCAGAGGATAGAGGGAAGGTAAGTAAAGATCTGCAAATAATATTAATGCGGTTGGGGCTGGGGGAGCTAGCCCTACCACATATTAAAAGGGATTTGTGCTAGGGGGAGGGAGACCAAAATGGGAGGGAGAGGGAGGGGGGAGGACTGCTCAGAGCATGCCACAAACCTCTCAGAGGATGCCTCAGAAGCTGCAACCATTTCCCCCTCTGCTAGGCTCCTGGTGGCCAGTTTTCTGTACATTGGAGGGGCATTGCAGGTCAACCATTTGGATCTGGGATGTAAGGTAAGGATTTTTCTACATTACAGAGTGGGGCCAGTAGTGGGTTAAATGATAATTTTGGGTGTGGACATGCCCTTTAAAATAACAGTATAAACACTCCATTTATCCCATCTCAGGTTTGCTGGAGAATCCACTAAATTCTCCATTTTGCTCACCAGTTTTTTAAAAGAGCTCCCGTTTGTAGGAGGTACCATTGACCACCAAAGTATAGCCACGTACATAGTCACATACAAAGTCATACTCTGGGTATTTTTTTCCAGTTCTAATGTGATTAGAATTAATGTGAACAAATGTGTATGACATTTTTGGACATTTATCAGTCCTAACAGCTGTTTCCTAGTAATTAGTGATTTAATGTGGATACACACAGATCACTCTCTATATGTGAAAACAGTGTGTAGTGCTATAAAAAAAAATCATATGTAGGCAAACAAGCAAAACAATCGCTCACAGAGATGTACTTATAATCTTGGCGCATAAGTCCCAGACCCATCACTTTAAACACAAACACTGGCCGTGAGGAGATGGTGACGTTAGAATGAACCAGGGGCACACATCATTGTATGTAGGTAGCCCAGGTGGAACAAACATTGAGTCTGTTGGCATAATCTAAAATCAGATCAGTCTAGAATGGAATGGCGTTTATGAATAAGGTGCCTGCTGTCTGCCCTATAATGTGTTGAATAATGTCCTGTAATGTGTTGAATAAAATCTGCTTTTAATCCTTGATGCTGCTCATGACCAATAGTTATTTAAGCCATTCATGATTAATATCTCAAGAAAATTACAATAGCAGCAAGAATACATAGCAAGCTTGTACCTAGTAAGAAACATTTACTGTATTCTAAAATATGAAGGTTGTCTTCTTTATTTGACTGGAATGTGTCAAGTTATTTCTCTGTAGTAGATTATGTTCTGGCACTGAATACTGTAGGTAACATTCAGAATATTTGAATATTTTATTCACTTCCTTATGAGTGGTCAAAAAACTTGGCAGGAGAACGATTCTAATTGAAAATCTCAGAAAACATTAATGATGCAATAGCAGTTGATAATAACTAATGCTAGAACTGCCTTCAAAGTGCCCTAAAACATTCTCACACGAAAAGAGAACTATAGCCCAATAATTTAAATTCGCAAACTATTTTTTTCCTTCCTTTGTATGAACTGTAAATTTGTCATTGAAAAATAATATTAATGTATATAACACTCAGACCTTACAATGCACATTGATTATTCTTTTTTGTATAAAATTTAGTCTTTCAATTGTATGTTATTTATATATATGATGAATGTTTTACCCCCAGTTTACAAAAAAATTCTGTTACTCCTTGACTCAGAGAAATAATCCTTTTTTAAGTTAATTTGTTGATATCACTATTGGTGTTTTTTTTTTTAAATATATATTACAATTACAATTCACAACATTTTTCATTACTAAAATGAGTAAATAAAAGTAGTACACAAATTAGAAAATACACAAAATAATAACTGCTGAACTGCTATGCTTGCAACAACATTTGCTCCCTTTCCCCAGAATGGGATTATGGTTTAGCCTTTTAGCAGCCTGGAAACTGATCTTAGGTTTACGGCTTGCAGCATTCTTAAAGGAAAAGTTCACTGCAAAAGCGAGCTATTCCTTTAATGCCTTACATTCTTCAATCAATGTATGTGGAGCCAGGAATGAAGATACAACAAACTTACCTTTCAAGCGATCCACTGCAGCAGCACTGACAGGTCCCGACTACTTCCTGGTTCTGATTAACTATAGCGCGCTATAGATAAACAGAAGCAGAAAGCGGTCAGGAACTTCAGTACTGCTGTGGAGGATTGCGCAAAAGATAAGTTTGATTTATCTTCATTCCTGGCTCCCCATGCATTGATTGAAGAACGGAAGGTAAGACAAATGTTCTTAGATTGTAAGCTCTTCGGGGAAAGTGAATGAATACATGTAATAGTAAAGCTCCATGGAAGATGCTGGCACTAAATAAATCCACAATAATTATAATTGTGTTGCGAAGAATCTGGCATTACAGTATAGAAAGTGTTGGTTTGAAAGCAATGAGAAAGAATCCTTTGTGATTCGAACATGTCACAATAAAGAGTTTTTTGCAGTCTCAGTACTGTCTGGATCCCCCTTCCATTCATTCTATTTATGTGATTTGCAAGAATAACAGAATTTCAAACTGAGCCTCACAACAATTATTTTGGTATAGGTCAAAATTAAAACTTGTATGTGTATAATGGGTGAACATTCGGTAAATGGATTTTTTTTATAAATTTATATGGAAACAAAATAAAAGCTACAACATGACACCAATCACCCAAGAGCCTTATACCTTAAGATACAATTTAAACATAATTTCTTCTTTTCAATGTATGTGTTTTGAATATATTTTCAATATCTCCTGATCATATTATATCATATGATCCTACACCCTATACCATAAATACATTTTTGATGTAGATTTTCAGTGTGCATTCTACTTCATACACAAAGAATATTCATTTAATTAACTCTTGCTACAATAATCCTCTGCATATTCAAGCAGCTTTTTGTCAGGTGGTTAAGTAAAAAATGATTTTGATTCATGATGACCCCTTATATGTAAGATGCTTGTGGCTTTCCCAAAACAAGAGACCAGAAAGAATGTGCAGTGCTTAGGCACCAGTGATTCTGAACTGAACTGTGAAAATAAAAATATAGAGCCAACTGGAAAATAATACAGTAAAATTAAAAAAAAACTGGAGCAAATAGAGATAGAGATGTAATAGTTTACTGATTTAAAGCTTTTAGTGGTCTTCCAATTACCCAGTATACCTTAGGTCAAAAACTGGTAGAAATTATTGATTAGAATCTCTATACAGCAGGTCTTTATTAGTGATTTTTGGAACTTCAAACTCGCCAGTTTCATTCATCTCTAGTCTTTATATCCAATTTATGTATACAATGCTGCGTCGAATTAACATACTGAATTATACAGGATCTCACTATTAGACCGTAACTATTTCTTTGTCAATATTTCTATTTCATATTCCTTTTTTGTAATGTTCATAGTTAATGGGCTTAGCAGTGCACAAAGCAAAATCTTCAAAATGCTAATAGGACACCTAAATGGCAGTTTATGTTTGGCACTTAGGTGATTTGCATAAATGTTAGAAACACTGTCTTAACCAAGGCATATCCATCCCAGTCTGGGCTCATGGGTAATTCAGCAACCAATAAAATGATCAGAAATCTATTGGTTGGATTCCAGCCTTAAAGGGCATGTCCACCCTCTTTTTAAACTTTTTACATCATGCAGGGCATACCCTCCCACCCCCAACTGATATATTCATAACTGTAAAATTGCTTCCAATCTTTACTTACACCTCCTCGTTCCTGCGCTGTTCTGGTCTGGCTCCCCTGCCCGCCTGAACTACAAGCAGGGGGCTGGACCGGTAGCCGCGGCTGTGATTGGCTGAGAGACCAATCACAGCCAACATCAATGTAGAACAGCGCTGGAACAAAGAGGTGTAAGTAGAGATTGGAAGAAATTTTACAGTTATGAATATAGTGGTTGGGGTGGGAGGATATGCCCTGCATGATGTAAAAAGCTTTTATAGATAGAAGACTGCCAGCCACGGGGGGGTCGGCAGGTAGGGATGGGGGGGGGGGCTCTACTGCACATGCCTCAGACCTTGCTGAGGTTAGAAGAGGAACAGGCACCGGATGAGTCACTGACAGCTTCTACTATTCAGTTTCCTAAAATTTGAAGAGGCAGAACAGGAGAACCACAAGAAGCAGGGATGTAAGGTAAGGATTTTTTTTATTGTACAGTGGGGCCAGTAGTTGGTAAAATTTTAGTTTGGGGGGTGGACATGCCCTTAAATTTGCTGCAGAGAAAAATGAGCAAACAATCAAGATTGACCAATATGTCTGATGTGTAGTTACTTGTAAGCTGTGCCTTGAAAGTATAGTTTATTGTTTTTAGTATAACTATCATGTCTATTCAGTGTGCCACGGCTGGTGTCCATGACATGTCCTTTATAGGTCGCACACTTGGTCGTAGTGAACTGTCAGCCGTAGCTAACGACAGTCCTTCATCCTAGCCAACTCATCAGAAGTGCTGATCAGTCAGTCGGGACAAAGGATTACAAATTACAAAGGTGTGTATCCAGCTTAACTTTAGCAACTCGTATCTTTTCAATTATTTGAAGTTCTTTTTTATCAAAAGTAACAACAGCAAAATGCATATAAAACAAAGGGAGTTGTTAATGCACAATTACATTGTCAATGGCTTAACATCATGGATGTGTCCATTGAATTCATTTGATTTGCTTTAGTACATTAAAACTTTCATAAAAACAACATACTTGTGTCTTCAATTTCTGCATATTTTACTTTAATCTTAATAGATAAAAGGAGAAACTATCTGGATAAATAATTCTACAGTGTTATTTGTTCTGACCTTGAATACAGAGAATAATGCATAGCAATCATATTAATGTTTATACTGTTTCTTGCATTAATTATGTGCTGCCTTTCACTTCAATGTTTCTATTCTCTCACCACATAATAATGTAATTACTAAAGTGGACAGTGTAGAAAACATACAGGGTTATTTAATAAAAGTTCTTATCGTTTAAAATGGTGCTAATTTTGCCCCAACCAATCAGATGTTATTTAAGATTTGAAAGCTAACATTGGTTTGGGCAAAGTTAGCACCATTTTAAACGATAAGAACTTTTATTGAATAACCCTGATAGAGTATACCTATATGTTACAGCATAGCTGAGGTTACAACCAATCAATTTATTCAATTTGAATTTGTTTGCTAGACACAAACTTACATTCTTCACATACAGTTGGGAAAGTTTGTGGCATTGCACTTCCTGCATGGTTTTAAATACATAGAAGCATGAAGCTATAGTATTTTACAAAATCCGTAACAATAAAATAGAGAGTACACTAATTGTGGCTGTGTACAAGACATTTTAGTGAATATTTTGCCATAGGCTTTCATTCTTTTCAGGTGAGTTTTTACCCTAGCAGGAAAGTTGGTGTGCCAAGGTATTTATCCTTTGTTTTAAAGTCTGGTAAGGGTTACTGCAAATATCAAAAGTGTTTATATAACCAGTGTGGGTCATACGATATTGTAATGCTCCAGAAAAATTGTGTTTAGCACTACTTTTCCTTGGAATACAATATTGTCTAGATAAAACATTGCATGTGTAATTAATGATGCCTTAATAACAACATCAACAAAAGAAGGCAAAGACCCAGAGTGGAACAAATATAGGCCTGTGGGATTTCAACTAAAAAAGTTATAACTGGAAATTGGTTTTGGCAGTTTCATTCTGAAAATTTAAATAACAGTTTTGACCAATGAAATTTTGGCAAAACTCTGGTATATCCCTATGGGTGAATAGAGATGGCTGAACTACCGAAAGTTCGGTCCGTTTTTGAACTTTCGGACTATATAGAAAGTTCGAAAGTTCGAAAATGGACCCATTAAAGTCAATGGGAGTCAAATAGTTCGAAAAGTTCAAATGAAATACGATTAAAATATCAATGGTAACTTAATGTTAATGGCTGTGGGAACTGGGAATGGTCTGGGGAACACGTTTGAATATCCAGAACGTTAAAAAAAATTTATTTTATTCTCAGACGTGGTACTTTCGAACTCCTGCATTCGAACATTCGATAATTATCCCCTAAACGATTTGAACATTCAATCGATTTTCGAATTCGATAATTATCGAAAGTTCAAAAGTCCTAGAAATCCGGGTCCGGGATAGTTTGAGAAGTCCAAGTCCGTTCGAACTCTATGGGTTAAATGTGTCCTGGTCCCCTGACTAAGCTAATCCTGCCTGATATTTTTTAAGGTGGAGCTTGGGTTTTACAATAGAAAAACAATGTTAGCATTGTTAGAAATCTTGCCAATAAACCAGAATTTCCAGACATTGCTTACAAGATTCATGTGCCTGATGACATAGCTAAGTGTTGTTTGTAAGAATATGATTTATCTTGTGAAGGTTCTCATTCATCCAGGTCATGGTATATCTGTTGTATTCAATTAGATCAACTGGACTTGAAATGTAGTTCTTGAAGACGTTTCGCTAGTCATCATCCGACTGGCTTTCTCAATTCAGAAAGCCAGTCGGATGACTAGCGAAACGTCTTCAAGAACTACATTTCAAGTCCAGTTGATCTAATTGAATACAACAGATAATATGATTTATCCAATATTTAAGACATCTACAATAGAAGTTGTGTATCCCCACCCCCATTTACCACTACCATGAGTCCTTACTGTTTGCACTGGACACCAAGTGAATGCATGAGGAGCCAACCCCCTAAGAGAAATGGTCTAAAATCAAATTGTTTTTCTTGTTTTTCCCTGGGAATGATCACAGAACATTTCCTATAAAACCTTCAGGTTATGCCATACATCGCTACCTGCTGTGTGCAGTTGTTAGAACTATTTTAGTTATTTCCAAACAGAGCTCTAAAAACATGTTTCATTCCCAGAGAGCAAACTGTGTTTATCTTGATTTAAAGGGAATGGTCAGTGAATATAACCAGAAGCAGACGGCAGTGTGTCTATGTTCATGGGTTTGAGTCTGTCAAATTCAATTTAGCAATTCTGTATGTGTAGAAAACCAGTGCTGCTCTGTTTGAGTTGCATCTATAATTAGTCTTTGTAAAGTAATGTTCTGTGCTTTTTAAATATTGGTTTCTGTTCAGGTAAGTGTTAGAATTTTAAAGTACTGTACTGTGTTTTCTTTCTAATTACAGAGAACAAAAAAACAATGCCAACGGAACCTTACCTTGGTAACTTGTATATAATTTCAGCCTGAAGGAAGGCAATCATCTATGTGATTCCCTGATTTGTATATATGGAGACATTCCTAGATCTAGATGGTTTGAGGATTGTTTTTTCAGACAGGTGGAACATTTTAAATGAAGCAGTGGCAGCACGAAATGGATAAATCCTCCAGTCATAATATCTGCTAAATGCTCCCCCCCAGAAGTGAAGGCTCAGCTACAAATGTTCTACTTTTGCCTTGAATTACAAAACTAAAATAAAGAGAACAGATGAATACCATTTCTATTCACAAGTTTACTTTGCAAGATCGTAAAGAAATTATGTGTTTTCATAAATAACTTTTTGTCACTGCAAATCTGTGTTCCTAATTCTATGTTGTTACTGGAAATGTATAGTAATTTCTATGATTTATAGTAAAGTCAATGTTTTAAGGACAATTATACAGACCTTTTTCCCAATCCATAGCTGCACAGTACCCAGGGTGGGGATCTAAATCCTCACCCCTGGGTACTTTACCAAACTGCTGCAATACTTACTTAAAGGGCAACTCCACCCTCATAAAAATATCTTTTAGAAAGAATGGCCTCTTAAAAATATGTTGATATATCATAGTTTCTCCTATGAATTCATTACTGTTTGCATGGAAACTGAGCAATTTAGAAACCTGTACTGAGCCTGTACTGAGCCTGGGCATGCTCAGAAGAGGCAGACAGGGGATTAACATTCAGTCATTGGCTGTGATGTCAACTGTCAAATCCATAACTGTCAGTTGCTAACCAGGAAGTAGAAACAGGGGAAACAGGACATTGTGCAGGATTTTAGGTTAGACTTATATATTTCAGATTTCAAACTATTACAGTTTAGGGTTTTAGGGGGGTGATTTACCTGTATGTAAGTTTTCATTTTGGGGCTGGACTTGCCCTTTAAGAGGCAACAAGATAGCCCATTATGAACAGACAGCCTGGCAGTGTTGACATCCTACTCCACTAGACTACAGCCTATTTCATTGAACAATAAACATATAATGCAATGCTCACTATGCATGGCTGCAAAATGTAAGTAAATTACAATTATATGTAAAAATGCTATTTAATACTGTCAATGTAGATTAAATATACATTATAGTGCATTGTCTATATTCAGGTTACTGTGACAACTGAAGGTCCTTCTCCTCCTCAGTATGCCCTAAATGCAGGCTGCCCAATAGGAAGGCAAGCTCTTTGCTTAGCTCATCTTTCCATTGACTTACTACTACACAGGGGCCCTCGCCCCTTAATGTACTGTATTGTACTTCTATTACAGCATTAGGGTGACATGCTTTAAAGTCTGTTACTGACACAAAGGTAACTATGTGTCACCAGTAAGGGTGGATTCCGGGAACCTGTAATTCCACCCTAAACAAGCCCATGGTTAAAAAAATCTCTTTGGTGTTTGGACATACGGAAATCCTTTAAGGAGCCGCAATCACTCTGGGCAAATGTGGCTTCCGGTATTTAATAAAAAATCCAGAAAGGGGTTTATCGCCGGTGGCACTTAAACTCCAGCTATTAGAAAGCATTAAAAAGTAACGCTAAAAGCGCAAATCCGTTATTATATACATTGTGCCATTTTCGCCTAGCGGCGTAGGTGCAATGAAGGAGTTAAACTCGCACTAACCTATTCAAGCATGTCAGACTTCTGATCAAAAAATTACATGGATTTTGTTTACTTTATTTGTAAATTCTCATTCTAAAAGTAAAATAACATATTAAGTAAAAAGTGAGAAACCCAAGGCAGGTATTTCTAAGCAAGCTGTTGATATCAGCTGTGTTTAGCACCATGTGAGTTCCTCCTGGGAAATCAGAAAGCAGGAATTGACCTCTGATTTTCAGATACATTGTGCAGGTGATAAAAGAACTTGTCAACACAGGTTCTTCAGAAAAATGAGAAAATTCAATCTGTTACTCTCTCGGATAAACTGTACCAAACGATCAAGGGGTAAAGCTGACTATACACTAGGGCGGACATTCAATAGACTAGACGTTTGTATATAGACAATCTATAATCTATCGAATGTCTAAAGACCGCATTTTACAAGCAGTGGTTCTTATCTTGAGATAATCCACTTTGGCCTATTCATTTTGTAATCTCAAATTGATTGCATAAAAGAACGGGCTAGACGGTACCGTAGATTAGACATTTGTCTACAGACGAACATCTCTAGACAAATGTCTAAAGTAGCGTATGGGAACCTTAAGGTGGCCATACACTATTACGATCGTAATTACGATCTTAAACCGACCGATACTTTGATAGACAGATGTACAATGTTAATTGTACCAAGATGTACAATAAATATTGTTCGACATTCAATTTGTTTTGTGATTAATGTCGAATGTCGTCCATTGTGAGTTTACATTACACTCACATTTAATCGGAACTTTAAAAAACACTACAATCATTCTACCAATCGACTTAAAAACCAACTTTCCCAATCGTAATTATGATCGATTTTACGATCTAATGTCGTGTGATAAACATGGGAAAATGTACAAATTTTCGGCCAATCGATGGAAATATCGGATTGTATGTTGGATTGTACATAAAATCGGCCTAATGTATGGTCACCTTTAGGTACTCCGGCATGAAGAACCTAGTTAGCAATTTCTAAATTATTATTCAGATTGTTTCACTATTTGTCACTAATCTAATTTAAATTCAAACAGGCATTAAATAATAAAAAAAAAATCACAATCATTAATTCACTGATGTCTGCATGCTCCATTACTTGTGTTAATTTTCTTTCAAATTCCATGGTAGCATATACGAGTGTCAGAAAGGCGAAGTTTAGAAATGGACTAGAACTCGAACTCGAGGTGAACTATTCGAGTTTGAACGGACTCGGACTTCTCGAACTATCCCGGACCTGGATTTCTCGGACTTTCGACATTTTCTTGACTTTCGATAATCATCGAAAAATGCAAGTAAAATGTCTATTATATCAATATGCGAGTAAATATCAAATCCACAAGTAAAATGTCTATTATACCTATTTGCGAGTAAATATTGAATCCGCGAGTAAAATGTCTATTATACCTATTTGCGAGTAAATATTGAATCCGCGAGTAAAATGTTTATTATACCTATTTGCTAGTAAATATTGAATCCGCGAGTAAAATGTCTATTATACCTATACACGAGTATCAAATCTGGGAGTAAAATGTCTATTATACCTATACGTGAGTATCGAATCCGCAAGTAAATATCAAATCTGCGAGTAAAATGTCTATTATACCTATATGCGAGTAAATATCTAATTATCGAATCCGGGAGTCGTTCATGGGATAATTATGGAATGTTTGCACGCGAGAGCTCGAAAGTACCACGCGTGAAAGTAAAATCCAAAAGTTTCTGAAAGTCCTGGATATTTGAATGTGTTCCCCAGACCATTTCCCAGGTCCCACAGCCATTTACATTAAGTTACCAATGATATTTTTAATTGTATTTCATTAGAACTTTTCGAACTATTTGTTTCCCATTGACTTTAATGGGTCCGTTTTCGAACTTTTGACCTTTCGAACTTTCCATATAGTTCGAAAGTTTGAACTTTTGAAAGTTCAGCCATCTCTAGCCAAGTTAATTAGCAGACATAACCTGGTGGGTCTGGTCATCAGTGGGTACTATTCACTCAGAATGAAAGCAGAAAAGCGGGAAAATTTGATAAGGAAACATTTTGGTTGGATTAAAGTATCCGGTGAGTGTGTTGTGCACTCTGACACTATATATAAGTAAGATAGTAATAACAGCTTAGATTACGGATAAGACAAAAGTAAAACTATTGTCCTCTAACAACATTTGGGCATTTGTGCGTGCTTCTCACATTCTAGTGTTATTGGTTATATTTATTCCCATTTTTTACATCATTCTGATCATGCCTACGGGGGATGTTATGTGTTTTGTAACATCCTACAGCATGAGGAGTTATTCCCAGCCTCAAACCAATAGAGAATGATGTATAACTGCTCTAGTAAACGTCTGTGTGTATTACAACTAAATGATTCTATTTATTTTAAGCAAGTAATATATTTTACTCTCCAAACTTGAATAATAATCAAGTTCTGTGATGACACACCCTTCACTATTAGACCCTGAAGTCATTTTGTGGCGCTTTCAATTTCTGCGGAAGCTCAAAAAAGCTCGATATTTAAACAAGTTCTGGATATTTTTACGTGTTCCCCACACCATTTTCCAGGTCCCAGAGCCATGTACAGTAAGTTTGCATTGCTATTATAAACCAAACAATAAGTTTACATTGCTATTATAAACCAAACAATAATAAGTTTACATCACTATTATAAACCAAACAATAATACGTTTACATTGCTATTATAAACCAAACAATAATCCAAACTTTTCAAACTATTTGATCTCCATTGACTTTAATGGGTCTTTTTTAGAATTTCCACTAAGGTTTAGAAGTTCAAAAATGAACCGAATTTAGGAAGTTCGGCCATCTTTATTTGTGACAATGTGTGGGCTCTATTATTGTCTATTGGATAATTTTTACCTGGTCACAAACTTAACACTTGCACTTTTACCTTCTACCTGACAAGGTACTTTAAAATAATCCAGCAGGGGGGCAAGCTGCTTCCAGGGAGAATCAGGGCAGAGTATAAGGAAAACCATATTAATATTTTAAGAGCCAGGACAGCAGATACATCTCTGTCAGCCGTAAGGGAGGATTCTGGGCACCTGTTTTGTGCCCCTAAACACAATGGTTAAAATAATCACCCTGGTGTTTGGACATACGGACATGCTTTAGGATTCTTTAGATTTTTTTTATAGTAGGAATGGGCTCGATACATTTTTAAACATAAATAGCATTAAAAGTTACTGGTATTAAGGCAAATGGAACCTCATTTACCTTGTGCCGCAATCGCTTGGCTTCCGTGGCTTTCGGTATTTAATACCATATTTGTGCCTGGGGGTAAATCCTGAAAGGGATTTAAACTCAATGCCACTTAAACACCAGCCATTAGAATGCGTTAAATAGTAGCACAAATACATCATTAAATACATTGCGAAACTCCTGTAGTTTTGTGCAATCGCATGTGCGCCAATTGCGTAACATTGCTCAATCGCAGCTCACAGCAACACGCATGAGAGTGCTGGAAAACTCGCTTGTGCATGTTACAGTGTGGCCTCAGCCTTAGGCAGGGATTAAAGAGTATGTCCACCACCCACCCTTAAAAAAAAAAGGCGAAATTTCACTTTTAGTGTCAAAATAAAACCAGTACATTTTGATAAAATTTTGGGAGGAACTGTAAGATTATAGCCTTATAATCTTACAGTTCCAGGAAGAGAAGGAAACCAGAAGCCACAAAGGGGTAGGTTATAATAAATAATGCACTCTGAACTGTAAATTAAATATTAGAAGTCACCTTGGAGTTCCGTGTCCTGTATAAAAGGTACTCGGTCTGTGGCCTTATGCTTTTATATGGTCACGGAACTTCTAATATCCTTATAATTTACAGTAGGGGGTGCATTATCCACTATACATTTTGCCATAAAAAGGTAACGGTGTATTACACAATATGTATAGCTCTTGTGCATGTACTGTTGTTAATCTTACTAGTCTTTAAACTAAATGAAAATTATGGTTGCAAAGCATTAATATATTCAACCTGGGAAAGGTGTTTATAATGAGAAGAATGCATTTCAACCTTTCAGACACTGCAGTGTCACTTAAAACAAATGTCCCTAAACATGCCTACCTGCTCCTCTTTTAAATACATCTCCTGTCATCACCATAGTAACCTGCAGGGCAGGTACCACAGCTCTCAGTTTAAGTTTTTTTAGCACGATGAGTTTTGCTGGGTATCAATTAACCCTTTCTCTGTCTGGATTTATTTTTAGTGTTATCGCCCAATTGCTGTATCCTCAATTATGCCATGGAAATATTTAGCTGTGTAAAGGTCTGGATGTTATCAACATATGACATCCAGTAGGACATAGATCTCTTGCATAATGCACTGTTCGTTTAAATCTAAACAGGCTAGAGAAGGGTTTATCAGGAATCCAAAGGATTACACTCAAATGCAAGATACAAGGCTAAGAAATGAATACATATATTAGGGTGTCAGAAATGAGACGGCACTAGAGGATTTGTGTACTGTTTGTAGAACAAGCTATCTTAAGCCAGACACTATTGGCACAGGATTGTGTGTGTGTGTGTGTGTGTGTCTGCGTTTGGTGCATGTATATCTGTGCAAGGTGTAAGGCAGAGAGCAAAAGAGATAGGGAGGGGGAGAGAGAAGAGGGAGGTGCATGGTTTTTTCACTGACTGCTGCTTCTGATCCTTGAAACACACACACAAGCATCATACAAAAAGCATCCACAACCTTCATCTGCCTCTGTGTCCAAAGGTAACACATTGTGGGAGGCATCTATCATCTATGGAAGAGAAAAAATCTCTTGTGCGCTGTTAATGGAATTGGAAGTCAATGCAGTAGGATCCAGTAGGGTTCTGGTACCCTGCACCCCATTGTTTTAGGCACAGGATGTCTTCATCTCCAAAGGATTGTTAAATTGAGGAAATCATGATGTTACTAATATACATTTTCACCAAATGGAGACGAGGCTATTGGTTTCTTGGATTGGTTTGAAAGAGGTGTAAGGGAACGTTGTCTCTCTCCCTTTTACCAGTCTTTTTCCTTTTTGGGGAAGTTAAAAAGCACATTGTAAAATGTGGGATTCGCTGGAACTCTTGGGCTGTTTTTCAGGTTGATGAAAGGATTTACAAATAAAGTGGTCAGCAGCGGAAGCCTTTTGATCATGTAGACTACAAGTGTTAGCCTAGGTAAGTCCAATTCAAGTCTGTTATCTCAACTTCAATGTTTTTTTTTTTGCTGCATTGGGCCTGCAAAACATGGGCAAAAAGTGTTCATCCTCTACTAAAAATACAGCAGTGTAGTGAATGATGTATAGTTTAGATGGTGTAGTACAGTGTTGGACCAGGAACATTCACTCTGTGTGCGTCCCCATCCAAATGTTTTCCTCCCAAACTGTGGTATCTAAAAGGTTTCAATAAACTATTTACAGAATGGAAGGATACAAAGACTAACAAGTTCCTGAAGAACCACCCGTTGTTCTTGATTTGCTTTTTCTAATATATTTGCATGTGTGCTTGTAATACTCCTCTAAATATTTACATGCGTGACCAGTTTTACCATAAAATGATCTCACAAGTCACAACTCCCAGCGCTATCAAACACAGAACCTATATATTATACACATAATGAAAAAATCCCATGCATCTTAGCAGGCAACTTGTGTTTACCAATACAAGTTCTCTAAGATGTTCAGCCCTTGCAGTAATATTCATGCAGGGATTTCTACAATGTGTATTTGTGACAACAGAGCTGTATGGAGCTGGGGCTAGTTATGCAATTTCAAATTCACTTGTCAGCTAACCAAATAGCAAGGGGGGGCATTAATGAGATGAGCAAAACACTATGATCGTGTACAGTAGATAAAGGAAATTAGCAGTCTGGCATTCTGAGAATACATATTAGAGGGTTTCTCTGCATTGTTATCATTTCAAGAATAGAGGCAAATATGATAACCTTAGGGCATATTTTTTCAATACATTTTTTTAGAAATATCCTGCCCATTTAGATGGGACAAATCAATATTTCCTTTTATTGTTAACAAAGGCATTTTCTGAAAATGGGAATATATGTTCTCTTTGATCTATGTTGTGCACAGTCCCTAATGATTATTCGAATGCTCCCCTGTATAATTACATTTCAATCTAAATCCTGCAGTTTCTCAGTGGATCGGCTGCAGCTCAGTAATCTTTACAGGTCTTCTCTTCAGAAGTGGCCATATTTTACTGGTTTACACTCTGCGCATTGTTGTCTTCTGACACCCTGATCCTTGCACTGCACCTATGGATAGTTTGTTTAGAACATTTTTTGTAAGGAAGAATACAGGGAAAATCTAAATAGTGACTTTATGATGATACGCATAGAAATAGCAGGGATTAATATGCCCCACTATGGCAAAATCAATTTATTAAATTGTGCAGAAAGTGATGTCTGGAGAATGCTGGGACATGTGTAAAAAGAATTGGACAAGTTCACTATGGAACAAGATCGGGCGTTCTGCTTTTTACAATTATTTCAGGTTTTATCCCTTCTTTAAAGGGTATTTTACATGCTTTTCTTTAAAAGCATTTTTACAGGACTGCATTAGGCTGCTGTCATTATGGGCACCTAAAGGGTTAATATTCTGCATCTCATTAGGGATATTCTGGGAGCACAATACTTTTCTTAGTTAAGCTGTAATAATCATAAAAACAATATAATACGGTTTTGGTCAGAGCATTTGGAATTATTAGTAATAAAATAATTACTATATATACATTTTATTAGCCCTCAACAGGTTATTAGACTATGAAGCATTTATAATCATTTTTTTATGAGAAACCCACATGCAGAAGAGCACACACACACACACACACACACACACACACCCTGTAACATGTGTGGTATCTTGCCTCTATACTGGAAAGCTGCTCTGTGATTTTGCAAGAGGCTGATACATAAGACTGAGCCTGCATCCCTAAATTTGAGTATGATAATTGTCATGCATCTGTGCTCCCATCACCCAGGGACCAGTAGCATTACATTACATTTGTATTTGAATGTATTTTACTGTGTTCTGTTTTTCCACATGTTGAGTTCCCTCACTGTGCTGCACTGATTTACTAGTAAATCACCCACTTGAACTCCCTGTTCTTCCTCCTCTGCAAAATGTTCAAGTCTCAATGAAGCTTGAAATGATTTCCCTTTCTTTCTCCAAAATGCGACATTGCAGTTTAGTGTGTGTTGTGTACTGTATATTAATCTATAGATCACATGCAGCATGTAAATGCAGTGTTTATGGGAAATAACTAGAACAAAACATGTCAACCTATATGTTACAAAGTATTCAAGCCAGAAGATGGATTATAGTCCACATATGGGTGCTGCTGCAGGCTGAGTTTCCAATCAAAATAATGATTTTCCAATGATGAGCCAAACTACTGTAACTGTGGGACTAGAGTGATCTACAGCAGTAGGACAAACAGTAAATGTATATTAGATAGATAGATAGATGTGTTATACATGTTTTATAGTTCCCATTTAATATTAATTATTATAGTGATAGGGCTATAAATTATTTGGTTGTCTCCTGATATTAGGGTTTGAAGTCCTTTTAGGTTTTACTGTAGGCCTTTCTTTATTACTGCCCCATTGGAGTTTGGCAGATAATTAAATACCCGGTTCTACTAACAGGCTGTCCTGTGGTTTGGGGGATGTTTTAAGGTATAAGATTATTAATTCATTCAAGTGTCAGCATTTGTTCTGTTTCAATTAGTTGATCATTTGCAGCCGCCATGGTATAGCAGAATGCAAGTCAAACCGTGCTGTGAAGGGTTTGACATTACCCCATCTGTTCTGGCAATGTTTCAGAGCTCCAACTTTCCTTCTTTAGATTAATTTTATTCTACAAGTTAATATACCTTCAAAGCTGTTGAGCAGTGCTTTGTTTCAGTGTATTGTGATGGGCCTTTGGCTGGGGCTGTATAGCTATGTCCTATTGTAAATTAGTTCATTCTGATGTACGTCTAATCGTCTTTAACGTTCCGTTACATTCCCACGGCCGAATTACACTTTACAGTTGACATTACAGCTCTAAATGTCATAAAGTGGATCAGGAAAACCAGTTGGGGAAATATCGCAGATAAGTTACTAGCGTATGGGCACCTTAAAATTAGTTGCGTGAATGCAGGTAATGTTGTATAGTGCAAGATGAGGTGGTTTCATTTTTTTAACCTAAAATTCTTGGGTCAGACAAAATGATGCAGTATATTTGTAATTATACAGGCTGAACAATGAGAGGAAACAGTCTTTAGTGGACATTAGGGTATATACTCTTATAAATATTTGAAAGACAAACACTGTATTCCATTAATAACTACCCACTGAGGCCGTTTTATCTCCAGGGGCTAAAGGTTCGTACACACGTGTGTACAAACGTGTGTGTACACTCGATGTGTACGAACGGCTGTTTTGTCCCATAATCAGCCCATGTATAGGCATTTTATTGCCCGAAACGGGCATTCGTTCAGAGATCCGCCCGGCAGATCATGCAATGATCCCCAAACAAATGGGCGTTTCCAGCAATAAAATGCCCATACACAGCACGATTATCGGCAAAACGGTCATTCATAAATGTCGTGCATTGCGGGTCGGCACCCGCTATCGTGAGTACGATCCTTAATGGTGGTCTGCTTTGGAGTCTACATACTGTTGGGGCTAATATAAAGTTAAAGTGTGCCAACAACTAATGTAAGGTTTACATTTCAACAATCAATTTGGTTAATTGTTTTGTTCCTTTACCACAGGTGTAAATATCAATATTATTCAAACCTCAGAAAAATTTTAGGGGGAGATATATTACTTACCTCGACACTCCACTTACCTTCCTGGTTCCCGCAATGCAGTAATCACTTAGCGATATTTACTGTAGCGTGGTAGCCCTCTGTAGTTAACGAATGCTGGGAGTTGTAGTTAACGAATGCTGGGAGTTGTAGTTAACGAATGCTGGGAGTTGTAGTAAACGAATGCTAGGAGGCACACCTTTTGGAAAATCCCTGCTAAAGCATGTATGCACGCTAATGCACGCTATAGTTCATTTGCTGCCGGATACAGTATGCCCCTGTTAGTTTAATTGAGGAATGGGAGGTAAAACATAGCTCATTTACCTCCCATTTTTCAATTAATGCAGAGAAGGAATAGTTTACTTTCTGAGTGAACTATTCCTTTAAATCTACAACGTAGTGTGAAAACTGACATTCAGCGTTTTGTATCGGGTGTCTGCCGCCATCAATGGAAACAGCACAGGCCCGGCAAAGTACTAGTTAAACCCATGCTAACACAATAGAATATCGGGAAGTGTAGGATTAACTCTTTTTTAGCCATTAGTGGACACTATTACATCTCCCTGTTAAAATTTGAAGAGATGGTAACATCAGAAAATACCATGAAGCAACATGAATTTATATGGCATGTACAAACAATTAAACTGTGCGTCATCACGAGAAACAAAAGAATTAAAGTTACACTACATCTAAGTCTGAATGGATTGGATGATACAAACCAATAGCTGTAACGGTCACCTCTAAAACCAGCAGCATTGAGGAGAAATCATTGTGCCTTGTGACACTGTCTTTTCTCTACAGGATAAATATTTCATATTTAAAATAGATTATATATGCGTCATTTTTGTGGCCAATAGACAAGCACACAAAAAACCATGTTGCAAACAAAGAACTTTTGAAGAACCTGATGAAGTCCTCTATTTGGAAGTGTACTATGTGACATCTTCCCCCAGCCAGTGAGGACCAGTATAAAATTGAAAGCACATGCATTGGCCTTGTTATCAATACACTGGCAAGACAGATGGCTACACAACCAATATGGCCTAATACAATTATCCACACTGCAAGCAACTGCTATAACAGATCCCATGGGATTTTAAAAAAATATGTCAAGTAGCCTCCTGACCATCCATCATGCTAATTACATTCCAATGCTGCTCTTTGTCCATCCGAGCACTCAGCTGATTCAATGGGATGCCCATGTGTTTATGCCTTGATATCCATAAAATATGCTACATAAACTGCAAGCACAATGTAAGGTTTTAAAAAAATAAAATAAAAACGCAGACTCGATATACAGTTCTATACAGCAGATTGGGCTGTTTGGAGGGGGGACTAAACATATGTTTGCTCTCCGTTCAGCTATAACACTAGCAAAAAATTCATTTATTTCTAAATATGTGGTTAGTTCAGTCAGATGATTGATATATTCATTACTGTGGGGGATTAGCCTCTTGACATCTAAGGGATGAAATGTAACCAGCATCTCTCCATCTAAGCTGGTCACCAACAGGTGCAAGTAAATGAGTTTCTTGTGAAGGACATTTTGTATTCCAAAGCTATACGTGTCTGTGAAAGTGAGGGTTCTCATTGGTTAGAAATGTCTGAAGCGATTGATACCTTTTGATTTTTGGAATATTAAATCAATATAAACTAAAAAATGAAATATTGTCCCTATTGGTAATGCTTGGCACAAAATTGAAGTAATGTATTTTATCCATACACTAATCAATAGATTTCTAATTAAGATATCTTTTTATTAGGTGAAAACCAAGTGGATTTCTTCAATGTGCATGTAGTGCTTCCCAGAAAATTGTTGAGTAGAGATGCCTAATTTTGTTACAAACTGTTTATGGGGGGTTCGGACATCTCTATTGTTAGATAAGGAACAAACCGTTAAAAATGGATTTTATTAACCTGGATCAAAAGGAAAATGCAAAGTTCATCTCCTGTATTTTCTCCATCATTAAATAACTTTTAGGGAGATTCACTCAGAGCTGCAATTGCTCTGGGCAAATCCCAGAGAGAAATCTTACCAACACACAAGAATCTAACGCCAGCTATCAGCTGGCATTAAATACTTACGTGTGTGCAGTCTCTGGTAAATAGGCTTGTGGCGGCTGTGTCTCTTCTGATACTCACACAGCCGCCACAAACTAAGGGTTATGTTAAGTCATGCTGAACGTTCGTAAATAGACTAGCAAAACTTTAACCCCATAAAAGAGCACTAGAGCTGGCCGAACTTCGTTTCGTTTCCGAACTTCCAAACTTCAGTAAAAGTTTGCAAGTTCGAAAACAAACCCATAGGGGATCAATGGGGAGACATCATCTGCCCCCAAGTCTCAGACTTGAGCATTCCCACTGCTAAGCCATCACCAACTGCATCACCTGCCCCCAAACTTCTAAATAATATTTAAAGCTAGCCTTAAGCCTTAAAGATTTCACTAAGGTGTCTATAGGAAAAGGAATAGACAGAGAATGGTTACAGGTCTGTAACTAGCTTCAGAAAAGGTGGGATTTTCATCTTGTTTCATGTTCATCTTGTCATAGACTCAGGAAGACAAGGAACTGTAACTTTACAAGCCTATAACTTGAAGGATAACTATTGTTATAAAAAACAGTTAAACTGTAAAGTACTTTGGCCAGGGATATAGGACAGGTAATTCCTACCTCCCAATATTGTTTCTGTGAGGAGCACCAGCCCAAAGAAAACTGATTCTGCAAGTCTTCCTCCTGGCTTCAGCACTATCAGCACTAATTCAGGAATAGTCCAGGACTAACCTGGGAAATGCAAACTGTTGGTGCTGTGGCTCCTTAAAGAACATGTCCACCTGTGAAAAAAACTTTTGACATGTGGTAGGGCTAGTTCTCCCAGCCCCAACCGCTATAATGTTATATCCAGAAAGTGACCCGATAGTTACTTACCCTCCCTCTATCGTTCTCTGCACAATCCCGGCCCTCTGCTTGCACAGAACTGCAAGCAGGGGGCGGGACCGGCAGCCAATTGTGGATGAGGCTGCCGGCAGTTCACAACGGGGGAGGATAGAGGGATGGTAAGTAACTATCGGGGGGAGTTTCTGGATTATAGCGGTTGGGGCTGGGAGAACTATCCCTACTATATACTAACAGGGTTTAACACTAGGGGGAGGGAGACCAAATCGGGTGGGAGAGGGAGGGAGAGGGGGGAGGCCTGTAGTGCACATGCCAAACTTCTCCTGGAGGGGAGACAGGGGAGACAGTCCTATATGGACTGTGCTATCTTCCTGGTGGCCACTTTTTCAGACTTTGGGGGGGGTTACTGGAGTACCATTTGGAGCTGGAATGTAAGGTAAGGATTTTATTGCACTACATAGTGGGGCCAGTAGTGGGGGGAATTATAGTTTTGGGGGTGGACATGCCCTTTAATGAGATGATATTTTGAGGTAGGAATAATCAATCCTACCTCCCTGTCTCAGGTACCTTCAATTTTTAAACAGTTAATTATAAGTATATTTATCCTTTGATCCAGAGAAGACATTTCAAGACTTGTTTGAAAGGTATGAGAGAGCACTTTTAAATTGAGGACACTTGTACCCTTTAAGGTTATTGGAATAAACTATAATCTGAATTAATACCTTAATATATTTTTAAATATGCATGAAGATTCCCTTTTTGCACCAACCCTCCTACTGATTTTGTCTCCAGTCCGCAATGTAGCCAATGAAAATATGCGTCTTAGCAGTGTGAGATGGAAATATCACTCTAAGAAAGTTTCTTTAAATACAAACTAAAGAACTAAAATGAAACCGTTTATCATGGCTGCTCAGAAATTCATATTTTGGAAATATTTATGTTTTTTGCTATATAGTTTGCAAAAGAAAATTGGTCCAGTTTTGTAATGTTGGGGTCTAATGTTAAAGTAAAATACTATTTCAAAACTACGCAAGATATTATTTAATAAAAAAAAATCCAGTTGTCATTTAAAGGAGAACCAAACTTATTTTTTTAAAATCCTAATATGAAAGCTTTTCTACCCAGAATACCTATACATTGAAAGATTATTCTCTAGTTATTTGCATTTAGTACATATAAGTAATAGATTCTAGAACAAAGGAGGGAGGCTTTCATGTTGTTGCCAGTACAACTCATAGCCCATGTTGGCTTCAAATAACCACACCCCTAGATGAACATGAAATCACAGGTGAGTTGCTGGTGGCGCACCATGTAAATGCTGTGTTTTTAGGAACAAACACACCAAGAAGTCACAAGTTCTAATCCACAAATTTATTTTGAAACAATATAACATAGTCTACTGCCTGATTTTATTGCTTTTTTTGTTTGTTTGTTTCCATGTTTCTAGAAAAATATAAAGTTTCTACATATGAATAAACTTTATATATAGCAGCTCTGTTTTTTATTTACCAACCAACGTGAATTGCTGACAGTCTTCCAGTAGCAATACAAAACAGTGAACTGATTTTACTGCCATTAACTGAATTGTACATCTGTCTATTGCAAGTCTCTGGTGGCGTGTTCTGCTAAAGTGCTGGGTTACTAAGAAAATAGACTATATGGTGGCACAGGTTTGATTCCCCATGCTCCCTTTGTTTTGTTTTTATTATGTGTCTAGCAAACGATAATGGGGCTCATTTACCCAGAGCCACAATCGCTCTGGGTAAATGCTTCTTCCACGTTTTAATATCACGTTTGCGAATGTGGGTAAATCCCGGTAAGTGATTTACCCACTGCAGGATTTTAAATCCTGCGCTAAAACTAGCGCAAATGTGATATTAAATTGCGTGCGTCGGATGTGCGGGTAATTTTTGCATAACCCACGCATCCAAGGCTAATATGGAACTAAAGTCGTGCTAACCCGTTGGCTACCGGTTAGCGCGACTTTAGCTCCATTTATTTGCCCAGTGACTGTGGGTAAATGAGGCCCAAAGACTCCACATGTACTGGACAATTACTTATTAGCCATTGTGGCATAGCGGTAGAAAGCTTAGTTTTAAGAAAGATGCAGTATAGAAGGTTGCTGGTTCGATTCGCCATACTTACTTTTACTTTTTGCTGAAATGTAAAATTTTCTGTTTCCTTAATCCATGCTAGCAAACACATACACTGCAAAGATTACTTCATCATTGTTAGGGATAGGAGCATTTGTAATGTGTTTACAAAAAAACTGCACTGAAATCTGAGTTCTGTGTCAGAAGGAGGGATCTCTGAGCTGTAACATGATTGGTTGTCAGCTTCCAGGAAGCAAGACTGCAGTTTCCTGTAAATGTGTACTGCGCACACTTAGCGGGGTGTTCCCAGATAAGGTGTATTATGGGAGCTGACCCCTTGTACTCATAGGTTATTTTCCTAAATCACCCAGCATCCACAGCAAAGGGAGAGATGAGACACAGCTTGTTGTGTGTTTCTGAATGTGCTCTGTCTATTGGGACAATGTTGTCTTGGGACTTTAGTTTTCCTTTTAACCTACTAAGCTGGCTATGTCTGTATACTTTCAATCAACAGCCAATGCACATTTGCTTTTACTATCCCGACAGAGCTACCCAATAAAGCAACTGGTAGAAGTAAGCTGCATTTCCCATGGAGGGCAGAAAGCTAATTATCAGTTTGCAGTTCAATTAGTAAAACTGCTGGCAATAATTAGAACTGTTAAGAAGATGTTTTCAATGTGTTTTTAACACAATGTCACCTCTTGTACTGTTTGCTAGTTTTATTTTACTGTATTAGTTGGGAAAAGAAATCCATCAGCAGAATGATAAAACAAGATATCCTATATACTAACCGAGAGGTGAAAATGGCTCACAGAGGCAGAAGTTTGAACGTCGCACCATCAACCCTGCTCCCACTGTCTGGGCGCCCTTGGAAAAGCTGACCACTACTTACAAGCACACGCACTCCACAGTGGAGGAGGGATGACGACGTAGCGCTCGTGACATGCGTGAGAGACACAACAATGCCGTTTCCAGGAGGGGGGAGAGAAGGGAAAGAGAGGGGGGTGAGAGTGAGAGAAGGGAAAGAGGGGGGGCAGAGAGAGAGTGAGAGAGGAGGGAGAGAGAGAGAGAAGAGGGGGGAGAGAGAAAGGAAAGAGAGGGGGGAGAGTGAGAGAAGGGAAAGAGATAGAAAGAGAGGGGAGAGGTCTTTAAATGCAGGGTTGAATGATTCTTTAAAGAATTCAGGGTTTGTTGGTATATAAAAGAACATGTGCTGTCAATCTTTGTTCTTACTGAACCGTTTGGAAGTTCAGTACATAAATGGTGCACAGAGTAGAACTTTTACAAACCTCAGCAAATAAGAATCATATCGATAAATGTGCAGTATAAACATGAAAAGATAATAACATTTAAAATAAATGTACTACCTATAAATGCTCCCAGTAACCAATATGCAGGATTCATTGTTTGCATGTACGGACTGGAGCCTTAAAGGAATTGTACACTGAAAAAAACCCCTTTGCCTCATTTTAATCTATAAATGAATACATCTAACCAGCACTCAAGGCTCGTACACACGTCTGATGTGTGCAGATCGACGAACGACCCCCGACCAAATGAATACTCACGCACTATTCTTGCCCTAAATGGCCGTTCATGGTGCGAATGTGTAGGGGGTCATTGCTCACTGCCGAATAGGACGTGTGTACGAACCTTAACTCCAATCTATTTGTGTTGCTGCATGACTTCAATCCAATACTTGTTTTGTTCAAGGTCAGTCCTCCCAGCCCCCTGCCAGGCTATCTGACTATGTGAGGGCAAGCATACTCAGTAATCCCTATAAAGCAGGATTGGATGATTGCATTTCCCACTATGCAGTTCATGTACCAATTGTCACCATTCCAACTACAGCAAAACAGCACATAACAGAAGATACTAAGGATGAAATGTAAGCTGTTTCAGATTAGAAATCTAAAAGAAATAAGGGTCAGATCAACAGTAATGTCCAGTAATGGACAATTAAAAAAAACAAATTTCCCAGTGTGCATATCCTTTAAGGTGGCCATACATATGGCGGATAATACAGTCCATTTGACTTTGATCCAATTAAATGGTTCTATAAAATCCCGAAGATCCGAAAATCTGAAAACGAAAAGAATGTTCAAGGCTATTTTCGATAATCATTGTTATAATCATGTTTCCAGTGGAAAAAAACTATTGAAAAATCCCTTTATTGTTTAAAATTAGTTATTTTTGGGGGGGTGAAACAAAATTTTAAAAAAGTTTATCTCTTTTCTCCAGTTCTTTATAAAATTGTCCTATGGCATCATTGTCCATTGCATGACCTGTTGTACCTTAAAAAAACATTAAAAAAAAAAAAGCTTTCTTGATAGAAGCATAGCAATCCATTTGCTCAACAAAAGTAAGATAAAGACTTTTTAATGATTTGGAGAAGAAAACTGTCAATCAGCATTTCTTGCTTGCAGCCATCAATGTATCCTCTGAGAGTCTTAGTCATTTCTAGCTGTTTTGGGACCTTGGGATTGCAACAGTGCAAAAGGATGAATGTGTTTAAAGCTTTTAATCTTTTTCTATGAACAATAAATACTAAGTAGTTAGAATACTGCATTTATTTGTTCTAAATTCTTAGATTCTTAAATTTTAAATTCATCTTATCTAAACATTACTGTTATGCCAGGACAATTCATGTAATATATGCTAACGAGGAACCTAAGGGTCTGTATGTTTTTACTGGGGTTTATGAGAAGCACCTATGTGACAGCCTTACGCCAAGTGCACTGTGCATCTGTATGTTTCTGGCCTTCAGAATAGATTACAGGAAGAAAGAAGTGTTAGGATTAGATTTATGTTAGCTGAACATTGAATCAAGAAGATAAAAAACATCTTTACAAAGGATTATATATACATTTTATTATATTTATATATTAAATATGTATTATTACATTTATTAATATTCATTATATACTAAACTAGAGGCAGCCAATCACGGACACGGCCGCTTGACCGCACCAAAACGCCCCCTAGTGTGCACGAGCCCTTTAAAGTACCAACAAATAAAAAATAAATTTGCTAAACATAATAATTTTGTCCTATTTCTGGTCCAATCATTTTGAATTATTCAATCCTATTTATAAATTTGTTGTGTCAACTATTGTTATTGACTTTAACCCTAAACTGTTCATTGTACAATGTTTACATTAAGTTAAGCTAACTTATTATAAAACATTTACTTAATAAACCTGCAATGTCTGTTTTCTGCTTTAGTAATGACTGCTTAATGGTCTGACATTCATCACACAAAATACTTTGAACTAACCTCTTCATGTCATTGGATAAATGGAGCCAAAATCCATGTACATGTTGTATTCTAGATACAGTACATGGGAGAATCCCATAAACTCACCAGAATTCCTCCAAAATTGCAAAACAAATATGGCTGGCAAATTTGTACAGAAAAGTAAATCACAATTAAGTATACTGCTTCCTCAACAACATGAATTGAATGGGAAACATGCCCAGGGTTTACTTCCCTTTGAATTTCATTTTAATTCATATCTGCCAAAAATGGACAAACAAGTCTATTAAAATACTGTAATAATGAATCACACAAATTATGTTTCTTTCTTATGTGGTTATTCACAACCTTCAATAAGAACCACTAAGTGCTAAAAGACATAATTGCACAAGTCCTGATATTCATCTGAAAGAATGGAACAGGAGAGAATGTAAACTATAAAGCATTAGAAGACATTACTGTACGGTATTCATTGTGTTTCTGGAAATGTTGCTGCTTTAAATAGCTTTTTATTTTAATATATATTTTATGACATATGAAAGGGGAACTAAAGCATAATAACTTCAATTCCAATGACCCCTATGTACTGAAGTATCACAATTTATATTAAAAGGCAGTAGAAATGATTATGTTAGGCTTTCTGTTGAATCTTTATTTGGGGCTGATGCAATAAAAGGGGAAAACGTTTGCATGTGCTAAAAACCTGCAACAACCAATCAGTTAATCTTCAACTACAGTAACACAGTAAAAAGCCAACACCTGATAGGTCTCTACGAATTAAGAGCACACACTTTTGCCCTGTTTTATTTCCTCAGTTACTTAATCAAAAGTCCAATAAGACTGGACTAAAATATCTGCATTATGCACAGCACAGAAATCTGCAGTGGTCACACATATGATACATATATTTCTCACCATTCTTATAGAACAGTTTGTCTTTGGATTAAAAAAAGAGGGGTGGGGGTGGGGGAAACATGTTAAAACATTTCTAATCTGTCCTGATCCCCATGGTAGTAACATCAAGAACTGCAAGAAGTTGGTAGAACTTTGATACTGTAGGTCTACAATAGGTTTAGGCGGAGTTTGGACACAATTTATATGGATTTGGTGAATGTGGGTGGTTTTGGGTGGAATTAGGCTTATACTTGTCCCTGCTTCAAAATATTGGATACATTCTAACCTGTGAAATACATAAAATCTTTTACAAATCTCCTACAATTGTTTAGTTACTACGGTTTTATGGTACAACACAATATTCTACAAGCAGCCATTATCTCAATTACAAATACAGCTAAATGGTTGAAATTATTTTGCCGCTTTTATTTGTATATGTTTATTTACTACACAGCACTGTATATATTAAGATTTTTTTACCCAGATATGAGGAAACAAATTGCATTCTTTGGCACTTACCTTTGCAATACCATTCCTTAGTCTAGAGGCAATTGACCATTTGAATTTTTATGGTTTATGCTGGATATATACTGATCACAAGTTAAAGCGAATTGGATGATCAGCTGATTGTTCTGAGGAACGTCTAATCAGTTTTAACAATTTCCTCACCAGTCAGACTATGATTGGCATTACAGTTGTAATGTTGGAGGTACAGTAAATGGGTTAGAAAATCAGGTTTGGGGAACCTCGCTGGTAAGTTACTAGTGTATGGGCAGAAAACACATTAGACTACAGCTGCTGATTTCCTATTGTCATTATTCCTAATGGTTTTAATGGAGACCTGAAAGTCTAGCGTTATGCAAGCTGTCATCCACTACGCACCTTGTAATGAGCATTATAGTTCAAGGGATTGATGGAGAACAGTTAATGCTAAAACATTTTCCTCATTTATTGCAAAGAAGCTGTTGATTAAATCATGTATCACTTTCCTTTAATTTATTCCTTCATTGTCCTGACTACGGCAACGTGCTTTCCATTAACCTCCTTCTTCTTCCCCATAGGAATAATCCAAAGAATATTTATGTGTGAAATATTTAATGGTTCAAAGCTCCTATTTTCACCATCTAAATTCTAATAATGGGCCCTTAACAGAGGCATTGGAATTATGAAATTTCCCTCCCCAAAATAAGCAGTTAAAGCTATGTGAACGCTATGGGGCAGAAATCGCTGTGTTGTTTGGGCCTTTTTTGGTAAATGTATAATACAAGATTGTTTAAATAGTCTAGGAACTATCCCAGTGTACAAACATTTATTAAACAGGTCACAAAACGCCCCTGACAAAGTCTTAAAATACGGAATATTTCAAATTGTTGCAAAACAGGTGGCAAAATATGATGTAAATTTGTTGTTTAAAAGCAATATCTTGGTGAAACGTAGTTACTTGATGAAGAATGATATACCGGCAACATTTTTCTGTCATTACAAATACACCCACGTAGCTTTATAATAAACATATAAAAAGGCTGAAGTGAAGTGAAGTGAATTCCATTATTTTGAAAAGGACCATAAACTGGCACTTGATTGGTTAGTTGGTTCAAACAAACACCCAAATGTCCAATAAAGATGGAACATGTTTCAATTGTACATCCATATTCCATTAGTTAACTGCGAATCGCAGGCACCAGATGCATCATTAAATCCTGCTTCAGATACATATCGAAATCTTTAGCCTTTTCAGACTTGTTATATAATGTTATGGGTACCACCAATGGATCTAACTGTTACTAAGCACAGACGTGTTGGACCTTCATTCTGGGCAGCAAGCTTTTAGTTTAACAACAGCTGGAAAGCCTCAGGTAGTAGATTTTCTGTTTTAATGAATACACAAGTCTAATATAGAATGGAAAAAGATTATCTTGATGTTTTGCTAGAGAGAAAATATACTCAGAGGGATGTTGGCAGCTTTCACAGTTTAGCTATTCTTCTTTCTGCCTGATGTGCCCTTATTCCATAAATTCACCTGGAGGTTTTGCAGGTGTTCCATATACTGTGATATAAACTTGACTGGCTGTACATTTGTACCATTTTCTGTTGCTGAACGGATCTATTTTTATTACAAAGCCATCTCACACTCACACAGATTAGAGAAAACACTGCTCCCAGTGGGTTACTTTTCCATTAGGCTTTGATGAACAAACTTTCCCAGACAACAAAAATTTCTTTTTTTATCGTAGCCCTTCAAACAGACTGCTTAGATTGGACAACAGATCAGGCAGTCTAACACAGTTGCCCACATATACATTTGATTGATGGTTGATGTTAAAGAAAAGGGATAGACTTTTTGTAAAAATGACACAGACTGTTAACATACTATAAAAAATGGAGTATGTTGTTTCTTTGCTCGATATACAGTATATTGCATAATATAATTTTCCACTTTATTCCTTGATATAATTACAAAACAGTATAAATCACTAAAGTGGATGTAATACTATGCCTTGTAGGTTGAGGTGCCCAAGTACTGAGGCTGAGGATTCCTGTAGGCTATACTACTCCAGTTTCCAACACACTGGATAATAGTCAATATAATACAAAGTGCAGTGTAGCTTACGACAACACAGGACTGTAGCTGTGTTAAAAAAGCGCTTTATTGCTCAAGAAACACGCATGCTTCTTGTACAATAAAGCCCTTTTTTGAACACAGCTACAGTCCTGTGTCGTTGTAAGCTACACTGCACTTTGTATTATATTGGGTGTAATATTATTGTGCAGATTAACACTATGGGGCACATTTAGAAACCTAGAAAACATCCTAACTGATGTTGGCATTTTACATGTCTATAAATGGCCAATCTGAATTTTACGACTGTCAGTATTTTACAACCATGTTGTTTTGATTGATCTATGTTTAAGTGTTTAAGAATGGGAAGGGACATGTGCTTTCAGTGGCGTAACTAGGAATCACTGGGCCCCCCAGCAAAACTATGATGGGCCCCTATCCGTGCTTCATCCACAGTGATTTTCTGGGAGGAGGTTATATATCTCATAGGAAAAATAAGAAGATGGGGCCCCTTTGGCTCCCAGACCGCCCTGCGGTTGCTACCGCTGCTCCCCTCTAGTTTCACCACCGTGTCCTTTATTCTTCCTTACACATTTATTGCAATGAAGATCATGTATGAGATACTGTACCCTTTTCTCTGTAACCGTATTAGCATTGAATAAAAATAGGAATTACATGTGAAACACAGCGACCTCTATCCAACTTTAACAATCCTAAAGCTACAATTTCAGACATTTCTTTATTTGCAAAAAAAAAAAAAACTAGCCCAATAATCAGTAAAATATAGCATGTCCTACTTTTTAATAATTGGATTTGTAAAAATAGCTTTCCAAAACAAATTCCCTGCAAGGCTAAAACTTTCAATTATCTGACATTAGACAAGATTATGAAAGAAAAACCTTGAACAATCAAGCCTCTTATGATCTAATTTTGATGTAAATTAACCCCTTCGGTTTATATTGGGACAGATAATAGGTCACTGGAGAATATGTTTGTGAGAGGGAAAGACAATAGTCTTAAGCAAAATCAAACAATAACCTTAGGTCTAAAACAGTCTGATTTCCCTGACTATTATTCCAACGCTTCTTGTTACTGTGAAACCTTGATCCATCACAGATCTTGCAGACAAACATTGGCTCATCCCCCAAGCAGATCTGCTGGCAGACAGGTCCTTATGAAACACTAGTCTCTCTTCCTGATAATTGGCATGTGGTGTATGACAGAAATGTTTAAACTTCTGCCATTAACCTAGCTAGGACTGGTTTGTGTGCTATTTGGGTGACAATAACATTTTGTCTATGGCTAGCATTGAAACCTGATCTAAATCTGGTCTTGAAACCTTCTCTTTTATCAATTTGCAAGTCATGAAACATTTTTATTTTGATCCTGTAAATCATTAAGAAAATTAGGGCTTAAAACTAAAAACTGCTCAGGTGTCAGTTATCTTTTCTCAACCCTAACTGCTATGTTCATTACTTTCATCAAGGCAGAGAAAGGACACCTATACTGTCAACTAAAGCCACAGAACAACACTAAACCAGAAGGCAGAACACCTTAATATAAAACCAGTAATCTGCGTCTTACCTCTCATTTTGATACATGTGCTGGGAAATTTACCTAAATAACATATGGTTTATGCTTTACTTCACAGCATTCTAGTATCACACAGTTTGGTCAACGACCATTATGTTCTGCACATGCTCAGTCCTTAGCTATGGCAGAAACTTGTTACAGTTGGTCACACCCATTAGTAATCTGTAGCCAATCCTTTTACAGGACAGATAAAGCAAGGAAACATGTGACTGAGGCCAGGAGGTGTGGTCTAACACTGCACATACACACAGATACTTCATCCAGTTCTTAACAGGCTTCCATTTACTTTAATACAATTTACTGAAGTTGTATTTTATAGCTCATTGGTGTTTTTAGGGGAGTTGTTTTCAGATTCTGGAGTATAAAAATTGGGTTTAGTTCTCGTTTAAGAGTGGACATGTCCAATATCTAAAGAAAACAAATGGAAATATTCTCTTGGATTTTAAGATCTAATTAATTCAGTGCAAATTATTTGGACTGGGTCCTTAAGAGCTCTACAAATGTAGAATCCAGGACATGGGTATCCTGTTAATAGGATTGAACATGATGGGTGTATTTTCTAATTCAGGTATGTACAGTATGTTTCAGTTATATAGAAATATGCATTGCTTTATCATTCTTCTTTAGAAAAAAAAAGTCTTGAAAAAAATGATTCTTTTAACAAGAAAAGGAGATAATTATTGATCAGTAATTGCATGATGGTAATTAATTTAGCTACAGGGAATATTTAACCGCTGATAATCATGTTATAATCTATACTCTCCACATTTATTATCTTATCAGTATCAGGTGCATATAATCAGCTCTGCCATTCTGGGATTTAATTAATTTAATTGGCCATATGATCTCTGATTGATACTGGCTTAATGTCTCTGTCCTCTACAAGACCTTTCCACAGCTGCCTGTGGAAGCATTACCTAGTTGCTTGAGTTTTCAAAAAATATAAAATATTCATTTGTTTCTGTAGAATTATGGTAAAAATAATCCTACACCTACAGGAGCAGGGTTAAATGCATTAAGTTATTTTCAAGGTGGCAACAATATACACAAACTATAGATCATCTTTTACAAAGATGTGACCATTTTTCCCTATAGATTGTTAAACATAAGAAGATAGATCAATTAATGCAAAGAGCAAACAAGCTATAATCAAACAGACAGGCAGGTTCTAGAGTTGAACGAAATGCAGAGTATTTTTCCAACAGCGCTTCCGCAGAACCTATTGTTCTGAAAATACGTTTCAAACCCAATTGGATTTTTCGAATATTCTATTGCAATTTTTGAACATTCAATTGGAATTTCGGATTTTTAAACACAATTTTTCAATCTAATTTTTGCATATTCAGTTTTCTACTATTTTAGAAATACAGTCAGATTTACGGACTTTTAAAACAACTTTTATTTAGAAACTTGGACTCATCAATAGCAGTGACTGACAAGTGTCACATACTCTATAGGTCAGTAGAGCTATTATTAAGGCCAAATTAGCCAACGCATATAGAACTGCACACTAGGCCACCATCTACCCTTTTGGTTGCATTCCAGACCTATATAGCTATGCTTTCCTCACTGTAGAATTTATTTTAAAATGCTTTTGAATTTATCAGATAAAGAACCATGGATGTTGTTATCTATTTGTACTAAAGGTTCTTATATGGCGATTTATCAAGCCCCCATTTTCCATTACATTAAACCAAATCCATAATTTCATAAAATGGTCATTGCAAGGTTAATGGTTTAAAGGAAATTTCACATATCTAATGCAAGGAACGGATCATGAATACACACAGGAGTATTGATTAGGTAGGTACTGTAATACACAGTGACATCTGTTTATAAACATTAAATTGGTATTTACCAATACTGTCCCTGGCTATCTTTCATGACCATGTTGTAAAACATCACACTTGTGTACTGCATAGTCACAAAATAGTGTGATTCTCCGATAATTGGTGTAAACATGCATTTTTGCAGAAGTAGGAAGGGCTTGTTTAAAGGGAATGTTTATGCTTTCCTTGTGATTTGCAGTGGAAATGCACAAAAGGCGTATGAACTGCTATGTTGTGTGTGATAGAGATTGGAAGGTTTTCAGGCACAGCCCGATGAGAACAGATAAAATACTGTAACTGTAAAAACACTGCATAATATGTTCAGTGCTATGTAAGAAAACAACTACATAGATCTCCTTTCTCACATTTCTTTCTGGTTATTGATTTATGCACTTGTAAAGTGCAACAATCGGAAATCCGATCAGAAGAACCGCTTACCACTCAAAGCCTTGAGACTTTGATCTTTCCACAGATTTCCCCTTGCAGATTTTTTTTGCCTGTCCTGATCATCATTTTTTTCCGATAAACCGCTTGACGTTGTTGAGTGGTCAATCGGAAAACAGAAAATAGTTTGACATTTTGAGCGACCCAATCAAATTTATCAGATTGCACAAAATATTGACCCCATGTATGCTTAAATTCCAGGGGTCTGTCCCACCGCCTGAGTCACTGAATAATACATGCTACTTTGTATTTCCCTGTGCTAAAGAGGGTTGGGGTGGTGTTTCCAGACATAAGGGAAATCCCAGATTGGTCCTCTTTGTTTCCCATAAACCCCTGTTAGTCCGGATTTTCAGCATCTAATATACACAGGCAGTGTCCCTGCAGCTTAGTTACTCACTTAGAACATTCAGAGCTGTTTCTGATCCTGATCTGATACATTGTTGCAAACCCGAGCACAGCACAGCACAGCAGCCAAGGGAGAAATGTTCACAAACTGATACATTATTGCAAACCCTTATACACAGGCAGCAGTGAGGAAAGTTTAATCTGATACTCCTTTTGTTAGCATGAATGTGGGAAGGCTGCTCACCTGTCTGCCTCCTGCAATCTCCACAGCACAGAGTCTAGATTTCTGGTCTGGAAGTAACTCAGCAGAGCCAGGCAGAGATGGGTGAGTAACAGAGAAAAGTGTTTGACACCATGGGCCATATTTATAAAGGCGCGGTATAGTTTTTTAGCGATACAATGCCCTTAATGATCGCTTTAATGTTTGTTAAACCGTTTGTAAATTTCCGATCGGTTTAGCAATTGTTAATTTACAAATGTTCATAGATTTACGATCCCTATAGAAAACCACCGCAGTAGTTTCTAATTATGCAGTTCTGAAAGATTGTTTGTAAATTAAACTTAATTCGTCTCTGCAAAGCTATGGGAATATGAATTTATTAACTGCAAATCTGATAATTAAAATGGAGCAATTTATGGCCAGTTGAATATGAAATACAGCTGCCAGGGTTTGTATTTACTAAATTACAAATGGACATGGCTGCTTGAGTCAGCTGAAACGCGTTGATGTACCAATAAATGTTTATATGTGAAGACTCACGAGTGCTCAATCTTTGGACGGAGGTGTACATATTCTGTAGATGCACCGGGGCTCGTGAAAGTAAAAAAAGTGAGTGCGGGACCCACAGCAGATTATATATATATTATATAATTATATATATATATATATATATATATATATATATAATGAAAAGATAAGTCGTAACCAACGCTCCACAGGTCTTATTTACAAATTTTATTACTTTCAAAAAGAATGCATAGTGCAAAAAATAGCAACGTTTCGGCCTTGGTTTAGTGGCCTTTATCAAGCTTACAATCTTGTGCAACTAACAGGGTTTAAATACCCTACAGGTGATTAGTGGAGGACACTCCTCTGACAACAATATTCTCAAATTCAATTAACTTTAAAGTGACCGTGCTTAGAGCATACCAGTGACCAATACAATGATTTTTCGTGTTAATAATAAATATAATATAAAAATCTATGCTGATAAAAGTGCTTAGAAGTGCTATAATTAATAGTTAATAGTTAATAGTTAAAAAGACTTAAAAAAGGATTACTAGGCATGAAATGGAGACACTCTCTTATATACATTATACATCAGGATACACTATTCGTTGCATGACTGCTATGTTGTAAGTTACTTAAATATCCTTCTATCAATAAATAGTTAAATAAATAAATAAGCAGATAAGGTAAAGGCAGTAAAAATTATCGTTCATCTATGTAGTATTTGAAAGAACAGAATTCATTCATTCAATAAGGTGTCAAGGTATTCAAGGTTTTAATCCAGAAAGTTTCTTTTCTTAATAACAGATTCGTTCTGTTTCCACCTCTTATTTGGGGAGGTATATGGTCAATGGCCAAAAACTTAAGGTCATTTATTTTATGTCCTTTTTCCAGATAATGATTGGCCACAGGTTTACTGGTCTTGAGATCTCTATAAGCGGTATTAATGGCCGACCTATGTCCGTCAATGCGAAGTCTCAGCATCATATCTGTCTTTCCAACGTAATATAGATTGCATGGGCATATTATTATGTAGATAACATGTGTGGTTTGGCAAGTGATGTGATGTTTAATCTTTATCTGTTTACCTGTATGGAGATGTAAAAATGTAGAGCTAGGTATCATTGATGCACAAGATTTGCATTTGTGACAGCTGAAACAACCGTTGAGCTTATTTGTTAGCCAGTTGATTTTTTTGTATTTATTTATGGGGTCCGTTTCGACCAATATCTGCTACCTTATCTGCTTATTTATTTATTTAACTATTTATTGATAGAAGGATATTTAAGTAGCTTACAACATAGCAGTCATGCAACGAATAGTGTATCCTGATGTATAATGTATATAAGAGAGTGTCTCCATTTCATGCCTAGTAATCCTTTTTTAAGTCTTTTTAACTATTAACTATTAATTATAGCACTTCTGAGCACTTTTATCAGCATAGATTTTTATATTGTATTTATTATTAACACGAAAAATCATTGTATTGGTCACTGGTATGATAACTTTTATTTAGAAACTTGGACTCACATAGCAGTGACTGACAAGTGTCACATACTCTATAGGTCAGTAGAGCTATTATTAAGGCCAAATTAGCCAACGCATATAGAACTGCACACTAGGCCACCATCTACCCTTTGGTTGCATTCCAGACCTATATAGCTATGCTTCCTCATGTAGAATTTATTTTAAAATGCTTTTGAATTTATCGATAAAGACAATGGATGTTGTTATCTATTTGTACTAAAGGTTCTTATATGGCGATTTATCAAGCCCCATTTTCCATTCATTAACCAAATCCATATTTCATAAAATGGTCATTGCAAGGTTAATGGTTTAAGGAAATTTCACATATCTAATGCAAGGAACGGATCATGATACACACAGGAGTATTGATTAGGTAGGTACTGTAATACACAGTGACATTTGTTTATAAACATTAAATTGGTATTTCCAATACTGTCCCTGGCTATCTTTCATGACCATGTTGTAAAACATCACACTTGTGTACTGCATAGTCACAAAATAGTGTGATTCTCCGATAATTGGTGTAAACATGCATTTTTGCAGAAGTGGAAGGGCTTGTTTAAAGGGAATGTTTATGCTTTCCTTGTGATTTGCAGTGGAATGCACAAAAGGCGTATGAACTGCTTGTGTGTGTGATAGAGATTGGAAGGTTTTCAGGCACAGCCCGATGAGAACAGATAAAATACTGAACTGAAAAACACTGCATAATAGTTCAGTGCTATGTAAGAAAACAACTACATAGATCTCCTTTCTCACATTTCTTTCTGGTTATTGATTTATGCACTTAAAGTGCAACAATGGAAATCCGATCAGAAGAACCGCTACCACTCAAAGCCTTGAGACTTTGATCTTTCCACAGATTTCCCCTTGCAGATTTTTTTTGCCTGTCCTGATCATCATTTTTTTCGATAAACCGCTTGACGTTGTTGAGTGGTCAATCGGAAAACAGAAAATAGTTTGACATTTTGAGCGACCCAATCAAATTTATCAGATTGCACAAAATATTGACCATGTAGCTTAAATTCCAGGGGTCTGTCCCACCGCCTGAGTCACTGAATAATACATGCTACTTTGTATTTCCCTGTGCTAAAGGGGTTGGGGTGGTGTTTCCAGACATAAGGGAAATCCCAGAGGTCCTCTTTGTTTCCCATAAACCCCTGTAGTCCGGATTTTCAGCATCTAATATACACAGGCAGTGTCCCGCAGCTTAGTTACTCACTTAGAACATTCAGAGCTGTTTCTGATCCTGATCTGATACATTGTTGCAAACCCGAGCACAGCACAGCACAGCAGCCAAGGAGAAATGTTCACAAACTGATACATTATTGCAAACCCTTATACAAGGCAGCAGTGAGGAAAGTTTAATCTGATACTCCTTTTGTTAGCATGAATGTGGGAAGGCTGCTCACCTGTGCCTCCTGCAATCTCCACAGCACAGAGTCTAGATTTCTGGTCTGGAAGTAACTCAGCAGAGCCAGGCAGAGATGGGTGAGTAACAGAGAAAAGTGTTTGACACCATGGGCCATATTTATAAAGGCGCGGTATAGTTTTTAGCGATACAATGCCCTAATGATGTTAATGTTTGTTAAACCGTTTGTAAATTTCCGATCGGTTTAGCAATTGTTAATTTACAAATGTTCATAGATTTACGATCCCTATAGAAAACCACCGCAGTAGTTTACTAATTAATGAACGTTCTGAAAAAAGAATTGTTATGATAAAATTAAACTTAATTCGTCTCTGCAAAGCTATTGGGAATATGAATTTATTAACTGCAAATCTGATAATTAAAATGGAGCAATTTATGGCCAGTTGAATATGAAATACAGCTGCCAGGGTTTGTATTTACTAAATTACAAATGGACATGGCTGCTTGAGTCAGCTGAAACGCGTTGATGTACCAATAAATGTTTATATGTGAAGACTCACGAGTGCTCTAATCTTTGGACGGAGTGTACATATTCTGTAGATACGGGGCTCGTGAAAGTAAAAAAAGTGAGTGCGGGACCCAAGCAGATATATATATAATATATATTAATAATAATTATATATATATATATATATATATATGAAAAAGATAAGTGTAACCAACGCTCCACAGGTCTTATTTACAAATTTTTTACTTTCAAAAGAATGCATAGTGCAAAAAATAGCAACGTTTGGCCTTGGTTTAGTGGCCTTATCAAGCTTACAATCTTGTGCAACTAACAGGGTTTAAATACCCTACAGGTGATTAGTGGAGGACACTCCCTCTGACAACAATATTCTCAAATTCAATTAACTTTAAAGTGACAGTGCTTAATAATCATACCAGTGACCAATACAATGATTTTTCGTGTTAATAATAAATATAATATAAAAATCTATGCTGATAAAAGTGCTCAGAAGTGCTATAATTAATAGTTAATAGTTAATAGTTAAAAAGACTAAAAAAGGATTACTAGGCATGAAATGGAGACACTCTCTTATATACATTATACATCAGGATACACTATCGTTGCATGACTGCTATGTTGTAAGTTACTTAAATATCCTTCTATCAAAATAGTTAAATAAATAAATAAGCAGATAAGGTAAAGGCAGTAAAAATTATCGTTCATCTATGTAGTATTTGAAAGAACAGAATTCATTCATTCAATAAGGTGTCAAGGTATTCAAGGTTTTAATCCAGAAAGTTCTTTTCTTAATAACAGATTCGTTCTGTTTCCACCTCTTATTTGGGGAGGTATATGGTCAATGGCCAAAAACTTAAGGTCATTTATTTTATGTCCTTTTCAGATAATGATTGGCCACAGGTTTACTGGTCTTGAGATCTCTATAAGCGGTATTAATGGCCGACCTATGTCCGTCAATGCGAGTCTCAGCATCATATCTGTCTTTCCAACGTAATATAGATTGCATGGGCATATTATTATGTAGATAACATGTGTGGTTTGGCAGTGATGTGAGTGAATCTTTATCTGTTTACCTGTATGGAGATGTAAAAATGTAGAGCTAGGTATCATTGATGCACAAAGTTTGCATTTGTGACAGCTGAAACAACCGTTGAGCTTATTTGTTAGCCAGTTGATTTTTTTGTATTTATTTATGGGGTCCGTTTCGACCAATATCTGCTACCTTATCTGCTTATTTATTTATTTAACTATTATTGATAGAAGGATATTAAGTAGCTTACAACAAGCAGTCATGCAACGAATAGTGTATCCTGATGTATAATATATAAGAGAGTGTCTCCATTTCATGCCTAGTAATCCTTTTTTAAGTCTTTTAACTATTAACTATTATTATAGCACTTCTGAGCACTTTTTTCAGCATAGATTTTTAATTGATTTATTATTGTAATTAACACGAAAAATCATTGTATTGGTCACTGGTATGATTATTAAGCACTGTCACTTTAAAGTTAATTGAATTTGAGAATATTGTTGTCAGAGGGAGTGTCCTCCACTAATCACCTGTAGGGTATTTAAACCCTCTTAGTTGCACAAGATTGTAAGCTTGATAAAGGCCACTAAACCAAGGCCGAAACGTTGCTATTTTTTGCACTATGCATTCTTTTTGAAAGTAATAAAATTTGTAAATAAGACCTGTGGAGCGTTGGTTACGACTTATCTTTTCATTGTGTACTAGAATCTACAAACCAGCAGCTCCAGGCAAAAATATACACCCAGTGATAAATATATATACATATATATATATATTTAGAGGTGGCTAAAACTTAGAAGTTTCATTCCATTTTCGGATTTACAGAACTCAAGAAAAACACAAAGATCCGAAAACAGAACTTACTTTCGAGGGTTTGGAACGTATTTTCGAGGGTTGTATGAGGTTATTTTCAACCCTCAAAAAAAACCTTGAACGTTCGATAACTCTTGAAAATAGAATCTGAAACTACTTTTGAGTTTCCGATTGTATTTTCTAGGGTTATTGAATGATCAAGGTTATTTTCGAGGGTTACTGAAAATAACCTCATACATTTGGTAACCCTCGAAAATACGTCCCGAAATCCGAACAATCCGCCTGGTTTTGGCGGAAACATTTGGATTTCGGATCCCATCTCTAGATATAAAAAGGCACTAGAGAAATATGTAATCCTATAAGTTGGTCAGTGCTCAGTGGTACAGTTCATACAAAACATGGCACATGTATCAAAACATAGATGGTGGTGGGACTAAAAACCTTACATGCCAAAAAGAAAGTAGGTATGCAAAGGAACTAAGGAAGCATGGAAACTTGTAAAGGTATTAACACCAGGGTAGAATTGGACAGCCATGTAAAGAGGACCACTTTACACATTTACAAGGGTTGTATCTAGACATTTTGGCACCTAAACAATTCTCAAATGCTGCCCCCCTCGCCACCGTGCTACACCGCCAGAAGGGGTGGGGTTTTATCATTAAAAGTAGGTGGTGCTTTGTCCGGATGTGGGGTGTGGCCTGTCCAGAAGTGGGAGGGGCTTTATACACATTGATCTGGTGAACTGGTTTCATTTTCATTGTATGTACGTATCAATCCTCCATTTATTTACAATACATTAAAAGACCCACCCTCTAGAATAGTCTCCCCACCCCAGATCCGCCATAGTTCCTGTGGAATAAAAGGTTTAGGCCGAAAGATTTGTAAGCCTGCCACCACGTCAAGGTAGAAACATTCAGACACCAGGGCCCTAACTAACCTAACTAATCTAACCTAGCTTAACCTAACAAACTTTCTGGTAATAATAGGGAGAATGTTTGGGACTGTGTGTTTCCCTCCCTCAACTGTGGCCGACTCCCCTATAGGGAGACTGAAATGTTCTGTCTTTCCTGAATGACCATGAGGCCGGCGGAATTGTTTGGCGGCCGTGCACTCGTTCAGGAAAACTCTACTCACACTGCCGATAAAGCCCAATACCATCAGATCCGACGGTATCGGGGCTTTATCGGCTGTGTGTGTACCTAGCTTAAGAAGTGGCCCGATCTCATGTTAATAAATCTAGCAGTCAGCAGTCAGTCTATCCACAGCACAGCAGCTTATGTATAAAGTTTATTTGCTTCTGATTATTTGGGGGGTTGTTGCCAGGAGGAACAATGCATCATATAAATCCAGTATACAATTAGAGATGTAATGTGGGTTCGATTAGAACCCAGTTTTTCGTATCGAATATGAGGGTTTCGAAGTTCCGATGAAACTTTCGGAACTCCTGAATTTCACGGAACCCAGATTTTTAGAATTTTCGATTTTTAGCGAAAATCAAAAGTAGATGATTATCGAAAATTGAAAGTAGATCATCTTCCAAAATCGAAAGTACGGTAGATGATTTTCGAAAATAGAAAATAGAAAAAAGACGATTTTCGAAAATTCAAAAACGAAACAATACTCAACAGTTTTGAACATCTCTATATACAACCTTAAAGACATATGCCACAGACTACATTAAACACTTCAATGTAAAGTACACAGTATAAAACACAACCATTATTGTGATGGCAGATTTTATATATACACACACACACACACACACAAAACATTCACAAATATACATAATTTTAATATTTAGGACTTGTTTTTGCATGAATTTAAATTACCGTTGATATTTTTCTCTCTTGGAAAATGAAATGATAAAATAGCAAGTAGTTATTCTAATTAGAATACTTTGCATTACAGAAGGCTAAATTGAATGAAAACAAAATTAGTAAACAAACAGGTGCAGCAGTGGGAGACAGATAGTGTCTGCAAATATTTCTTTCTTTCTGTCTGTGACAGGTAAGACATTGGATTACAGTATGTTCATATAACAAGCCAATTGTGGAGATTTTTCTTTTTATGCTTTTATAAGATACCCTATCATCATTCAGCTATTAATACAAGCTTTGGCATAGATATGTCATACATACATCATACTGCATTTTACAGTACATGCAGCTTCAGTGTGTCTTGAATATTTTAATCCTGTTTTCAAACCAACATTACATACATTTTATTGTCATAAACTGAAACCTGTTGAAGATGCAAGATGGCGATCAGAAAGATATGTTGACCCATGTGTGGCATGCTTTAATTTAAACCCTGGAAATTGTTATTTGTATTATTATTATTATTGTAGATTTATATAGCGTCAACATCTTCCATGGGGCTTTACAGCTGCATTAATATACACAAGAAAAACATACATGTTACATACAAGAGTAGTGCAAGTACCGTATATACTCGAGTATAAGCCAACTCGAGTATAAGCCGAGGTACCCATTTTTGCCCCAAAAATCAGAAACCCATGATTGACTCTAGTATAAGCCGAGGGTATAAATTACCACCCTAATACCTTTCCACTGTAGATGTTTGGAAACTACAACTCCCAGCATGCTTTAGTTGCTGGGAGTTGTAGTTTCCAACCAACTATAGAAGAAAGGTATTGGGGGTTACTGTATGGCATACTGTCCCCCCAGCCCCCCCCAGCTCACTTACCTTACCTGGCCTTCAGTCTTCATGTCTCTACCGGCTGCCGCTCACTCTGTGCAGAGCCGGCAGTTCCCAGTACTGCTTCGCGGCTGCGCGATGACGTCATCCCGTCAGCGTGCCCGATGACATCATCGCGCACCCATGAAGAACTACTGGGAACTGCCGGCTTTCCTTCCTGACTCGCGGAATGAAGGTAAGTTTAGTATTGACTCGAGTATAAGCCGAGGCAAGGTTTTTACGTTGATTTTTAAACCTAAAAACCTCGGCTTATACGCGAGTATATACGGTAATACAAAGTGCAAATAATTTAAGTGCTGGTCCAGCAGCATTCAGTGTGGTTAGTTACAGCATTACTGTGGTACAATAGGAAGGAGAGCCCTGAGTCTAGAGGAGATTGGGATGAAACATAAGGTGAAGAAGATCAGTAGCTGTAACCAAGTTGTCAGTGCAGTATAACTAGCGGGTCAACAATGGGTCAGTTATAGGGGTATTAGTGTAACCTTGACTGAAGAGGTGAGTTTTGAGGTTGTGTTTGAAGATATGATGTGACAATGAGTGACGTATAAAGGGAGGAAGGTAGTTCCAGACCAGAGGGGCAGCATGAGAAATGTCCTGAATACGTGCGTGGGAAGTGGTGATTAGAGTAGATGAGTGAAGATCATTATCAGATCGGAGGCTACTCCTTGGGTAGTATCTATTTATCAGATCAGAAATGTAAGGGGGGGTACTGAAGCCTTGTTAGATAGGTTTAGCAGCAATTACCTTTGTGTAATGGGAATCCAGTGAATAGATTGGCAAAAAGGGTCAGAGTGTGAGAAGTAGGGAGAGCGTTGAATGAGAGTTAAAGGAATAGTCCACTTGAAAAGTCACTTTAATTTATTGATTGAAGACCGGGAGGTTGAAGAGCTATGCCTTACCTCCCGGTCTTCAATCAAATTGAGCAGGAGCCACGGACGAATGTAGAAGATATTTAGCTTACACACGATCCTCCTCTGCAGCAGTGAAAATTCACAACCGCTCCCTGTTTAGTTTAACTATAACGCGCATTATCATGCATGCACGCTATAGTTACTCTGAACCAGGAAGTGGTCGGGACCTCTCATTGCTGCAGCAGAGGATTGCGAGTAAGGTAAATATCTTCTTTCTTTGTCCATTGCTCCTGGTCAATTGATTAAAGGTAAGGCATTTCAATACATTATAGAAATGTATTTTTCAAGTGAACTATCCCTTTAAGGATTGCATGAAGGGGTTCCAGTCGGTTGCTTGATAGTCCGCACAGGAGGGTGTTACAGTAGTCCATCCGAGATATGATAATGATGATGATGAGAGTTAAGGTGGCCATACATATGAACGAGAATAGGTAAAGCCCATGGGGGAATGACGGAATTTACCTATTATATTTCGTGCGTAGGAGCTTTTTCTGACCGATCGGAGTGCCGATGAACGACCATAGTCGGCACTCCGATTGATTGGGAATGACAAAAAATTTCCATCCATCGTTATCAGCTCCCTTTACTTGAAGTAGAGGGAGTCGATACAATCATGTGGTGTATAGCCGCACGGCCGACCGATCCCCAGGCCGCATATGGGGATCGGTCGTGTCCGTGTGTGCTGTTCCCACAGCATGTGTGCTGACAAATACCAATGTGATCTGTCGGTGCACATGCTGTGGGATCGCATGTGTATGGCCAGCTTTAGACAGGGTACTAAAGTGGTGTTTAAAGGAAAGTTCTGAGTCAACAGTTATTCCCAGGCATTGGGGAGATCCATGTGTTATTGATATTGGCAGTAATGTTAGGTAAGGGGGTAGATTAAGAGGGTGGGAAAATGTCAAGTTTGGTCTTATCCATGTTTAGTTTGAGAAAGTGAGAGGACAAAAAGCAGAGATGGCATTTAGGCAGTCAGGGACCAAGGATGTCAGTGAGTAACAAGGTCAGGGGTGGAGATGTAAATTATGGTATCATCAGCATACAGGTGGTACTGGAATCCAAAAAAACTAATGAGCTGGCCAAGCCCAAAGGTGTAAATGGAAAAGAGAAGAGGGACAAGTACTGAGACTTGTGGTACCCCCACAGGGAGGGAGATATACAGTAGTGATAGTGAATGATAGTACAGATGCATACCAGATCAAAATACAATTAAGCAACAGAGGGAATTGTGGAAATCAGACAGTGTTCTGCTTATATCTGCTTGTATGTGCATCATTCCTGATGAATTTAAATGTTTTTAGAAATTCAACACAATTGTCATTATTCAAATGTAATTCCAATCCCCATTAGAAAAGTTCCATACCTATTTTACATTTTAGCCAACACATTCCATATAGTGTCCAAATGGAATTGCTGATCACAATGCGACTGGTATTAAAAGGACCACTATACTTCAATTCTTCATTATAAAGCTAATTCTAAATCCATTGTATTTCGTGGACTATACAATCGATGTAATATGCTAAATTTTGTTTTATTCGAATCACGCTAGAATTCTCCTGCATAGCTATTTTATTGTCTTCCCATTGTTATCTGTTTGTGTGCAATCTTCAAATACAAAGCAAAGGAAACTAGCAGAACCTGCAGTTACCCAGTGATTCACTTTTTACTGTACTGAATTCGATTTAGCACTTGACTCGGGTCAGGAAATTATCTAAAGTACCAACGCTCCCATACTGACTAAAACCAGACAGATATTTAAGCAGTCTCACGATAGACAAAAAATAATGGAACCTGGGGCTTAGCCAGAGGCAGCAAAGAGAAAAGATCATTTGAAAATCATTCTTCTCCAGGTAAAGCAATGATTCAGCTATTGATGTGCACACAGCCTACAGACGTGCTGCTACTGTATATATATTCACTGCATTCAACAGAAAGGAGATCAAATGTATGTGTTTCTTTGTCACAAATGTATTAAATATCGAGCAAAATCAGACGGTTAAATTATTTGTACAAAAATGGTCGATTTAGGTGGTTGCTTTCATACAATGTTTTACAATTTAGTAATCAAACTACGCAACATACAATCAAGATATCTGATCTGCATAGCAATGAAATAAAACAGGAAAGATTAGATTGCCAGTAGGATGCGTGGACACAATGCTGTGTTCTCTGCATAAAACACAACAGGGAGATGAAGCAAACACTTCATTAAGGCTGAGGCCAAACTGCAATGCGCTCCTGCGTGCACGTTAACGCTTGCAATTGCACCTGCGTTCCTGGTGCATGAGATTGTGTTGCAGTGCGTGCATGATTGCGATCTCCATGATTTGCGATTGTGCAAAAAATGCGGAACACACATGCAGCACACAGTCGCACACTAGTGTGACCACATCTATTGGGCCACACTAGTGTGCGCTTTTTAAAAGCGCATCAGATCGCAATTGCCATCGGATCGCGATTAAGAATGCGATTAAAAATGCATCAGTCTGGCCTAGCCCTTAACCATAGAGAAATAAAGAATATGGGTCTGGCACAAAAGTCTAGAAGGGCGATGTAAATGGAGCACAAAATCAGAATGCACTAGTCTGTTACTGTAATATGGGCATTATCTCACTACACAGGGCCATAAACTTTACTAAAACTTTACTGAATTAGGAACATTACGCCGCTTCCAAAACCTTTAGTGCAGACCTCACAAAATATGTAAAAACCCCTAGCTAACCCAAAGTTACACTGAGCAGCATGGATTTCAGTGATTTTGGCAATATTGCATCTCCCCTTACATGTTCGAATGAACTAAGATTTTTGGACCTTTCGAAATGTATTGAATTTGTGGAAACGATCCAGCAACATGTCCCAAATTCAACAATGACAGCTATATTTAGCAGTGCCAACCCTCTGGGTATAAAAGGTAACTCAACAAGCACCTTGTGAAGTGTTACACTTTTGCCCACTTTCCCTGCACAATACTTACTCTGAGGGAGACACGCCAATGTGGTGTGGGGTACTCCACTCTAACTTAATGGTGCTAGTGTTATCCTTTGTCCGCTTTCCCCTATATGATGCAAAGAAATATCAAATATTCTAGTAATATTGAATATTTAGGAAATATCCAATTTTCAGGATAATTATTGAATGTCAAATGCAGAAAAGTAGGAAGTTATTTTATTTTTTTTATTTACTACATGGACCATACATGACCTATTTGCCTGTTTGCCACTACACTTTCTGCAACATTTAACAGAATCAGCAGAGAAAAGAAAGGAGCAGTGAGGGATCGGGAGATGTGTAAGCAGAGCAGTGTTTAAGGTGAGGCTGTGCAGACACTACAAGAAGGCAGTGGATAAGGGAGGTGGGGTCACTTAGGAGCACTCACCAAACAGTAATAATTTAATGAAAAAGTAAGCAGATATAAATATGTTAATACCCCCATTTTACTTCTCTCTGTAGTGTTAGAAAATGTAAAATTATTTCAGCGAGTATATTTGTGGTTTGCTTACTGAGGAATCTATTTCAAAGTGGATAGTGAACAGTCAGCCACATTGCCTCTCTCGCATCTCCCCTTTAACATGTCTAGGGCACACACATGCTCAGTAGATTTAATAAGCAAGCAAAGGTGAGAGAAATTCCTAATCCATGCATAATTCTATCAGTGATAAATAATAACGGGATTGCCTCCAATTCAGAAGATTAGCTGAATGTTTCTTTACAAAATAATTTGTAAAAGCTCCATTTGCATGTAAATGTAATGCACAAGACAACACATCTACTTGACTCTTTACCCCCACATCTTGCTTTCTTTCAAACGTTATGCTGACCATACACTCTGAGAGGCCTTGACAAATGCCTGGGGCTATTATTTTGCAATAAATATGTAAAATATCAATCACAAATAAATAGTCCAGATGAAAGAGCGGTGAATCAGTGTAGTCTCGGAGCAGTGTATATTGTCTATATTATTATCCATTACTTCTGGTAGTGTCATGCATGAATTAGAACTTTCGTGAATGGCACATCCAACTATTAGTCTTTCACAATTATTTAAACATTTTACAGTCCAGTGACTTATGATTTAGACACATAGGTCCCTAATTGAACACCAGTAGCAATTAATCATGTTAACCCAGTAGCAATCTATCAAATTCTCCTGTAAGAATAGCATTGTGCAAAAAGAGAAATTAAAACTTTAAAGGGCATGTCCACCCCCAAAACTATAATCCCCCCCACTACTGGCCCCACTCTGTAGTGCAATAAAATCCTTACCTTACATCCCTGCTCCATATGGTTCTCCAGTAATCCCCCCCCCCAAGTCCAAAAAAGTGGCCACCAGGAGGAGAGCAGAGTCCATATAGGACTCTGCCTCCTGTCTCCCCTCCGGGGAGAATTTTGCCATGCGCTGTGCAGCCCTTCTTCCCCTCCCTCTCCCTCCCTCTCCCACCCTCTCCCAACCGCTCTGGTCTCCCTCCCCCTAGCGTAAATCCCTTTATGTATATAATAGTAAATGTGCCCCCAGCCCCAACCGCTATTATAATTTTCTTAGAAAGTCCCCAGATAGTTACTTACCATGCCTCGCTCCTTCACCGCACTGAGAAGCCGGCAGCCGCGTCCGTGATTGGCTGCCTTGCATTTCCGTGCAAGCAGAGGGCCGGGGCAGTGCGGTGAAGGAGCGAGGCATGGTAAGTAACTATCTGGGGACTTTCTAAGAAAATTATTATAGCGGTTGGGGCTGGGGGCACATTTACTATTATATACTAAAAATGTAAATTAAGGGTGGACATGCCCTTTAAAGCAATCTATTCTTCTTTAAAGCAATCCATTCTTTATTTGTGGGTGGGACTCTTGCATAAAAAAAGTATTTTGTACAAAAGCATAAAGTATAGACACATGTACTACAAAGATACTTTAATATAGACAGTGTAACTATTAAGGGAGAACAAAGAAACCATTATTATAAGCTCAACAACAACATCTTCCCACATTTTATAGCCAAACAGCAATGTGCTGGGCTGTTTCTAGCCCTTTTAGTGCCCTGGGCACCCCCCACCTACATTCTGCTAGTCACAGGGGCCACTGTTATAAATTCTGCAGCAGCTTTTACCTAGCATTTTAGAACTGCTCTCCTCAGTACTATTAGCTGATCCCATCCTCCCCCCTCCTTCCTTCACCTTCAGTTCAGTTCACCTATTGTTGCTAAATAGAGTGTGTGAGGTTCAGGCTCTGTACTAAATACAATGTTACAAATTACAGCTGAACAAGGAGAGCAGTTCTGAAACTGAAAGTAAAAGCTGATGCTAGAGAGACGAATAGGCCCCTGGATCAATATAGGTGCCCTAGTTCTTTGCGGTGTCGGATTGGACTGTTGGGGGCCCACCAGGAAATCAGAGACCAGAAGCCCACCTTACATTTAATTAGGACCCACTTTAAATTTAATTTCTCTATTATAACTCATTTCCATATCTAGCTTACTCCTACTGGCTCCTATTGTTTATTATAATACATTACTTACTGTCCCTTTGGCTCTGTATTTAAATTTAGGTGGCCTATGCACAAAAAATGCCCTGGTAATGTGCATGCCTTTACCTCCAACTATAAACAAAAGAAAAAATAAGACTAAAATATTATGATAAAATCAATTTGAGAACATTTAAAAACATTCATCCTCATTTACTGAGGGCCCCATCGCTCTTTTTTGGAGTTAAAGTCACCCTAACTGATTCCACGACAGCGCAACTTTAACTCCTTCCTTGCGCTGGCTGTGTGGGTATCGGAAAAGATATAAGTAATTCAATTCTGCACATAAAACAGTACAACTATTTAACGCTAGAGAATAGCTGCCATTATGGTCATGCTGTGGGTAAATTCCGAACAGTGTGTATTAAATTATAATACAGACATTTACCCAGACCGGAGGCTACCCGGAGTCTGATCGTGTCATAAGGCCAATAACTGCAGCATGAGTCATTCTGGCACTGGAGATTTCCTTTAAGCTAAGAGTCCTTTATTCAAGCACAGTCAGCTGCATCCCTGGACATAAACTGCTAAAAGTTAGCAAAATGAACCCACCTTAGAATGGAATGTTGTCTAATTGCTGCTCGATGCCTTGTCTCCCTTTACATTTAATCTTGTCTTGGACAATGGTATTTCTACCTTATTTGTATGAAATCTATATCTGCATGCATACTCTATTTTAAGCCTTTTGTATAATTCCATTTTTATATTTCAAATTAGTGAAACAGAACAGCCCAAGGGCGTAACTACCAAGGGAGCAGGGCCTGCAACGACAGGGGGGGCTATCAAGGGATAAACTAGAGGGGAGCTGGGGGACCAACCGCAGGAGGGACCCCTTTTCTTATTTTTCCTTTGACAGATATAGCATCCTCCCAGAAAACCACTGTGAAAGAAGCACAGATAGGGGCCCCATCATAGTTTTGCTGGGGGACCCAGTGATTCCTAGTTATGCCACTGGGGGACATATTCTTAGTTTTCCTATGATAGATATAGCCTCCCCCCAGAAAACCACTGTGGGTGAAGCAGAGATATGGGCCCTATCATAGTTTTGCTGGGGGCCCTGAAGATTCCTAGTTATGACACTGGAACAACCCTTATATTATTTTATTTTAAAATGTCATCTAAATCTAAAATCAAAGTAATTTAATGAACATAAAGGATCCATAAACTTGTTTGACATAAAGATCTTTTCGACCCGTACGTAAGTCCCCACTGCGGTCCATAATAGTTGAAAGTGTCAGGCTGAATGCCTATTACACTGTAAATGTGCCAATGAACCCAAGGGTAGTACCAACAGCGGTTCTGCAAAACCTACTGAAGTTCTGGAAATCCATTTTGAAACCAATTGAATCAGAATTTTTCGAATGTTCGAATTGCAAATTTGAATTTCCAAACACAATTTCTGACCTGATGTTTCCATTTTCAATAACAAGTTTTTCAACCTAATTTCCAGTTTTTCGATTTTCTAATAATTGATTTCCAAAACCGGCAGTTCAGCAGCTACTCAAGGGTGATTTCAACCAAATAAATGACACAGGGAGAACATTATTCCTCATACCATTATTTGAAACTACAACACATATTAGTAAAGTCATTGTGTCTGTAGTCCCACCATCTGTTGTGCCCAGCTGCTTTCAAACAGGTTACAGAGCTTCTTTAATGACTGTTTAATGATTATATTCTTACTGTTTTCTGTAATTGAATCATTTTCAGTTGTACCTTTGACTATATATAGCATGCAATATAATTATAATTTTAAAAAAGCCAGAGATTATCCAATACTGCCGAGGTCTGAATGATAGTGATCACTGTTGCCGGGGGTCGCAATAGCCCCTAACAGAACTATTTTTAGAAATGTCCCAAGATATACAGAATAATTTAGTTTTATTACTTTAAAGGGGAATTACAGTGGAAGAATCACCATTAGGCTTGAAGGAAGGAATACTGCACTTTACACATTGCACTTTACTTACTTCACCAGTAGATACATAAAGACAATCAGGGAGATTCAATAAAAGTTCTTATCGTTTAAAATGGTGCTAATTTTGCCCCAACCAATCAGATGTTAGCTTTCAAATGTTAAATAAGATCTGATTGGTTGGGGCAAAATTAGCACCATTTTAAACGATAAGAACTTTTATTGAATAACCCTGAATATTTCTATTTCAAGTTCTTGAAGTTAAACAGTTAAACAATAGAAATGCTTGGTAACTTTGAATTTCCCATGGTGCTCAGTTCCTTGGGGACCATTAAACATTTTAAATCTTATACCAGGGATAGGCAACCAGTAGATCTCCAGATGTTTGAAAACTACAACTCTATTCTCTGATTACAGAGTGCTTGAAAAGGAATGCAGCTATAACTGGGAGTTGAAGTTTTCAAGCATCTGGAGATCTACTGTTTGCCTATTCCTGTCCTATACACACCCATGTAACTTTTCTAATGCATACTACATTGGTTTTAATGCAAATGCTTAGTTTTAATTGACTAAAGGACATGTAAACTGGGGCAAATCGTTTTTTAACTAATCACACTAAGTTTTGCTGGGGCCCCCAGTGATTCCTAGTTACTATTCCTGTTCCAAATGTCAGTATACCTATTAAAAAAGCAATGTTGGAGGTTTTGCATATGTAAAAATAAATAAAATGACTTAAACCTGGTGGTAAGGGATGTAGACCAGCTTCTGGAGCTTTTTTTTTGTAATATATTGATTACTGAAAAATGCAGATTAGATTCCTTTTTCTTGTAAAGGATGCTGAGATTTGTTTTAACCATGTGTTGTGACATAAATTTAATTTTTATATCACTTGAGTAACTATTTAAAAATTGTCCTGGTTGGTGGTTAAACTACAACTCCTATCTTCCATTATCAGACAAAGTGATATAAAAACGGCATCATTCAGGGCCACAACAATTCATTGTTAAAATTACCTTGGCTGATGGTTGAACTGCACCTCCAAGAATCCCTTATTGAACAAAGTAATTCAAGTGATATAAAAACTACATGATTAGGGGCAGCAATGAATGTCACAACAACACATGGTTAAAATTATCTTGGTTGATGGTTTACTACAATTCCCAGCATTCCTTATCAACACATGGGGGAATTTAAAACTGCGAAGTTGCAGCTATTACCTTTCCCCAATCCAATACTGGACATAAACACAGTTACGTTTGGTATTCCATCACTGGATTGCAAAAAGGTAAGGGTTTGGGTGATTGACAACTCTTCAATGTCTGGCTACACCATGCCCTAAGTTTTGGACTGGACAGTTGGCACCCACTAGGGCGAGTTTAGGGGCCCACCTAACATTTCATATCTCTATTATCACTTATATCTGTTGTATTCAATTAGATAAACTAATTTAGCTAATGTGCACTATAGTTAAAGTGAAACTGGAAGTGGTCTGGACCTGTAACTGCAGCCAGCTGTTTATGTGCCTGCAGCCAACATCCAATCCCCCCCCATACACAAACACACTCCCTTTCATACTCCTACAGCTAAAATAAAATCCTATTTAATTGGGGGTTCTGGTAGATAACAGACTGTAAAAGCTGTAGCAAACAATGCTAGGTAGCAACAGCTAGAGCTAGCAAGATATAGTCTTGTATAAAGAAGGGAATAGATTCAAGAGAAAAAAATATTATTCTCCATCTTTGCAAAGCACTGGTAAGGCCTCATTTGAAATATGCGGTACAGTTTTGGAATCTCATATACAAAAGGGACATCTTGAAAATGGAAACAGTTCATAGAATACCCCCCACCCACCTCTTCTTTTTGCTGTTTTTTTTTTTGTTTTTTTTTTGCTTTCCTCTGGATCAACTGATAGGTAGGGAAAAAACGGAGGCTAAAAAGGTTGGACTTGATGGACGTATGTCTTTAATTAACTATGCTATGCTACTCTGTGATAACAGCTGCCAGAGCTGCTTACCTTCACAATTTCACTATAACACCAAAACAGGGTGGATGCTACTGACCGTTCAAAGGCACAGATCATCTCCACTGCACATGCTAATCACTCTAGCCGAGTCTTAGCTTTTGGAAGGGGCTAGGCACAGCAAGAAGGGAAATGCCTACTAACTAGAAGTGAGTTGAACAGGGCGTAAGGAGATCTGGTGAATAGAAGCACTGAGAACAGTAGGGATTAAGTTTCCTGGAAGCTCTAAAAATATAGAAATAATTCTACCTCCCAACCAGGGCCAGATTTATACTCCTTTTGCGCCCCCCCCCTTGTGGACTGACCCCAAAACAGTGGCATACAATCCATTGCCCCCCCATCCTAATGTAAAAACCGGAACCAGGGGATCCCCTACTATGAAGCAAACTGAAACATTTGCTAAGGGCGCTCCCCTGCAGAACACTTAAAAGGCGGCAGTTAATAAAGTCCTCCTTCCTGCAATACCAGCACCAGTCCTCCATTCAGTGTTTAGTCAGCCCTCCAGTTCACCAGTCAGTGTAAGTCAGCCCACTATACCCACCTCCATAAGCCACACCTATGTTCCCCAATTAAGCCATGCCCACTTCACATGTCGCCCTCCCCCCCATCTGCCGACAGGCAGCATTTAAAAGTTGTTTCAGGTGTCAAAAACTCTAGGAACACCCCTGACCGGAACACACATTAAGTCCATTGTTGGTTCCAGTTTTTACTTTGCAGTGAGGAGAGAATTATGTTATGTAATAATGTACCTGCAGTATTGGTTTTGGGGACTGGTTGGGACGGACCTTCTAATCACACAGTTCTGCCTCTGCGATGCACTGACAGCTCTGCCCTGCGTCTAAGCCACGCCTCCTCTATCTGTGCAGACTAACCTGAATAGGAAGAGACGGGGGCATGGCTTAGGCGCATGCATCCATCATACAGAGCCTGGGTTGAGCCTTTTCTCTGGTGAGCCAATCAGGAAAGAGATTAATAACATGTGACTTGCCCATTTAATGGGAGCAAGAGTCAGACTCCTCATAGTAGTCTATGGGGCCGATTTACCAAGACTCGCTGGGCAAATATATAGAGTTAAAGTCACAACAACCGGTTCGCTACTGGTTAGCGCAACTTTAACTCAATATTAGCGTCAGATGCAAGGGTTACGTAAAAATCACCCACACATCTGATGCTTGTGATTCAATATCACATCTGATGCTTGTGATTCAATAATAGCTGCCATTAAAATCCCGCAGTGAGTAAATACCTTATCAAGATTTACCCATATTCGCAAACAAAATGTTGAATCACAAATGGAGCATTTACCAAGAGCGATCGCAGTAAATTAGTCTGTCTGTATTTAAGGCCCAACTCTCTTCCTCTTCCTGCCAGACAGCTACGAGGACCGCAGACGAGATGACCTCAGAAGAGGTGCTTGAAACTGGTAGGATTTTTATGGCGCAGATAGTATAGTATAGTATAGTATTTGAGGTTGAATAAAGACATACGTCCATCCAGTCCAACCCATCTAGCAATATCCTCATTTCCTGCCTAACTGTTGATCCAGAGGAAGGCAAAAATCCCCCACCAAATTTATGAAGCGGGAAAAAATTAATTCCTAACTCCAAGTGGCAATCGGAAATTTCCCTGGATCAACTCTACTTTATGTATCAATACCAGTAACTTGCAACATTCCTTGTTTGCAGAAACTCATCCAACTTTTTTTTGAAACTGACCAATGAACCTGCCATAACAACGTCCACTGGAAGACAGTTCCATAGCTTTACCGTTCTCACAGTGAAAAACCCTTTCCGAGCTTGAAGCCTAAACCTTTTTTCTTCAAGTCTTAAGGGATGTCCACGTGTCCTTTGACATGTTTTATTGGTGAACAATGCCCCAGATAGTTTATTGTATGGCCCGTTAATGTATTTATACACAGTAATCATATCCCCACACAAGCACAATTTCTCCAGCGTACATAATTGTAACATAATTGTAACTTTTCCAGTCTCTCTTCATATTCAAGCTCCCCCAATCCCCTTATTAATTTAGTTGCCCTTCTCTGAACCCTTTCCATTTCAAAGATGTCCTTTTTGTACACAGGATTCCAAAATTGCACTGCATATTCCAAATGAGGCCTTACGAATGCTTTGTAGAGAGGGAGAATTACATTTTCCTCCCTTGAATCCATACCACTCTTTATACAAGACAATACCATGCTGGCTCTGGCTGTTGCCGCCTGGCACTGCTTGCTACCTTTAAGTTTGTTATCCACCAAAACTCCAAGATCCCTTTCCAACAGGGATTCACTTAACACAACATTTATAGTATAAGTAGCACAAGGATTTTTAAGTCCAAAATGCATCACCTTACATTTATCAACATTGAATTTCATCTGCCACTTAGCAGCCCAATGTGACAATCTATCTAGATCCCCTTGCAACGATTGCACGTCCTCTGAAGTTTTTAATGGTCGACAACGTTTTGTGTCGTCAGCAAACACAGAAACCTTGCTGACAATACCCACTTCCAAATCATTAATAAATAGATTAAATAGAAGTGGCCCCAGCACAGAACCCTGTGGCACCCCACTTTAATCCATAATAATGAAGCCCCATTAACAACTACTCTCTGCATCCAATTCAGTAACCAATTTTCTATCCATGTACAAATGTGACTCCCCAGACCAACAGACCTTATACATTAGTCGCCTATGGGGGACTGTATCAAAAGCCTTTGCAAAATCCAAGTAAACTACATTTACTGCTATGCTAAATTTCTACTTACTTCCTCATAAAAGCCCAGCAAGTTAGTTTGACAAGATCTATTCCTCCTAAATCCATGCTGGTTACTACTTATAATGTCAGTCCTGGAAACATAATCTAGAACACGTTCCCACCACTGAAGTTAAACTTACAGGCCTGTAATTACCCAGCTGTAAACGACTACCCTTTTTGAACATTGGAATAACATCAGCCTTTTTCCAATCCAGAGGCACACCACCGGACATGAGGGAATCAGCAAAAATAAGAAACAATGGCCTAGATAAAACTGAACTTAGCTCCTTAAGTACCTGAGGATGTATTTTATCCGGTCCAGGAGATTTATTAATATTAACCTTATTTAGTTCTTTATCCTCGGTTAACCAAAGTGCACTTGAATCTTTTATACCATTATTGCTACTATACTCTATGATATCTGTACTTGGATCTTCTATAGTGTATATAGAGGGGAAAAAATTATTCAAGACATTTGCTTTATCGCCATCCTCCGTAACTAACTTATCCCCATTAATTAATGGTGCCACATTCTCAGTCCTCATCTTCTTACTATTATTATACTTAAAAAAATGTTTAGGCTTAGTGATGCTTTGTTCAGCTATCCTAACTTCATTATTAATTTTAGCTAGTTTGATTGCTTTCTTACACTCCTTGTTACAGTTTTTATAATCCCTAAAGGCCCTTTCCGTTCCCTCGGCCTTAAAGGTTTTAAATGTCTTTTTCTTCCTTTCCATTTGCCTCTTTACATCAGAATTCAGCCACATAGGCGCGGATTTATTTTTTTTATTTCCCAAGGGTATAAATTTAGATGTGAACTGGCTTAAAATCCCCTTGAACACAGTCCACTTCTGTTCAGTACCTTTACCTGATAATACATTATCCCAGTTGACATTCTGAAGAGCTGCTTTTAACCTGGAAAAATTTGCCTTCCCGAAATTAAATGTCTTTGTTAACCCAGCGCACTTTTCCTTTCGATAACAAAGTCCAAACGCCACTATGTAGTATTACTACCCAAGCTGCTGCCATATTAGTGGGTGTGGTTTTTAAAAGTGGGTGTGGTCAAAAAAATTGCAGCGCTCGCCCACTTCATGTTTGTCCCTCGTTGTACTTTACAAATGTTAGGAGGTATGGAAAAGGATAAAGGCAAGTTATTTTTTTCGCTTTAGTGTCCCTTTAATGTTTTGTATTTCTTATGTGTTGTAGACTAGCTTATGAACATAATATTGCATAAAACAGAATTGTTTAAAAATATTTTTCATCCAAGATTCTGTTTGTACAATGCACAAAGTCACAAATCAAACCTGCATGAAAACAGTTATATTATTTAAAGGGCATGTCCACCCCCAAACTATAAGCCCCCTCCCCAAAAATCCCCATAATCCCCCCCACTACTGGCCCCATTGTGTAGTGTAGTTTATCCTTACCTTACATCCCAGCTCCATATGGTTCTCCTGTAGTCTCCCCCCAAAGTCCCAAAAACTGCCCACCAGGAGGATAGCAGAGTCCATATAGGACTCTGCCTCCTACCTGGCCTCCGGGAGAAGTTTGGAATGCGTACTGCAGCCCTTCTCTCCCTCCCTCCCCCTCCCTCCCTCTCCCTCCCTCTTAGGATATCCTCCCCTTGGTGTAAATCCCTTTAGATATATGATTCCCCCTGTCCCCCCAGCCCCAACCGCTCTATTTTTATTCTTAGAAAGTGCCCCAAACTCTACTTACCTTCCCTCTTTCCCCCGCTGCAAAGAACTCCCGGCAGCCGCGTCCGTGATTGGCTGCCGCTCAGCCAATCACAGACGCGACTGCCGTTCCCGCCCCTCTGCTTGCATTTTCTCGCAAGCAGAGGGCCGGCAGCGCAGCGGAGAAAAGAGGGCAGGTAAGTAAAGTTTGGGTCACTTTCTAAGAATAAAAATAGAACGGTTGGGGCTGTGGGGACAGGGGAAATCATACATCAAAAAATATTTTTAAGGGTGGACATACCCTTTAAGGAGACTGAGATTGCGATTCCACCTTCATCTGTTTTGCACATTGGGAAGCAGACACTGTGGATGCAGGGGTGGGTGCCACTCCAAAGAAGAATTTATGAAATATTGCTCAGGGAGCTTGCTACGCCTGCAATAAAAGTTTATGGCCGCACTCTCCTGTGTGGACAAGACGGAAAATAACCTTTTGTCTGAACTGTGCAAATCAAATTTTTTTTCTTGAAGATAAATTGTACTGTATATCCCTCTAGCTATTTGCCAATTTGATATTTAAAAAATTTGTGTAGTTCTTTCAATGACCTTTAGTTTTACACAGAAATAAATCACATCAGACTTACTGAACACATAGGTGGATGGTCTACGTGTCCAGTGGCCTGTTATCAAACTATTGCTCCTTGCATGTTGGCACTTTTCTAGGGTTACATGCAGTAAGGGTAAGGTCCCACAATGCACGTTGCCTTTTCCATTTTGCGTGCGTATCTCATTTAAAATATAATGGAAATTGCGAGAATCATTTCCCACTGTATAATTTGCGTTCTGAATCAATGTGGTCCATTTGTTATCTGCATGCATGCACGGCTTTTGGTCCGTGTGTGCCAGAATCGCACTTCAATGATAGTCAATGGGAACGCAAAATAAATGCGGACACACACGGAAAATCTTATTGTTTGCGTTTTCTACAGTGTTTCCTGTTGATTTTGCAGAAACTGCACACGCACACAAATGGACTGGAAACTCAGACACACGCGGAAAAATGCATAGAAAAATGCATGTCTGTTAACCTGCAAATAGACCGGAACAAGGACAAAATGGATTGTCCTAAATGCACTCAAAATGGACAGCACAACGCACATAGTGGGACCTTGCCCTAATGCCCGATACGCTGGACTAAAAACTTGCCACATGACGACAATCACTAGCTGAGCACGATTCCCTTTGCCAATGAAAAGAGCGTACAGTCTGACTATCAATATCTGTGGGAAAATGGAAACGATCTGTTTGGTCAATTGCCCATAATTGTGATAAACCAGTTTTTGATGCATTTTAATATTTAATGCCGACTGTTTTAGAACACAAGCATACATTTTATGCAGTAGCTGTAATACATAAGGCTTTGGTTGGATGCATTTTCTGCATTATTTACACTTTTTATTGAAATGTGAATATGGAGCATGAATAATTTTTACACTTACTCTCCGAGAGCTGAGTAATCTCATATTTCTACTCTGTATTCCAGTGCCAGGAGTGATACTGATCCCTGTATAATTACTATCTACTCCCCACCACCTACAGTATGGCCTGCACATTATCAGGGGTTGGAAATAAAGTATAAAGGTGGTCATACATTAGGACGATTTGGCTTACCCGACCGAGCGATCCCAAAACATTAGATGGATCATGACGGAATCGCCTTTCCCTTTCTTCTTTGCGACCGACATGTGATCGCCAATCCCATTCAATTTGCGAACGCATGTCAGTCTAATGTCTAATAACGTTAGGTTATACAGAATAGTAAAATTAAAATTTCCAATCTGAAAAATAAACAACAAACAGGGAAATAGACTGCTACATATTAAACAGTTACAGCACATGGTTTTAAGTAAAATGCATTAATGTGTCCATTTGTGATATTGCATCCTGATTAACATGATTCAGTATTTAGGGATAAGTGGTGATCTGAAACAGACTGTAATGGAACATTTTATGCAATACGTCATACTGTAGACATGAATTGTCCTACTGCTTAGAAAATGTCTCTGTTTATAAGTCAGGTCAGAAAGGAAAGAACAATCAATTTTCTGATCTATATCCTATCAGCATATGACCTGTTTTTATACCCCAGCATATTCCAGCGGTTAACCTGCGGTGAGTGTGTGCTGGATATTATTATATGCCTTTTCAACCTTAATTTCTGAGCTTCATATCTAAGAAAATGCTATAGATGTACTGGGTCAACAGTCGATCGATTCAGATGTTTTGTTGTGTTAATCTATCACATTTGAAACATTGCAGATTTCATCAGTTCGGAATATTCTATACAACCCAGTTGTTTATCTAGAGGAGAAAAAAAATAAATAAACACAAGAAAATTCAACCTAACCTTGTCCATAATGCAATATCAAACAGCAGCAAGAGAATTATACACCACAACCCAAGTATGATATATCTGTCGTATTCAGTTAGATAAACTGGACTAAAAAGTTCAGTTCTTAAAGACATTTTGCTAGTCATCCGACTGGCTTTCTCAATTCAGAATGACTTGTACAAGAATCTGTTGGCAATTATGTACCCTTGAATATCCCAATTAGCATATCACATGACTGGTTCAAGAGAGGTGTTAAGGAGGCCATTTATGTGAAAATAAAGAAACCAAGCCTGAATAGAGGTGGGGGGGTTCAACACCAACTGTCTGCCATGTACAATGCTGTTTTACCTTACCCTGGGCAGTTATATCACCTCTTAGCCACAATGCAATCACGCCTTGCATTCAGAAGGTCCCTAACACCTGGCTGTGATATGCTAATTGCGATTTTCCAGGGTACATAATTGCCCACAGATTCTAAAAGTCATTCTAAATTGAGAAAGCCAGTCAGATGACTAGCGAAATGTCTTCAAGAACTAAACTTCAAGTCCATTTGATCTAACTGAATACAACAGATATACCATGACCTGGATGAATAAGAACCTTCACAAGCAAGGCTTGTGAACTTTATACAATATACGGTAGATACATTTTTGGTACAGACACTTTTTAGATTATGTAGAACTTGTTTCCTATGTGACAAATGGACCTAGAATTGAGGCATTTGGAAACAATATCAGGGTGATGCATGGAGAGGCGATATCAGCTCTCCTGTGCAATCGCTCCGGTGATGCTACATTCACATAGTGCCTCTCTGTGCATCCCGAAATGGAGTTCCCGAAAAGTCCTGTAAAGGTAAGGCACTATGCGAATACAGCATCACTTGCGGCGCCTGCGTGGTTAACTTCTGCATAAACACACAGACAATGATGAAGTTTGTCATGCTAACCAATATAACATCGGTTAGCGTCTTTTAACGCCATTTTCAGCCGATGCATCTGGCTGTATGTTGTTGTTCCAGGGGGCAGATTCTGCCAATCAATCCCCAAATCCATTTGCTGGGGAACATTTGTAAACCAAGCAGCCAGATGATCAGTCACAACCTATATTTTTGGCAAAATCAGTTTACCAGTCCTACTGATAAATCATGGGCAATCTTGTGAGTTTTACTATGCAAATGATTGTTCATGAACCAAATTTGCCTGGCATACTGCTATTTCCAAGCAGCAGATTGTTATAGCAATTGGAAAACTGGGTGGGAGGTCGGGCTTGGGCTGTTATGGACCCTTGTGAACCAGGCCATATATTTAATTCCAGAGCAAATCACAAATTTGGTTTGGAAGCAAATATAGCGTGTTCATTCATTTACCTAAAGCACCATTGTCATTTCACTTTAGGCAGATAAAGAAATACTGTAAATTTTCTTTTTCCAACAGACAAAGCGTTTTTGGTTCAATGACAAGTGTATATAAAATATAGAGCATTTAACATTGACATATTTGCCTAAGTCCTTTTGTAAAGCCTTAAGCTGGATAAACTCAGACATGAATGTAATATTCCTACAGATGATTCTCCCAGTATTTGCTCATGTATGTGTAAGGAGGCTATACACATGCAGCAGGTCGGGAATGCTGGCTTTCTGCTAGAGATTCCACCAGTGTTTCCTTTAGTTTAATGTTGCCCATTTATAACAAAGTTTCATTAATAAATAGGTTAAACATCTCTCTTCTTTCTAATTGGCTGTTTTTGTGACTTTTTAACTGATCAAGTTTGTAAATGAATGGATTATTAATTCCACATGTGTGCTATAGTTTGCCTGGGTGGGAGGAGGGGGAAGTCACTTCTTTATATTACCTTTCAAACATTGTTTAGGCCGAGGCCACACTACAACACACCAAATCGCGCACACAATCGCGAGCGCTATCACACGCAATTGTGTGCGCGATTCTTGTGCATTTTGTGTTTGCGCATGCAATTTTGCCATTTCCCTTTATGCGTTAATGCATCAAAAATGGTGCGTTAGCAAAACGCAAACGGACGCGCAATCGCAATCGCATCAGAAATTTGCGCGTTCCCACGATTCCCATTTAAGCGAAAATCACAGGCAGAAAACGCGCTAGTGTGGCCTAGCCCTTAGATGCTGATTTTATAATAATCGTTTTCAAGGGCATCACTGCTTGTGTGTGTCAGGTCTCTGACAATGTTTTTTGGGGGGGGTTTTGGGAGGGGGGTGGAAAGAATATTCGTTTAAAAGTGAATCAAAGCTAAAGTATATATGAGTCGATCATTTCAAGCTTGCAGATGGCTGTAACTAAGATCTCTAAGAAATGATGCCAGAATTATTAACTAAGAAATGTAAATATTTGCCAATTGCAGCAACAAAAAGTGTAATGTAATGGTTCAATACCCTAGCCAAAGTAATGGCCAAAAGTTTTCATGGAATCTTGACCCTTGAAGCTGAAGTTCTTCATCTAAACCACAAAACACAGATTCCACATTTGGAATTATGCAGTTTCGGCTAGATTTGGCTAATGGAATTTCGCACCCCGAGTTCTGACCCGTCTCCACGGACGTAAAGTTTAGTTTTTGAAGACGTTTCTTGTACAAGTCATTCTGAATTGAGAAAGCCAGTCGGATGACTACCGAAAGGTCTTCAAGAACTAAGTTGATCTAACTGAATACAACAGATATACTGATCAGAATTGATTATAGTCATTGACATGTCATCTACTACCATAGTTACTTGAAAGACCTAATAGGTGGAAATCTAAAAACCTGCAAAAATCTGTCTGTTAGAAATGAGCTTGTATGGATTCTGTATTTCCTACCTTCATTTTTCGTTTAATGATAACTGCCAAACGGTTTGTGTGTGTTACATACCTCCAACCATTACATTTTTCACAGTAATCCTGTTAAAGTCCCATGGTGTGTCATTCCCAGGGCGGAGCTACTTAAATCATCGGTAGGCTATGACCCGTTCCTGGAAAGTTGGGAGGTATGTTTTTTAACCTATGCAACTGCCTAGGATCAAATTAAAAAATAAATAAATCACATTTCTAGAAGCTTAGCAGTATTAAAGGGCATGTCCACCCCCAAACTATAATTTAATCCACCACTGGCCCCACTATGTAGTGTGTAAAATTCTTACCTCACATCCCAGCTCTATATGGTTCTCCTGTAGTCCCCCCCCAAAGTCCCAAAAACTGCCCAGCAGGAGGATAGCAGAGTCCATATAGGACTCTTCCTCCTGCCTCCCCTCCGGGAGAAGTTTGGCATGCGCAATGCAGCATTCTCCCCCTCCCTCTCCCTCCCTTCCTCTCCCTCCCAATTTTGTCTCCCTCCCCCTACCATAAAACCCTTTTTATATAATGTACTGCTCCCTCCCCCAGCCCCAACAGCATTACTATTATTTACAGAAAGTCCCCCGATCTTTACTTACCATCCCTCTCTCCTTCGCCGGTCTGAACTCCCGGCAGCCGCGTCCGTGATTGGCTGCCTCTCAGCCAATCACGGACGGGGCTGCCGGTCCCAACCCCTGCTTGCATTTCCGTGCAAGCAGAGGGCCGGGGCAGTGAGGCCAAGGAGAGAGGCATGATAAGTAAAGATCGGGGCACTTTCTGTGAATAATAGTAATGTGGTTGGGGCTGGGGGAAGGAGCAGTACATAATATAAAAGGTTTATTAGAAGGGTAGACATGCCCTTTAAGTGCTTACTTTGAAACCAAAATCCTACAGCACTGACATTGTATGTTTTTTAATGTTTGTGACCTGTAATTTAGTTTTTAGCAGTAGTGATCTTAGAAATAATAATTTCAGTCTGTGACCTGTTTTCAACGACTTAACATTTGGAGAAAATGTCTAAAGCTTACAGCGATAGCCCCACAGTGGTAGCCGTACAGTAATAGTCTTGTATTTGCTAACAGCTCAGTCTGAGTTCATGCACACAAATACTGGTATGTGCTGTGCATTTTCCACGTTCAATAAGCTTCAGCCGGGAATCACTATAAGTGATTTGATGAATAAATCAGCACTTAAATGACAGAACACTAAACTGGAATGTGGCCAAGCAGAAAATGGTAGAGCCCTTTTAATACACATGTTTATGCCAATACAACCAATACTAAAAGCACTCCCATATATTACATAAGCATTACAGTTTTTATATACATATTTCCTTTTAGGTAAATTAAGTATTGCTCTTCTTTAGTTAAAAAGCAATACAACCTACTAGTTGAATCAAAAATGTCTATTCCCTGCATAAAATAAGAAAGTGTGAGTTTTTCATATAATCACATTTTACTCCTCATTTTGAGAAAGCCAATGGTAGACATTACATGTAGTTATTTGTAGTTCTGCAGCACCAAAGCAAATCACTGTAGGTGTAGAATACAACCGCCTTGTATCAGAAATGATTACATGTCAGGAATAATGGATTGTGGATTTATTTGTCTAAAAATGCTCTAGGGCTCCAGTATTCTCTTTATTTACATGGTCATGGCAGACACCTTATTCTTTGATTTATATGTGTCCCTGAAGCAGGACACATATAAATCTGCATGGTTAAGTACATGCTAATTATCCCTGCAGCATGAAAAGATAATGTTGTTTTTGTACAGCTTTAACAGGTTGAGGTAGCCAACTTACAAATGGCAATGGTTTACATATTTCTAGGCTTTGTGTCAATGGTTTTTTTTCATGGGTCATCCAGTTTTTTACTCATACACAAGTACCCAGTGAGTGTGTACATATCAAGGTGTACATATTCCTGGGCCCCATAAAATATCATTTTATCTGCTCACTGGCATACATTATAAACAAAGGGGTTTTAGTATACATTAATATGATCACACAAATGAAAAGCCTTCCAACCACGTCAAGGTAACCCCAGTCTGGAAGGTCCTAACTTCTAACCTTTTTTACTTTAATTAAGATTAGCAAACTTTCCCTAATTTAAAAAGCCAATGGGCTGGGGGGAAGTGAGAAAGCCTGCTATATAGATCGAGTGCGCAAGAATGAGAAATGCAAAAGTTTGCTTTTGTTTGTATGAATGTTTGAGCAGATCATTGCTTCCAATAGTCCTTCTACCATATATTCATTAACTATCCACATAAAATAGGTGCACTCAAGGGATTGAATCAAAACGGATTTATTTAGTGCACACCTGTGAAACTCAAGGCCCACGGACCAAATTAGTCCCTTATGGCTGTTGTTTGCGGCCCCCGGTGATTGTACAGCATCCAAGACTTACTACACTGCTAACCATCTGTGCAGTCCCAAGTAGTGGCATAACTATGAATCTGTCTGCTAGATACCGCGCTCAGCTGTTTTTAAACATCTGATTGCATGCACCTTTACAAAGAAAGGTGCAATAAGATGGATAAAAACAGCTGAGCACAGTATCTAGCAGGCAGATCCATAGTTACAATGCTGCTTAGGATTCCACAAATGGGTCTTGCACAAATGGATAGCAATGTAGTAAGGCTTGGATGCAGTCACCACTGTAACAACTAATCGCATATCTAGTTTGGAACTGCGCAAGGGGAGGTGTGACAAAGGGCCTTCCATTAGAGTTGGTCATTCCATTACTGCGCCAGTAAGGTGGGAGTTTAGCACATGATCACGCCATAGGCAGAGGTCCAGTCAAAAAAACAGTGTTCTTCACACTTTTACCCTGCCAAGAGCCAGCACTAGTGTGACAGTCCCAATCCTGCACCTGCTATGTATCTTAAAAAAAAATTGGCCCACCTCTTAATCTGTCTTTTTGATTTTGGCCCCTTACCTCTTTGAGTTTGACATCCCTGATTTAGTGCTACAGTTGCAAAGTTCAACAACGTTTCGGTCCTGGACTAAGGACCCTGATAATGGGATCACTAGTCTAGTAGCAAGTTACCTTTGTATTGAAAATTGAAATTATTTTTATGAATTTATTAAAGATAGAGTGTGTGAATGGAGCATTCTCTCCTTTCCATTCATCAGCTTCTTACAGACAAAAAATATTGAGTTTTATTTTCCTTCTGGTTTAAATTTAGAAATAGCCCACTGCGTACACACACACACGCACACACAAACACTATTGTGTAGACAAAAAGCATTATTTATATTATACCAAAACTGTAAATGCGTGAACTGCTCTTAAATAAATAGCATTGCAAAATGAAACCTGAAAAGAGGAACATTGTGATCACAACATTCTGTGTCTGGAGGTGTTCATTGGTCTGCAATGCTTTTAGTCTGTCTGCATCTGTGGGATAAGGAGGAAAGGTCGTCCACACAAGGTCACAGAGAAGAGGAACACAAGGAAACAAGCATCCTTGAATTAACGTTCTGGAAAACAGCCCAGCTTGGTTAGCAGCTCCCTAGATAAATACTGCAATGAAATCTTTTATCCTATCATATTGATAATGAATTAATGGAATCCCCCATGTGTTTAGCAATCTATTTTGTAAAGGGAAGCAATATATACACTTGATAGCACTATATGAATTTGAACCACAGTTCAATGTATAATGAAAATCATTTCCCTTAAGTACCATTCTGTTCTGTCTATTCTGACAATCTATTTATTTTCAGAGAGATAATAGCCAAGAAAAGTTAAATAGTGCTAGTATCTGTTGATGTGTTAATAAAGTGTTTAGCTAATACATCATTGGTAGGTAGCCTCTAGGACCTTTAACAGTATATTTACAAACGTATTCAGTTGGTACTCATGGGAAGATTTGACCCATCTTCCTGACCAACAGACTGCTATTAAATAATCCAAATGGTATACTGTTGTCGAGGGGAGCGGTACCACTATATTTCAATTGAAGACCACACGATCAGCCTAAATTTACCAACATGTCTGGTGGAATTTTCAATCAAATATGTTTTTATTCTCATCATGGTTGATGATTCTGCTTCTGTGGGTTCATACTCTCCTGTAGCTTTTTCCCCCTATATACTGTATATCGTGTCAGAACATTTGCTACATTGTATAGTACAACACATTGCTGGATGTGCAGCTGTAAGGTTCCTGAATGTTAAATACCCCCTATCTGCTTATTATAGATGGAGCACGGTTAATATTGTTACACAGCTTACACTGAGGACCCTGGCATGGTTGGTGCCTAGTGTGATATTTTCATAATCCGTGTGTAGCTTTCTTCTTACTATTATTTGATGAAGGTTTGGTGGTTGCTTAAAGGTCAGATAGGGGGCTTAGGGAAAATGTTTTAAGGGTTTCATCTTGATTGATCATAGGTTTTAGTTTTTTCATGATTGTAGTATGTATTCCTTCCAGTACCGGGTTCTATGTGTTTATTTTCTCTTTGTTCTGTAGAAGGTTTTTCCTAGGTGTTCTCAATGCTAATATATATATTATACTATATATAATACAACAGAACTCTTAACATACCATCTATATCCTGTAAATGATATCCTTGTAAATATTGGTTAGCTATGTCATTTGTGTTACATAACTTACTAAAACTGGGATTTATGAACTCCATACTAATAAAAAATAAGCAACCATTAAATACAAGAATATTGAGTAACCTTGGCCTAAAGTTATGTATATATGTTAGATAAATTATATTAGGAAAGATTTCTACGAAAATTTATCCGATGATCCCTTTATAGAGAAGCTGCTTGACTGTAGAGAAACCATGGGGCATCAGAGAACAAAGTAATATTTTCCTCACATAGTTTATATAAAAAAAGAAAAGATAATCAATGCACATTCCTAGGCCCCATACATTATCATATTATCTGCACACTGGCATACTTTATAAACAAAGGGGTTTTAGTATACATTACTGTGATCACATGAATGAAAAGCCTTCCAACCACGTCAAGGTAACCCCAGTCTGGAAGTTCCTAACTTCTAACCTTTTTTACTTTAATTATGATTAGCAAACTTTTGTATTCCTCTGGATATGCACTGGATCCATATAGCAGGCTTTTTCACTTCCCCCCAGCCATTTGGCTTTTTAAAATGAGAGAAGAGACCATCCTTATATAGTTTAGAAATCCAGCTCATTGGATCAAAAGTGCATCTGTGCACACTGACCTCCTTATACTGTACATACCTGGAACCTAATACAATAAAACCTTGGTACAACGCTGGTTCCTGAGTGGCCATTGCAGACATAGAGATAGCAGAGGTAGTGGCACCCTGGACAGAATTTCCAGTCTCATGAGCTTGGCACCACTGATTAAGCGCTCAGAAATTAAGCTACTGCCAACAGATCACAAATAGTTACAATTTAAATATATGATCATTCTCTTTTGTGTCTTTCCATGTTTTGTGTTGTTATACAAGACTTTAAATCAGCTCCTTTATAGAAACCTCTGTGGTTACTACAGTGTTAATGAGCAGCACTAAAAATGCTTTATAGCCGTCTGGTAAAACACAAGATAGAGAGGATAAGGTACTAATCAGATGCGATTTGTTTCAAGAGAACCTGTAATAAGAAATACATCAATGCTCTGTGTGTTACCAATTCCACTGGGAGCAGAATACAACAGTATTTGGTCAAATAGGAAGCGTTTTGTGCTGAAACTACAGCTGTCACATATTCCAGTCAGGATGTTTAAGCATTTTTAGTAATTTCCTTTTATCTCCTCTGTCTTTTCTTTCCTTTCGTTTTTTTTACTTGCTCTTTTTGTTTTAATTCTTGTTATTTTATAGCTGCATTTGTATATTTAGCAAGCACAAAAAGCCAGAGGATAAGGACTATTATGTCTTATTTAATTTCTCCTTCTTCATTCTATCAACCCAGAGGCTTTGCTGCATTCAATTCTTTTTATGAATTGCTCAGCTCCTTATTGCGTATCCCTACAATGATAGTATCAACTTAGGGGAAAATGTAGTTCTTTTCCTTAAGGCTGGGTACACACATTAGACATTTGCAACCGGTCAGCCAGGACAAAGGACTATCAGTGGACCGCATGATATGCCGTGGTTTTCCGACCCATCCGATTGCCCGTTCGTCTGTTTCAGACAAAAATGCCCGCCCCAAGAATTTATTATTATTGGCCTATCGTCCGATACATTACAAAATCGGTCATCCCAAAATATTGGATGGTGTGTACCCAGCTTAAGTCTAGGTATTTTATTTAAGGTTGATCGGCCCGAAATATCGGTGACAAACGATGTCTGGCTTTCTTTCATTGAAATCTATGGACCTCACAATCGATTGCTTCAAAATGCACCCCCATAATGTTTTGATCAGCAGATAAGACATATTTCTTTAAAATTGAGTAAACGTTAATATGAATAATGAATAAATTTACAAACCTCTCATTTTCATTAGCAGGAAAAACAATACAAAATAGTTTCATAAATAGGAAATCAAACCTTTAATTTGTTCTAGCCATGCTCACTAGAATATCATACCATCTAAATCCCAGTTGGCCGTGATCCTCTTTATATTTTATGACGTTGCTATGCAATGCTTAACTTGACAACTAAGCTGCGAGGAGATGAAAGATAATAATAAGAATATATGATGATATATGAATATGATGAATGTAATTGTATATTTTGTAGTAATATTTCTACAAGATGTAAACAAAGTTAACTTACACAACCTTTTAATTTTTTCTATGTTGGCACAAATATTAAAGGGCAACTGTGGTCTCCAAACAAGTTAAGGTTGAATGAAAGCCTGCAGTATTTCCTTCACCCTGGCTTCACCCTGTGAGAAATGATATTGGGGTGAATGTTCAAACTTCCTGCTTCCAGTAGGTTGAGTGACATCCCCTTACCTCTGCCCGCCCCTCTGCCCCGGGGCAGAAGCATGCTCAGTAAAGACTTAATGCTGGGGAAATCAGGAAGTACCTTGGGGAAAAATTGTCAGTTGAGAAGGGGAGCCTATTAATGCAGACAGGCTGGTCACATGACTACAAGCTGGTCACATTGCTGAAAACAGGAAGTATTCAAGCATGAAGTAATGTTGCTGAACCTTTCCAGCAATTACTTCTTACGAATTGTATTTAAAGATGGGATTTAAGTTTTATTTTAAAGGTGTGATCAAAGGCTTTTTATATGATCCTTACTAGTTTGGAAGAATTGGAGACCACAGTTACCCTTTATCATTTAATAATATTAATGATCTCTGTGCCTATCTCAGAGTAATATAAATAAAGCTAATAAACTACTGTGACCACCACAAATATGGACACTATTTTGACCATTATTATTTTTGAGCCCTTTCAGAGCAAGCCAGAATGTGCGAGACTTCAAATCTCTTGGGTAATATCAATGGCCACACCATAACTTTGCCATTGAATTAAATCCACCTTGTTATGCCATCTTTATTACCCAAAGAATAGTTTTTTTTATTATACAGAAGCCACCACCCAAAAACACTGAAACACTCCTGAATTTATAAATATTGGGATTATGGTTGGTTTATATCATGGAGGTCTATAGTTACATGCAACTGGCAGCTCATTGCGTTAGTAGTTAGCATGGATGCCTTGCAGGGCTGAGTTTAATTCCACCCTCAGCTACATCTGCAAAGAGTTTCTATATTCTCCCTATGCTACACACATATAATTATAGGTTTCCTCCGGGCTCTACACACATACAATAATGGGTTTTCTCCAGACTCTACACGCAAACAATAATGAGTTTCCTCCTGGCTCTACACACATACAATAATGAGTTTCCTCCTGGCTCTACACACATACAATAATGGGTTTTCTCCAGGCTCTACACACATACAATAATGAGTTTTCTCCAGGCTCTACTCACATACAGTAATGGGTTTTCTCCAGGCTCTACACACATACAATAATAGGTTTCCCATGGGCTCTACACACATACAATAATAGGTTTTCCATGGGCTCTACACGCATACAATAATAGTTTTTTATGGGCTCTACACACATACAAAAAAAGTTTTTTATGGGCTCTACATACTTATAATAAATAATAGGTTTTCTCTGAGCTCTACACACATAACATAATAGGTTCCATCCAGGCTCTACACACATAGAATACCGTATATACTCGAGTATAAACCGACCCGAGTATAAACCGAGGTACCCAATTTCACCTAAAAATCCTAATAAAGTATTGACCCGAGTAATAACCGAGGGTAGAAACTTGGCACTCAGATGTTTGGAAACTACAACTCCCAGCTAATAAAGCATGCTGGGAGTTTGTTTTCCAACTCTTGAATGCCAAGTGAGGGTGGCATTCAAGATGTTTGGAAACTACAACTCCCAGCATGCTTTATTAGCTGGGAGTTGTAGTTTCCAAACATCTTGAATGCCACCCTCACTTGGCATTCAAGATGTTTGGAAACTACAACTCCCAGCTAATAAAGCATGCTGGGAGTTGTAGTTCCCAACATCTTGAATGCCCCCCTCCCCCTCAGTTCAGTTTGTACCTGTGGCTCTTCTCCCTGTGGACTCCTGTGGACTCTTCCTTCTCCCTGTGGACTCTTCTCCCGGTGGACTCTTCTCCTGGACTCTTCTCCCTGTGGACTCTCTCCTGGACCTTCTCCTGGACTCTTCTCCTGGACTCTTCTCCTGGACTCTTCTCCTGTGGACGACTTCTTCTATCTTCCTCCATCCCGGCATTACGGTATCAGCATTCCGGCAGCCGCGCGCCCATTCCTGTACTGGCGCGCCGGCTGACGTCACTGCCCGGCGCCGGCTTGGCGCCGGCAGTGACGTCAGGCCGGCGCGCCAGTGCAGAAAAGGATCGCGCGGCTGCCGGAATGCCCAGGTAAGTGGTTGACTCGAGTATAAACAGTCCGAGTTTTCAGGCTGATTTTTCAGCCTGAAAAACTCGGTTTATACTCGAGTATATACGGTATAGGTTCCCCCCCCCCCCCCCCCCCCCCCCCCGCTCTAACACACATACAATAATATTTCCTCCTGCCGGCTCTACACACATAAAATAATAGGTTTCCTCTGTGCTCTACACACATACAGTAATAGATTTCCTCTGGGTACTCTCATTTCCACCACAAAAATAAAGGCATGGATGAATGTGCATTATGATTCTTAAACTGGGTACATATGCATGCGATCCTTCCTCCCAACTGACCATTCGGAACTTCTGACCAGTTGCCAGGAGGAGGGACTGTCGGTCATGGCAAAAGCAGCGGTGTCCAACAGCCGCGACTGAGCATGCGTCCCATAGAGGCCCGCACGATTGTTCAGGGTTTTTCAATACGTCCAAACGTGCGGTCGTCCGATTCGGTCGTGGGCGAGAGAAGAAACCAACAATAATTTGGCCCGACCAAACGATACACTGAAATCTCTGTCAGTTGGGCGAATTATTGTTTGGTGTGTAAACAAATTTAGATTGTAATCTCTTAGGTGGCCACATGAAAATGGTTATAAAGAAAAGAATCGCAAATACAAGAAAAGAATCACAAATATAAAACAATTATATTCAAGAAAATTTGATAGTAGTTGAGATCAGGTATTCTAGAAATTTTATAGCATAGCACTTGTTTTTATTGCCAGTTTCTAATAAAATGACTACCATAATACCATCTGTATTCAGAAATAGGTTTTACAGTTCTCTTACTAGATACGTTAATTTGATTTTTCATATTAACTACTGCCAAGATGTAGAATGCGAAAGAAGAAATTGAAACATTTCCAGTTTAATGTTTTGCTTTGCAAAATCTCCTTGTAACGCATCAATATACTTGTTGACTGCAGAGAACTAGTTCCAAGTGGGCCAGTAGCCAGCTCACTACATTTAGGTAAACGTGTGATCTGCCAGCCTACCTTGTATCACTAATTAGCTGTAGAGCCCAATGAAGCCAACAATAGAGACTCATAAATAAGTAAAGGTTTGTACGAATGGGCAATTCAAAAATGACTGCATGCTTTTACAAGATATTAGACAGCACTAACTCATGCAGATTTTATCTGTAGTTGCACTTTTACCTTTACCTATATATCAGAATATTATTTGGAATTTTGTAAATCAATACTAACAAAAATACAATTATTCTGTGCAACATCAATGGCTCCAAATCATTATTGTTAATTAGTTGTAAAGATGGCTTCTCACATTTCCTTTAGGGTCTTCTGGAGGTATTAAGGTATGAAAGGTATAGAGAGGTATGAAACTGACAAATGTCTTCATTCCACCAGCAGTTCGCCATAACGTAAAAAACCCAACTAAAGAGCACTTTTATCAACCACGATTTTTGACTTGGAACTTATTGAAAATTGAAATTTCAAAAATTACAGTCAAAGTTTAGAAATTTAAAAAATCCAAGGATTTTCCTAACCGGCAGTTCTGAATGATTTGTGATTATATGGGACATATTCAATACTAGAGATGGCCGGTTCGCGGACCCGAACCGGGATCCGCCGCGGATTTATCCCGTCCGCGAACGGCGGATTATTCCGGATTTTCCGGATTTTCCGCCTTCCGAACTTCCGAACCGCGGATTTTTTTTTTTTTACGAACATTTTCGAAAATACGAGTATCTCCGCAATTACGAGAATCTGCGATCTTCCGGGACCCGGAAAAACTGAAGATCCTCGTAATTACGCGGATTCTCGTAATTACGAGAATTTTCGTAAAAACGAGAAATTCTTGTAAATTCGAATTTTTGGGGATTATTTTCAAGACGGAGCAAGTCACATGACCCAAATTAGCCAATGGCAGCTAACATGATTACACGTTTTTATGGGAATACTCGTTTTTCGGAGATCCGCGGGTTTACGGAGGTCCTCGTTTTTACGGAAATCCTCGTATTTTCGAAAAATACCGTTCTCGCTAGCGGACTGTAATTTTTAGGTATTGTAGGCATTGATACGTGTTTCTAAGGACATTACCCAGGTCCCTGAGTGATTAAGTGTACATTACCAAGGCTATTTAGACCACTTTTAATACGGATTTTGCCGAACTTTCATTTTAATACGTTTTAACGGGTCCGCTCGCGGATTTTCGAATTTACGGATTTTTTCGAAAATCCGCGGATCCTCGCGCGGACCGGATTTTTCGAAGTTCGGACATCTCTATTCAATACCCTTCTTTAAACTTTTAAATCCCTTCACTCTACTGCACCTCCCTTCCTATCTTCTCTCTTGGTCTCTTGTGTTCCTGGCCATGCCCTCCGTTACTCACAAGGAAATCTTCTCCAAAACCCCCCAACAAACACTGCCTCCTCCTGCCTTAAACCATTCTCTCTTGCTGCTCCCTACTTTTGAAACTCTCTCCCTCTCTCACTTTGCTTGGTGACATCCATTAATACTTTCAAATCTAGACTGTTATCCTACCTTTCTGAGCACCAGCACAACAAATGATTGTTAGCCACCTCAAGCACTTTGTACCCATCCAACACTTGTATCTGTATGTTTTCCCACCCACTCTTCGGAGCAGGGATCTCATTCCTAATGTGTCATGGCATGCTGCACTTATATTAGTTTATCCATAATTTATATATATGTGTTCTTAACCTATGTATGAAATTGTTTTTAATTTTTATTTCTGTTTGTATACTCTGTATTTTATAATGTACAGTGCTGCGTACCCATGTGGCGCTTTATAAGTAAAATTAAACATACATACATTAATACATTATACATTGGAATTTATATATATTATATAAATCCCAATGTATGTAATATTATATATGATATATTATTGGGAAGTGTAATATCGCTAATTAAAATCTTCCCCCAATACTAAAAAGGACGAGTATATATTGGTTACCATATATACTCGAGTATAAACCGAGGTTTTCAGGCTTTAAAAAAAGCCTGAAAATCTTACCTCGGTTTATACTCAAGTCAATCTTTCTCCTACCTTGTCCGGTGGCCGCGCAATCTGCATCCTCAGTGCGCTTCCGGATGACGTCACTACCCCTCTCACTTTCCGGCACCAAGTAGTGACATCATCCTGAAGCGCAGAATATGTGGAGCGAGGAGCTAGCGGCCGCCGGACATGGTAGGAGAATACCACAGGGACACCAGGGCACACAATTCTTACAAATAAGTGTAAAACCTTCTTTATTTGTGCATAATACTGTATGCACAAATAAAGGAGGATTTACCCCCTATTTGCAAGTATTGGCTTCTGCAGATGTTTGAAAACTAAAACTCCCAGCAATTAAAGCATGCTGGGAGTTGTAGTTTCCAAACATCTTAAGTGGCAAATACTAGTAGGGATTACACCCTCGGTTTATACTCGAGTCAATCTCTTTTGCCTTCTTTTTTAGGTAAAACTAGGTACCTCGGTTTATACTCGGGACGGTTTATACTCAAGTATATACGGTAGATGAAACAAATGTTGTGTTTGCTGCTACATTCTGAGATTTTTATTTTACATTTCTATGGTATACAGAGGAACAATTACAAACATTTTACACGTGTTAAAGGATTTTAGAGTTTTATTGCTCACCACATCAAATTTATTACTTCACATTTTGCAGCATATCGGCTTCTTGGCCACTTTGCTAAATGATGTTGTCATTAATATCTTTCACACTTTAGCTCCTATTGTAAACTGTCTATTTGTATATTTGAAGAACTCTCATAGTTAACCACAATTCTAGGACTGGAGGCTATTTGAATATTCAAGATACTCTGCCATCCTTTCAAGTTAAAATGAAGGAACTTGGGTCTGTACCAGAAGGAAAATGTTCTCATGTAATCTTGACTAAACCTTAAACTTTTAATATGCAATTATGGAGTTCACTTAGAGACATTCCTCTGCTGTAATAAATTAGAAAGCTGAGCTTTTTTATGTAATTTAAAACATTTCACAGGTAAATTCACCAATAGAAATTATGCTAAACTGAATCTTATTGAATTAAGCAAAGCTGTCAATGTCCTTTCCCAGTGGCATATGTTGTTCTAAGCATGGTTTTATGCATAGACAGGGGTTTTGTTCCATCACCAGGTTGGTGGATCTGAAGCATTAAAACCAAAGTTCTGCATTGAAATCACAAAATTTGATGCAGAATTTCAGTTTCGGCAGCTGAAACATCAGTTTTGAGACAAAATTGTCGTGGTAGTTCCCTACATATAGATCTTGAAAAATGTATTTAATTGCTTTTCATAAGGAAAAGATAAATTGTAAGCTGGACCATGGGGTCTCAATGAATGTGATTTGTTTGGGGTTTGTAAAGCGTGGGATATGAAAGATCATAAAAAGTTACTTATTAACTGAGGAACAGTGGACTTGACCTTCCTATGTGTAATTGGATTGAGAAGTAACTAAAGCATAGATGACAAAGTGTATTCAGACCAGATGTCAATGGTGGGCCTCAGGTTCCTGTGTTTCTTCTTTGGTGTTTTTTAATATATTCATAAATGATCTTGAGTCCTGAACTGAAAGTAGTGATGAAACTACACTCTACAGGGCTAGGTGCAAGACCTTTCTACTTTGCAAAATGGCAAATTAAATTGAATATATATGCAAAGTTATGTACTTGGGTAAAAACAGCATTCATTTAGTTATACCTTGATTGGGATGGTGTTAGGAGTTGAGTCAATTGAGAAGGACATTGAAGGGATTGTGGACAATACACTTTGCAATATACCATGAATGGCAAAGTAGAAAATTGCGTTCTGACTATAAATTATCCAAGTTGGATTTTTTTTCCCTGAAAAACCTAAACAAATACGTTAGAAGGCAAGGAAAACAATTAGCAAGGGGTCGAATTTTTTTTACACAGGAGTGAACAAAATGCTAGAAGCCACCCTATATACTTGATGATAAATAGTTCTTTAATATGAGTGCAATAAGGTTGCAGCATGCTCTGCCTAATAATGTTGTGATAGCAAAATCTCTAAATGCCTACAAAAGTTGTTTGGGTGCCTTAACGGACAATAAAGAATCCAGAGCTACAGCTAGTTAAGGTTATACATACTGTAGAAAGGGTGTATGTGGAAAGGGTTGGAAACTCAAAATAATGATAACTACAGAATGGCATTTTATAAAATGATTACCACAGATGTTCTATTCCAATTGTTATCACAGTGATTTTGAGGGATGATTACTTTTTTAAAATTACTAAATTACTGTGATAGCAAGAGATAAATAACATTTTACTTGCTATACGCGAGCATTGAATCCGCAAGTAAAATGTACATGGTACCTAGGCACGAACGAACTCGAAAATAGCGCGAGTGAGAGTAAAATTGATTTTTCGAATGTCGTGGATTCCCCAGACCATTTCCCAGGTCCCACAGCCATTTACATTAAGTTACCATTAATATTTTAATTGTATTTCATTAGAACTTTTCGAACTATTTGACTCCCATTGACTTTAATTGGTCCGTTTTTGAACTTTCGTACTTTCCATATAGTTCAAATGTTCGAAAACGGACTGAACTTTCGAAAGTTTGGCCATCTCTAGTTGTCAGTAGTGAGCTGCCAATTCAGATTCTGTAATGGTCTCTCTCCTTTCCAGGATCCACATTTCTTTTAAATATTCCCAATAGTAATTTCTACCGATTGGCTGTTGGAACGGACAAACATACTCAGATCTCTTTTGAGCAAATGACTCAACCCAAGGGCAAGATCATAACTGACACTATTAGGGGTCCTGCATACATTTGTGACTACAAAACATTTATTTATACCCATGCAAAAAGTGGGATCGGCAGATTATGGTTATTGGAATGAGAAAATATATGTATAATTTTATTTATAAAGCGCAACTTGGGTATGCAGTGTACATTATAAAATACATACAAATGTATTCAAACAAGGGGATAAGTGCAAGCAAGCAAAAATGGTCTATTTTCAGGCTTCAGAAAGGGCAGAAACCTGCTTAAAACATTGCCACCTGTATGTATATTTCTAATGGGTAAATAAATACAGCCAATATTGTTGATCTTTATATATAAGAGCATTGTGGGTTCTAGTTTGCAAACATAGTCATGGTAACCTTCCAGACAAATTTGTCCTATGACCTGTTTAACTTGCATACTTGGCCATACATTATCAGTTGCTGCTTATAATAAAAATAATGATCCAAAATATATGCAACTTTTAAGAAAATTAGTTTTTCTTTAGCTGTATGTTATATGAATAATTGTTCCAGATTCCAGAATTCCTTCAACTGTGTGTGCTCCATCACACCTTCATACTTAATGGACTGTAACCATGTTTTTACCATATTTATCTCCCAATAGGAAGTACAGTATGGTAAATGTAGACACTCTAAAGCACATATTGGTACAATTAGCGTATTTGATAAAAATGGTGAATAACGCAATGTAACAAATTGCCATTTAGCTTTATAAATCAATTCAGCAAGTATTGTGGGGAAATTAGGTTATATTTACTGTAAATCTGTTATACACAACCTTCCTAAATAGTCTACTTGTTAGTGCTAATTTTACATTTGTGTTGTAGTATTGTGTCTATTTACACATAATTGCGCATATCTATCTTTACTCTGTACTGTGCAACCTTATGCCCTTTCATTCCTAACTAACAGTGTATCCTTACTCTGCTCTTGTAGGTTAAAATGTCACTATGAACAATGGCGCAGTTGTATTACAAGAAGGTGAGCTACTCACCCTACAGAGACCGAATCCCACTACAGATAGTGCGAGCAGAGGCAGAACTGTCATTGGAGGAAAAGGCCTACCTTACTGCTGTGGAGAAAGGGGATTATGCCAGTGTCAAACATGCCTTGGAGGAAGCCGAAATCTACTACAATATCAACATCAACTGCATAGATCCGCTTGGCCGCAGCGCTCTACTTATAGCCATAGAGAACGAGAACCTGGAGATAATGGAGCTGCTGCTAAGTCACAGTGTTTATGTGGGAGATGCTCTCTTGTATGCAATAAGGAAGGAAGTAGTGGGAGCTGTAGAGCTACTCCTAAGTCACAGGAAGCCAAGTGGAGAGAAACAGGTAAAATGAAAACGTCAATCCGTTATCAAAACATTATAGCAGCCACACAATATGGAAGTTGAGTTGAGTTTTTAGGAACTACCAATGAGGTGGGGGGGGGATAGGATATTACATATAGGAAAGGTGTATATGTATGTGTGTACTATCTTACTATTACCATTTTTACATGACCATTAATAAATGTATATAAAGTATAGCACTGACTTATATTAGGTACAAGACAAAATATACAACTTATACAAAATATATAAACTTACTTACAGAGCTGAGATTCCTATTTTAATATGGGATAGTTAAAATGGAAGGTTAAACCACACCCCTATGACTGCTAAGGGGTCTCCATGGGGATGCTGAAAGGAAGTGGTAATGTCAGTATAACATCTAATGATTTGCTGGTTGTAAAAATGTGACAGTCTTAAATACACTGGAAGTGATGTGTATGTAGGAAAGAGGATATAAAGAATGCTAATTTGTAGCTGGGAGAGGGAAATATGTGTTTATATGTTAGATTATTACAGCAATGCTATTATAATAACATGAGGCTGTGAGGTACCTTCTTTTATAAGAAGGCTCTATTTCATTTTATACTCTGTAGGGAGCTTTTAGTTCCTTTAACCCTCAACCTCACCTTAACCTATAAAGCTAATAAGGATTATGTGCTCCCATAGCCCCATAGCAATGGTAAATCTGGAATTTGCTATGGTAAATACTATTAAGTATGAACATAGCATGTTCATCTGGATCCTATATAGAGTGTCAGATTGCCCAATGGTGCTGTTTAGTTTGAACTGCACATCGTGGCATATAAAACCTCTATTCCAATAGTATAATAGCTATGGATGTAAGGGAAGGTCAGATGGATTACTTGCATGTTTGAGCCCTTGGGTAAGAATCACTAAAGCACAACCGTGGGCTTTTAATATCTGCAAGTCAGAAAATGGCTTTATTCCAGGGTGTATAAAAAATAGTTCACTCATTAACCAATGGACAGAAAGAAGAAACTTACTGCTAACAGGGAATGCTGGGAGTTGTAGTTTCAAACATGTGAAAGGTCCCAAGTTCAACACCTCTGCTCTATACCATTAGGCTGTATTGCATCTGGACATGTGCATTAGCTACAAGACTTTAAGAAGAAACTTACTGCAAACAGAGGATGCTGGGATTTGTAGTTTTCAAAAATGTGAAACATCAGAAGTTCAACACTTCTGCTTCATACCATTAGGCTGTATTACATCTAGACACATGCCTTTGCCACAAGCTATAAAAGAGCTATAAAAGAGACTTTGCATGTCCCCTCCCATTTCTCTAGATACACTGGGAGGGAGAAATATGTGTTTATATGTTATTTTATTAGGGTAATGCTATTATAATAACATGAGTCTGTGAGGTACCTTCTGTTTTGAGAAGGCTCTATTTCATTTTATAATCTGCGGGGGAGCTTTTAGCTCCTTTAACCCCACCTCACCTTAACCTATAAATCTAATCAGTATCCTGTGCTCCTAAGTCCTAGCCCCATAGCAAATGTAAATCTGGACCTTGCTGTGGTAAATACTAATAAGTATGAACCTAGCGTGTTCATTTTTTTTTTAACAATATATACTTTAGGGGGAAAAAAGTCAAAATCACCACCACCACCCACCCCACTTTAAACTGTACCAAGTGTGAGGATATAAAATGCTAGGTCCTCACCACTAAGGGTACAGCTGGTAGTTTAAAAATGTTTCTTCCAGCTGTTTCATACCCTTCGCTAGGAACCTTCAACTCTGGTAAGACTTAATTATTATCTGTAAAAAGTCACCAGCTAATTTAATTCTACTTGGTAGTCAATCAGAACTTCTAAAGTTTGGTGCACTTGGGGACAATTATAGACAAATACCACCTGACCTGATTGGGTTTACCATATATAGTATATGGTAAAAAAAATGTCCAGTCCTGTTTGATCAATTGGTTTGGCCATTAGTTACTATTATCTCCTTATATTTTGATACTGGGAGCAGATAGGGAGTGCTAATTATATCCCTCAGTCCAGGGCCTGGCTTATGGGAAGACACACCCTTAATATTCTTCTAGGTTTTCTGGACTTTAGGCTGGGAACACAAGAGCAGATTTTTTCAGCCAAACTATCTGATATTTTCATATTTTTTGGGTTGGGCCTAAAATTCTGTGTTTCTTCTGTCGCCCGTGATTTACAACTGAGTCCAATTGCCTGTTCGCCTGATCTGGATGAATGGGCGATCGGCCACATTGGTAAATCACAGGCGATTGCGCGGTCTCCTATGAACTACAGAATTGGTCGCAGATCACAGTGATATGTCCCGTCCAACCGCTCAATTGTGGTGAGTGGTCAGTCGGGACAAAACATTTGCCCCTGTGTACCCAGCCTCAAAACATATTTCTGTGCTCAGTAAAATTCAAAGAAAGGGAAACAAATTGCACTTATACTGGCAAATCAAAGAAGAATCCAATGTACCACTTGACATCAGAGGACTAATGAAATGGACTTGTAACAAGATCTGAAAATGAACTATTTTTTTGTTTGTTTTTTGCATGTTGCACAGGGTGGTTGGAAATTTGAATATGTCCTGTGAACTCTGTACTGTATATACCCTTGTGCTAAATGCCACAGTGCCTATCCATTTCCAGCCAAAATGTTCTATTCTAACCATTGGTCTGTTAGCAAAGTGCACAGTTTATTGTAGTCAATGTTCTGTGTGTGCCAAAAGGCAAATAAAATGAAATTATCTCTAAACAAAGAGATCGGCAGAATAATAATAATAATTGCTTTGAAGATGCACAGTACACAGTATTTTATACACTTTTATTTGAATATGTTTGTGGCCTTTAGTTGCTTTATAATAATTGTTTTTTGCTGGATAACCTTATATTGATGCAGCTAGTGTTCTCTGTCGTTGGTGCAGTAATAGAATCACACATTTACATTTTGTGTTAGTCTTGCAGCCTCAGGCATCATGACCTTATTTTCATAGCTTTCTATACAATATTGACAAACTCTCTATACAAATTGCTATTTTTGTTGCTGAAAGTGTTAAACAAGAAGAGCAATAGATGTTGTATCAGTGAGACATAAAATAAATTGGCATGTGATGAGGAAATTTGACTAACTATATTTACATATTTCTCATGTCAGAGTGTAAAGCAATGCTAATTAATTTCAGATTACATTAAAAGTGCTTTAATGAGCGTTCTCAGATTTCTTATTCAGAAAATTCCTAAGAGACTTTTTTCTGTAGGGATTATTTAGTACTTACTTACATCTAAATGATATCTTCGCTTTATGCCAGAAATAAATCATCTATTTCAAGAAGTTTGTTTCCAGTTTTCACACCATACAAGACAGTAGTTCATTTAAAGCATGTGCGCACATATGTATACTTCTTAGCCAAGGTCAAACTGACCTTCCAGGGGACAAGGTTAATACCCAGCAGTGTGTTTGTTTGCAGAAGGGTGTGTAGAATAGTGTGTCAGCGTGTCCAGTGTAGAAGCGTATGCGTTGAGTGTTTAATAACCAGTATTGATCAATGCAAATTACATCTGTAATTTACAATGGGTCTGTAATTTACTGGGTAGTATCTGCAAAATAATAAGGTGGCAGTAAAATAGTACAACCTTGTTGTAAAATACCAATAAGTAGAAAACACAGTAGGGAAGCAACAGACAATATTGGTTTTCTGGGAAGGAACGCATTCAGTTATGGGTCAACTAGAAAACATTGGGCTTTAGAAAGTCAATATAGCGTGAGAGGATATTCGGGGAGGGGTCAACGCTTTTTTGTAGTTTTGCTTAAACATACGACCTAACGTTGCTATGTTGTAATAAGTCTTGCATATCATAGGGATTCTTAAGAATATTACTAGATGGATATAAATGACCTGCTTTCTTGTAGTGTGTGCCTTTTATCTCCATGCTGGATATACAGGCCCAGGCCCATAATAAAAGTCATGCAGGGAAGTATGTCCTTTTGTCAACAAGAGTTTCTTTCCATTTTCGGATTTACAGATCTCAGGAAAAACCAGAAAATCCGAAAACAGAACTTACTTACTTTCAAGGGTTTGGACCGTATTTTGGAGGGTTCCCAAAAATAACATTGAATGTTCGGTAACCCTTGAAAATATGGTCTGAAATCCTGAAAACCAAGTTGGACCCGGATCCCATCTCTAAACAAGTGTAATCCAAGCATTTATATCTCTCACCTGTTATCCACTTTGGATTAGGAAACTATTACTTCTTGTGATTATTACAAAAGTAGCAGTTTGCAATTATCTCTATTAACCTTCAGCACTTGAATAATAGCACAAAACAAAGGAGTGAAAAAGGATAGAAGATGATAGCAAGATCTATTATCATCAAATGCGATAATTATTGAATTTTCAAATCCGTAACCCTTGAATGTATTATTTGATTTTACTAACCCTCAAATGTAGCCTTCGATTTTGGTAACCCTCGAATGTAGCCTTCAACAGTCGGTAACCCTAGAATGTAGCCTTTGAATTTGGTAACCCTCAAATGTAGCCATCGATTTTGGTAACCCTCGAATGTAGCCTTCAAATTCGGTAACCCTAGAATGTAGCCTTTGATTTCGGTAACCCTAGAATGTAGCCTTTGAATTTGGTAACCCTCAAATGTAGCCTTCGATTTTGGTAACCCTCGAATGTAGCATTCGATTTTGGGAACCCTCGAATGTAGCCTTCGATTTTGGGAACCCTCGAATGTAGCCTTCGATATTGGTAACCCTCGAATGTAGCCTTTGATTTTGGTAAACCTCAAATGTAGCCTTCAATTTTGGGAACCCTCGAATGTAGCCTTCGATATTGGTAACCCTCCAATGTAGCCTTCGAATTCGGTAACCCTAGAATGTAGCTTTGATTATCCGAAATTCGATAATTATTGAATTTTCAAATTGGTAACCCTCAAATGTATCGTTTGATTTCGGTAATCCTTCAAATGTAGCCTTCGATTTTGGTAACCCTAGAATGTAGTCTTCGATTTTGGTAACCCTCAAATGTACACTTCGATTTGGGTAACCCTCGAATGTAGCCTTAGATTTTGGTAGCCCTCGAATGTGGCCTTTAATTTCAGTAACCCTCGAATGTAGAGTTCGATAACCCTCAAATGTTTATTCGATTTCGGTAACCCTGGAATGTAGCCTTAAATTTCAGTAACCCTCGAATGTAGGGTTCGGTAACCCTCGAATGTTTTGTTCGATTTCGGTAACCCTCAAATGTAGCCTTATATTTCAGAAACCCTCGAATCTAGTCTTCGATTTCGGTAACCCTAGAATGTAGCCTTTGATTTGGGTAAATCTTGAATGAAGCCTTTGATTTCGGTAAAACTAGAATGTAGCCTTTGATTTGGGTAAATTTTGAATGTAGCCTTTGATTTCGGTAACCCTAGAATGTAGCCTTTGGATTTCAGAAACCCTTGAATGTAGCCTTGAATTTCAGCAACCCTAGAAAGTAGCTGCGATTTTGGTAACTCTTGAATGTAGCCTTCGATTTTAGTAACCCTCAAATGAAGCATTTGATTGTTGTTGGTTCCGTAACCTTTAAATTGGCCATAGCCCTGGAATGCAGCATGCAGAAACCCCACTATTGACCAATCGTGAGGAAACTTACAGGGAGTTTCAATCACAGTTCTTATTGTTAAAAGAGGTGCTAAAGAGGTGTTAAAAATAACAACCGTTAAAGGCATGGTATAGTAAAATAGCGATACCGCACATTAATAAATATGGCCCACTGGCCTTCCAGTTCACCAGCCAGTGTTGACATAAAATTAACCCAGGTACCTTTTATTTTAATTAAAGGGCATGTCTACCCCCAAAATTTAAATTTAACCCCATACAGGCCCCACTGTGTAGTTCCTTACCTTACATCTTTGCTCCAAATGGTTCTCCTGCAATGCCTTTTCAAAGTCAAGGAAATTAGAAGCTGTCAGTGAGTCATCTGGTGCCTGTTTTTTCCTTAACCTCAGCAAGGACTGAGGTATGTGCAGGTTGAGCCCTTCCCCCCCTCCATCCAGATCCATCCTCTGCAGCTGTGGCACGTAGCGTGAAAAGCATAAGGTATGAAACCCCTGCCCACCCCCAACCGCCAAAATATTTCTTTAAAAAAAATGTTAAGATCGATACCTACAACCGCTTCTCTCCTGCGGCGTCTCTATTGAAAGCAGCCGGGTCTGTGATTGGCTGCCTTTCAGCCAATCACAGACACAGCTGTCGATCTGGACCCTGTTTGTAACATCTTGCAGTGTAAGGGAGTGTAAGGGCTGTAAGTATCGATCTATACATTTTTTGAAAGAAATATGTCGGTGGTTGGGGGTGGGCAGAGGGTACCTAACTTGTGTTAAAACTTTGTTTTCAGGGTGGACATGCCCTTAAAATTATATATATGTACTATAGTTCTCATCACAGGTTAAAAATCTGAATATGGCCACAGAAGCAAACTGTTGTGCTATATCAAAGGCTTCTTTAACATCTCTGATGTTCAGCTGCACCTTCTATTGATTCTATAAGAAGATATTTCATGCAATACACTATTACCATCTGCTGTCGCTCAACAAGAAAAAAATATATAGCCACACAAACCTACCTACTGTCTTATTTAACCAAGTAGCTTTGGCTCTAGACTAGATGCACACACCTGCTGGGGTTAGTTAGGCTGGCAGGTTCATAAAACAGACCCAGGTTTAGAACTGCAACTTCGACAGCCGAAACAAAGTTTTTGCAGCAATTAGTAGATAATGATGGATGGATAGATGGATGGATAATCCATGTCCTTATTCATTAAAAAATCTACATATAGAGTGGGGAGTAGATAATAGATAAGATCTTGTACTTGTTTCTCTGTATAGCAATAAACCATTGAAGCCTGTCTTATTCCTCAAGGTATCAATGATGATAAATGATTTACAACACTATAGCATTACAATGTGTGCTTGGGTACTGATTGCTTTAATGATTCCCTACTCTTACATTATTCCATGCTATGACACTTGGTTTATAAAATGAATGAGCTAGGCAGGGGGACATAGATATCCCACAAACTAAGCTCCAAAAGAACACCCGGATCAGCACAGAATCTTTACATCTTTATAAATAGACAAACAGCAATATTTGCATGGATAAATACTGAAGGCAAAGCGTCAAGGAAATCTCAATTTACTCGATTCTCGAGTAAATGTTACCATAAAGTGCAAATCACAATTAATATACTATATAAAAACATGTATATATACAGTACATACATGCATACATACACGGACACTGTGATTGCTGATTGTGGGAGAGCTCGATGCATATTAACAGTAAACTGCAACATTGAACATGTTTATTTCCGTATTGACATTGAGATGCGACGCTCCACTACAATTACCGGATGGAATAGATCTGTGTCCCCCTATGTTTGGGTAAAAAACAGGGTGGATGTACAAAATCTATTTCTGTGTGAAGTGTTGGGGAAATATACAGAACCAATAAGGACAAATTTACATGCTTGCTACAGCTCGAGATAAATATTTGATGTTCCAGGTTTGAGCAATACTACCAGCCACCATTCCACCAATGTTTTAATTACATTGTATCATGTGGTGTGTTTTGCACATTTTGACATAGTGTTTTAAATGTGATTTGCACTTTGTGATGAGATTTACTATAAATTAGCCCGACACTTTGCCTTCAGTAGTTATCCTTGCACATTTTGCTATTTGTCTATTACACGGTAAAGATTCTGTGCTGATCTGTGTCTCGTTTGGAGCTTAATTTGTGGGATGTTTGTGTCCCCCTGCCTAGCTCATTCATTTTATATTAATAGATTTACACCCTGAGCACCACCCAATAAGGTGGAGGGTGGGTCGTTACCACTTGTTTGTATAATATTATCGGTAGTGCGGTATCACATTATTTTTATTTATCTCTGACACTTTGTTGCCCCATTTAAAAAGCATGACATTATTGCTTGTTCTGCTATATTGTTCTTCTTCCCTCATACTGAATTGTCTTTGCTTGTAGCAGCTGTTCACTAAAGCTCGTTACACATTTGTGATGATGGACAGAAGCCGCATGATCCTGTCTGTCATTTTTCAAAAATCAGGCTACCTGAGCATTCTCCCTATACACAGCATAGGGAGAGCGCTCGGGACTGTGTGTTCCATCGGCCGCGGCCGACTACCCTATAGAGAGTCTACCGCGGCCGAGGGATATTTTCCCTGATTTTTTACTGCTTGGCTGACCCGAACCTTTGGCAGGTGCGCGCTCGTTCGGGAAAGCAATACATACACAGTCCTGATAAAGGCACGGTATCGGGTCTTTATCGGTACTGTGTGTACCTAGCTTTAAAAAATCTGTAATTTTACAACATGGTTTACCATTTGCATATCAAGAACTAATGCCTATTTAAAGGGCATGTCCAAGCTCAAATGATAATCATGTTATGCCCCCCCCTCAAAAAAAAAAACCCTGAGAGCATGAAACTCACACTATCGTGTTTCTCACAAGCTTACAATCAGAGCAGTGCATGTCAATGTGGTTGGCCACATTTCAGATGTTGATCTGCGCTGGAATCTCTTTTCAGATTAATTGCACTTAGATTGTGCAATATAGCGCGGATCGCAGCACAAAAGGACAGTAACACTCCGGTAATAACACGTGTTGTGCTCACACGCATGCAAATGGGACCAATCACATTGACACGCACTGCTCTGGGTTTCTCATGCACAAACAGATCACAAATCGTGTTTGTGTGGCCTAGCCCTAAATGCTAATTTTAAAACAAACAAAGTATTTCCATATCTAAGTATGCCGACATATTTATCTTAACGTTATATACGTAAGAATCTTATTTTCTCATACATAGCTTTTAATAATAAGAAAATATTTCATTTCTGTAAAGTAGTTTTGCTAGAAGCCTTTATTGAACTGATTTGATTTAAAGACTCTTCATGGGACCACGTAGCATAAATTATTAATTGCCACTGATAGGTCACTGCAGCAAATATAACCTTCACAGTTATACTTCTGGGGTGGGAGGGCATGACCAATATTTATCAAATATTACATGATTTCGTATCATCTTGATTAACCTTCCCCCTCAATCCATATCAGATATGGCATAATTATGCAACAGAATATTTTCATATAATCAGCTCTGATGCTTTGGTGCAGGATGATAAAAAATGGCAGAGTTTGAAAACATCATTTTGCTGACTTGTTTTCTATCTGTTACATATTCTGGTTGAGTATTCAAGTTATTGATGTGGAACACTGAGTTTTCACATTAAACATTTGTTAAACTGATGTACTTAATAGAAAATGGATACAATTTCCATAATTACCCATGAAATGCCTCACAGAATAAACCAACAAAAATTGTAACTTACAGGATAAAAAAACATTCATTTAAGAACTGCAGTCCTCACATATAGTCATCTCATGGGATCTCCCAATCCAAGTGGAATCCTAATTGAGTTATATATTGATCCCCAGATCTATCAAATGGTTCCTGATCTTCCTCTGTTGGAACCAAATGTATAGGGGCCATGTCTTTTAAATTTCTGCATAAACAGGAATTTACCAATGTTAACTGTGATCTAATAAATTGGCTTTCATTTGTAGGTAGAAATACATTTTTGGAAGATTTTTATTATTTTCCCAGGTTTTACATTATTTATACATTAGTGAGAAAAGCAAGAGCTATTCCAAAAGTCTCTGGCACTTAGGAAATATCTTGCATTATTCAAAGGTCAACACAACTAAAATACTGCATATAGCTAAGTAAGTGTGCTGGGCTTTGGACTATTACAAAAGGGTTTAATGTTGCAGACCTTTTGGAGTCCTTTACTCAAGTACTGGTCATGTTTACTATCCAATTTGTTTCTTCCTGCTTTAACTACCCCTGCTTTTTATCTGCTCTTTCAAGGTTATCTTCCTATTGCACCACTGCACTTATTATTGGGATCTTTCTTTCCAGGGATTCTAAAACTGGAATCACAAAATGTACTACACACAGAAAATTTCAAGAACCCACTGGCACTTTCCAACTGGTAGATAACAGCAGGGTCTGTATTGTCTCAACCCAACACTCCGGTCTTTCTATCCGGCCTTTCAGTTATTGAACGATCACTGCAACTAAAGGTTCTTACACACGTGCGATCGCGGGTGCCGACCCGCGAGGCACGATGTGTATGAACGGCCATTTCTGACAATAATTGGCCAGTGTATGGGCACTTGATCGGCTGAAACGGGGATTCAATCAGGGATCGTTGCCCCATCTGCCGGCCGTATCTCCGAAAGAAAGGCTGTTTTGGCCGATAAAGTACACGGCCCAATTATTGGCCGAAACGTCCGTTCGTACACATCGTGCGTTGCGGGTCAGCACCCAAGATCGCATGTGTGTACGAAACTTAACTGAGAAGTCAAATAAAACAGACGGAAGGCAGTGAACATAAACACACACACACATACATCTTAATATTTATTCGGAAAAGGGTTTTCACACCTATCACTCCTACACAGAGGTCTATATAACTGAACAGTAATTCCTGCATGGTAACGTTACTTCAAAAGCAAGGTTTGTTTTAGGATATACTCAAAATAGGACAATTGGCCTTTAAAAATGATTTTATATAATTTATTTAAAGTAGAAAAGAGTGCATAAAAAGATAAAGAAAAACACTTTTTTAAAAACATAAAAAGATTTTTAAAAAAAGAAAAATTGAACATTAAGGTAGCACACAGTTCAAAATAAAGGGATTAAAGGAACTGTAAACCCACATAACAAAAGATTTTAAGTCTTTGCCCTCCGTTTGTATTATTCACAGGGAGGTGAGAACGCTTATTCTCACCTCCCTGTGAATAATATTTTGCTCAGGGGACACTGGAACTTACCTTCGCTCCGCTCGCAGCCGCTCCTGCTCTAACAAGCACTGTCCCGACCATGTGCGCTCTCTTAGGCGCCTGCGCGCCAATACAAGAGATAGGGCGCGCGATCGGGACAAAACAGCTGTTCTGTGCAGAAGCGGCTGCGAGTGGAGCGAAGGTAAGTTCCCGGTCCCCTGGGCAAAATATTATTCACAGGGAGGGGAGAATACGCGTTCTCACCTCCCTGTGAATAATACAAACGGAGGGCAAAAGACTTAAAATCTGGAGTTTACAGTTCCTTTAAAGAATAAGATACTTAAAATAAATTGCTGTCTGATCAGTCCGTGATTAAAGTTTATAGAAAACTTGGTAATCCAAATGGAAAAAAAATGAAGTCCGAAATTATAGTCCAAAATGGTAGCCAATCTACAGCCCTCCCAATTGGCTTTGAGGTTCCTTGTTTGATGGTAAAAATGGAAAACAAATGAAGGTGGAGAATACTCTACTTCCTACAAATGGTCTAAAGTCAATAAATGGAAAATGACTGCTGCAGTTATAGATATTACCTTTGGGAGATAAATGCCAGTGATGGTGGGGACATCTATCTTATTGGGTACCAAGTAAAGTAGCATATCATAAGTAATTTGGGGATTAAAGACAAAATATTTTAATACTGACCCAGTTATCTGTAGTCACATTTAAAATGTGCTTATACATAGCATGCACCATGATGGAATGAGGAACACTCTGGGCTTTAAGGGCATGTCCACCCCCCACCCCCCACCCCACCCCCCAACTAAAATTTGCCCCACTGTGTGGTGTTAAAAGATTTCTATTCCGCTCCTTATGGTTGTCCTGTAGGGCCTGATGTAAGTACACAAATGTGAACAATAGGAATCTCTCTGTGTGTAATCAGGTGCAATCTACTTCCTGTTCCTTTTAGAGGATTCAGGCATGCACAGTGGAGCTCTGCTCCCCTCCCTCCATCGGCCAGGATACTGTCTGTTACGTTTGTTATGTGGAGAGGAGCACTCTGGCTTCCCCTAGTGCATACAGCCCTATGAGAGACGTACACACCTCCTCAGAAGTCCAATCAGGGAGGAAGACCAGAGCCGCAACAGGTATTTTCTTATTTAGATCAACTTTACCCTTATGGGGTAAAAATAGTTTTGGAAACCAAACTATTTTTATAAGCTGCTGCACTTATCTAAGGATTTTTCTTTTCATTTTGAACACTTTATCACTATAACATGTCCATTCAGTAACACTTACCTTGTAGCAGCATATGGACAGAAAGAGAAAAAAACAAGTTACTTTGGATCATACATAAACACACCATGTAATATAATCTGTGGCATATCAATCCCCCAGCCTGCAAAGCTTATTTTGCTGGACTAATGGACTGTGCAGTTATTTACTGGATATTGAAAATCATATTCTCTCAATGTTTATTTTACTTGATATTAATAGATTCCTTTAAGGATTCTTTCTGGGTAGGGGGAGTTACACATATTATGGAGATACGTGTCTATTTTTGTTGACTCACAATGGAAAAATCAATCCAACAAGCTTATTTTGTGTAACTATGTCAGACCCATAATGCATAATTACTATCCATATTAATTTGACATAATTCAATTAGTTCAATTTTATTAATAAGACCTATAGTGTGTGGGTAGGGGTAACGTCTGGAGCACAAGGCCACATTTGGTTTGATCTTTTCTTCTGAAAGGCTTACTGATCGATAAATTGTGACATGGTCAATATTTCAAAGCAACTTATCACATATTCAAAGTGTACCTGTATTTCTAATCTTTTTAAGCTGTAAATTTCCACTAATAATTTGGCCTGATTAAGCATAATGTCGCTCCAGACAGACAATCAGGCCAATGGGACAACGCCTGTGTTCTCAGGGAACATTATTGACCTGTTTTTCAAATGCACATAGGTAACCATATAACTAAAAATTATCAGTCACATATTGGAACCTTAAAGGGTCACTATACTCACAGAAACAACTTTACATTTTCTGAAACTACAATTTGAGACAAGTAAAATGATGGTACACACATATTTATTTTTGCTTGCTTTGTCATTAAATTATTAATGTTTCGTGAGTACTCCTAATTTCCCCCACCCTCCCTTACTCACTGCCTTCTTGTGGTGTCTGGGACAATTGTAAGTTCTGCACAGCCTCACCATAGACCCAGCTCTGCTTACACATCTCCCCCTCTCTCCCCCCTGCTGTCCTTTTTCTGCTGAGTCTCTTAAATGTTGCAGAAAGTGTTCTGGCGGGCAGGCAAAGAGGTCAAGCATGGGTTACATATTATAATTTCTGCTTCTGGAGTGACAGGTCCTTCCCTGTAAATGCTGTGATTAAAATTATGATTTCTCAGGATCTACAGCTCAGATTTAAAATCTGAACAAAGTTTTGGAGGAGTGGGGTCCTATTTTTGAAAATTAGATTTTTTGGAGTAAAGATACCGTTTAAAAAGTATGTTCATGTGAAAATGAAAGATGCTGGAATTAGTTTCTATATGTAAACAGGAGGTAGGAGAAAACAGTCTAACCTCCTATTCTCACTTAAGGCTGGGTACACACGGGCGGACTATTTGCTCGGCTGGGACAAATGTCTGTCGGTCGTGGCAAATTCTCCTGCGGACAGATTTGCAAACATTCAATCGTGGAGTCCCATGGGGAACCGCACGATCGATCAGAATTTATTGATGGCCGGCCATCCCACACCAGCCGATATTTTCGCCCGACTGACCGAAAGTGCCATGAATCAGTTGGTCGGTCGGCCGAAAAAAATATCGGCTGGTGTGTACCCAGCCTTACTGGCTCATAATGGATCCAAATGGTCTCCTTCCTTTTCCCTTATATTTCTTCCTCAGATTCCACACCAAAATTTAATTGTATTAATGTAAAAAAAAACTCTGTATACTTTCCCTTCTTAAACACAATGGATAAAACAAATATTAGTAGTGCAAAGGAAATCCAAGTGTGACAATGGTTTGGACCCCTGTGGTTAATTAGTGTGCGGTCAGGCAGCTGGAACTGGACCACAGTCTAATAGTCAAGTTTTGTTTGTTCCTTAACTTAAAGGCTTACAAGATGAAGCCTTGGCTGTTTTTTTTCCTGGACCACTCTGGCAGTAAGAGGATTAATCTGTCTGCAGTCATCTTGTTTAACAATAAAGCGGATGCCCTGTTTATACCGTGTTTAAATACATTGCCAAGGAATCCATTGGCTTATTTCTTTTCATGTTTCTCTGTGTATAGTCGGGTAATCTCAATGCTGTACACTAAGAATAGCACCAAACACACAGTCGCTCCCAGTTCCACTACCAGCCGAGATGTTAAACGAGAGTTACGTGCGCAGGCAGGACTACCTTCTCATCTCTTTCTATCATCCTTCATTTTTGTAGACAAGGTGGATTATTGTTCAAGGCAAAAATAGAGCAATTTGCAGGCACATAACTGAAATCAATACTAATCTTTTTCTTTTGATAGCACAGTCTACCACTGTGGCTTTGATGCATAGACCACGTTAATACACCTCCTCCTACATGAAAGAAAATTTAACACTTTCTGAGCCGAAATGGACGAATACAGATTCACACTAACTGGGGAAATTACTATAGTCATACAGGCAGCAGAGCACCTACTGCCCCTGCTACCCCTACCCCCAGTGATCAGTTGTTTTTAGACAAGGGGGTAGGGTGGCAGTTGAACAAGGGGGGCCCTGGCCTGAGAAATCTGCGGGTGGCCTGGGCCTCACTTGTAACCTTGTAACCTTGCAGGGTTCTTTTTCTATAAGCTAAGGATTGTGGGAAATGAAAGTAATTTCTAAATACTGATCTGAAAATGTGTGGAATACCTCATATCGTGGTAACACTGAATGGACATTAACAGATCTGTGTAATAGGCTTATTACAACAAAAATGGAATACCCAGTTGAGCTGTGCCAGTGCAAGCAGTATGCCAGCTCCCACTTAAATTTAAGTAAAAATATATATACGTTTACATTTTTTAAAAAGTGCATATTGCCTGATCTATGTATATTAGAATACATAAAAACCTGCAAGTATATATACCTTCAAGTATTTCACAAAAATCTTTAAATACCCACCTGGGTAGCTTTTTTTATACACAATTTTACTGTCATGGCACCATCCAAATGGCATGGGCGTATTATCATTGCTGATACCACCACAGTATATTACAATATATGTAATGGATACATAGAATTAGCTTTTAAAATAATTGAAATATTTATACCAAGAAATACCATAAATAGTTAATAAAAAGAATACAATTCGATTTCCTCACTTTCCCATTTCAGATTTTAATTGTAATTACCCCCAACTACGTGCTAAGTAATGGAATGGCTGGGGCCAAGGTTTAATAGCATTGCTGAATGAAACATGCTGATTAGTTGGTCCTGCTGATAATTTTTCTCAAATAAAGGAATTTGTATGGGTGGGAGGGGCAGAGACAGCCCACCAATGGGACACCTGCTTGTTTAATTGGTACTGAACTATACTGGGTGTGTGTGGGAGGATTACCAGAATCCAAGAGTTTGGCAAAGCTAGAAACATCATTCCCACAGGAAATTGCATTCTTACATAGTCTTTTGGTTGGGTGTCGATTGGGGTAACTTCCTGAAATTTTAATCAGCTTCTCTATATGTGATTAATGGGTTTATTGTAAATATTTTAACTGCCCATCAAATTAAAAGAGGAGAATGAACTGGATGCAACTCCATGGTGCCATCTAGGATAAACACCAGCAATAAGAACATTAAGAAATAAATCGTATGCTTATACTATAGGTAGGAATGGTTCAGTGAACCCAACGTGAACACCACAATGGTTTCTGAAAGCCGCTTCTCATCTTCCGTAAGGTATCGCTTTCCTTAGAGGATACGAAAGACATAGCTTGCGATAAGTAGCTGTTTATGTAACTATTCTTAGAAAAGAAAGAAACCGAAGCAGCGCAGATTCCTGTCAGCTTGTACCGGTAACATGTTTCTCATTTCCATTTTTCAAGAACTACAAAGGATATCCTCGTCTTTTCCCTGCCTTCAGCAGTTACCATGGCAACTTTTGCTCGCTTAATTTGTGCGACTGACAGTGGCCATTTTCAATTTTAACTGTCAAAATGTTGTTTTTTTTTATGAAACTACATCCGATTGCAATTAAAGCATATTTAATGTGCCTGGTGTGATTTAAAACTACAATTAAAATAATCCATATTAATATTATATCTACAGTTAAATGGGAGAAGCAGAAATGTTGAGGTGTTATTATTCTGTGTATTTAGCGATTTATTTTATTTCTTTCACCGCAATGTAACCTGTTACAGAAAGCAGAAAAATACAAGATATAAAACTAGTTAAGAAAGAGAATTATGTTCTACAACACGTCTTGACATAGACGAGACACCACACTGCATATTCTATGTACATCTTAAGATACTGTAAACTTTTGTGAAGTCAATTAAATATTTTTTTCTGTCCCTCCCACCTTCCCTCTCCCAATTAGAGATGGACTAGAACTCGACCTCGAACCCGAGTTTGAGCCAAACTATTTGAATCCGAACGAATTCGGACTTCTCGAATTATCCCGGACCCGGATTTTCGATATTTTTGGACTTTCGATAAATATCGAATGTTCGACCATTCGAATGTGCGAGTAAAATGTCTATTATACTTATACGCGAGCATCGAATCTGCGAGTAAAATGTCCATGGTATCTGGGCACGGACGCGAGCATCAAATCTGCGAGTAAAGTGTCCATTAAAACCTATACGCGAGCATCGAGTCCGTGAGTAAAATGTCCATGGTATCTAGACACGAACATCGAATCTACGAGTAAAGTGTCCATTAAAGCCTATACGCGAGCATCGAATCCGCGAGTAAAATGGTACATACATGGTACCTAGGCACGAACCAGCTCGAAAATAGCGCGAGTGAGAGTGAAATTGATTTTTCGAATGTCCTGGATATTCGAACATGTTCTCCAGACCATTTCCCAGGTCCCTCAGCCATTTACATTAAGTTACCATTAATATTTTATTTGTATTTCATTAGAACTTTTTAAACTATTTGACTCCCATTGACTTTAATGGGTCCGTTTTCGAACTTTCAAACTTTCCATATAGTTCAAAAGTTCGGCCATCTCTACTCCCAATAGAACAGACATGCTCAGTGAGTAAGGAGCTGTAAGGTACATACCATACAATATTTCCGGCCTATCAACTGATGTGATCGTGTTGGTACCAGTCAGTAATATTGAATTGTGTAGGTGGAATGGCCCCGACTGATCTCGGTCACCTGTTCGTCTGGATCAGATGAATGGGGCAATCGTGCATGTTGGTAAAACATAGATGACTGTGCAATTCCCTATGGGGCTGCACCATTAGTCGAAGCGAACTGGTCAGTTGCAGTCTGCCGTGGCTACTTTTGCTGCTACCAACACTGATTTGTCTCGGCCAATTGCTCACTAGTGCCGAATGGTCGGCCGGGACTAATCTTGTCTCATGTGTACCCAGCCTAAATGTGTATACATTTTCAGGGGTTAAACTAAAATTAAAAGCAACCATTGAGTTGCTGCAGTGCAAGGCTGTACTGATTTCACACAAGTATAACTTGTGCTTAGGAATTAAATAGAAAGCACCCCTGCTTTAGACCAGCTCTTCTTTAAGTACAAGGCCACACTACATTGCGTAGCAGTGTACCAGAGGGCATTGCCATGTGCTGCCACTGAACACTCGGAGCGTTTGCAATTGTGCATAAAATGCAGATCGCATCCGATTTCGATCAGCGGATCCAGCACAACAAACTGGAGCACCGCTAGTGTGGCCAGACTAATTGGCCAACACTAGTGTACGCTTTTTATCGCACAATCGGATCATGTATTAAAATGGTGCAATATGGCTTAGTCCTAAGGAAATGTTCATTTTGTTTTCCTACAGTTAGTTGTTCTGCAGTGCAAACCCTTTGAGTAGTGTGGCATAACATGTAATCTGTTTGCAGATCTAAAGTATCAGCAAAGTCTGATTAAATAGGTCCCATTATTATATTTGTTTGTTTCTAACCTGCATATCATCAGAAGATGCTTTCATTATTTAGCAGGTGGTAAGGAACATAATAAGAATGGTTTTATTGCCCTTTTTCAATTAACTACTTCAGTTTAGGGCCTGTTGGAAGAAGGACTTTTTTTAGGCTTTACTAAAAAAGGAATTTTTTGGTAGGCTCTACAGGCCCTTTAACACTGGGGTGTAAATGTAATTTTAGAGACTTTCATACAGTACAGTAGATTTGTTCTTTATGAGGGAATACAGAGCAGTATATAAATCTGTTTGTACCCAGAGATGACGTTAATGGAAAAGAGGATTAATGTTGAAGTAATTTCATATCAATTCATTCATATGTTGTGGATGTTCTTTTAATAAAACAAAAGGAGAGATTCATTTACTGTCACCCAGGACTATGGGATGAAATCTTCTTGAAAACTGTCAATATTGCTGTTCAGAAAAGAAATAGATTTAACCAGAGCCGCTGTGCTATTTTATGGAGTTACAATGCTTGCGCCGGTTGCATGGGTATCGGAAAAGACACCTCTGCAGCAAATTCAATATGCTATTTGCAATACTTATAGAGTGACTTTTTAAAGGGATTTACCCACATGCGTAAATTGCATATTAAATTCCAGAGGGAGATTTAACCAGAACAATTTCGGAATAACTAGAGGTTTGGTGTGCAAAGATATTCCAAAATCCTCCACCAGATGATTTACAAAAAGCATAACACCAGAGGTTACTACCATGGGAGCAGCCACTGTGACAGCACGGGGCCCCAACACTTCCTCCCACAAAGACAGCCCACCAGAATATAAATATATATACACACATGGGATACTGTGGGATACTGTCTAGACAAATCTGATTATTCAGTTAGATACATTTAAATTCAGTTTCTGTAAAAGAAAATCACACAGCCTAATGCACAGGTAATTTGTGAGAGGATCTGAAAAATTCATAAAGCATTCCCTTTGATTGTATTTAAATCATAATAGGTGAAAGGCAGATAAAGCTCCTTAGTCATGATCCAAAGCATCAATATAAAGCCGTTTTTCAGCCTTTTCTACCTTTGCTCAACCTTTAAAAAACAATTTCATACCTTAAGAAAACAGCTACATTAAAAATGATTATCGGGGAGGTCCAATATGGCAAAAGTACACCTCTTACCTTTATGCATTTCAAAACGTGGTATTGTATCATGGGATGATGATATGGTAAGTCGAGGTGGTCTTGATAGAAGTGACCTTTATTAAAAATAGCACATTCATACCTTTAAAATGACTTCAGGATCATGCTTCCAGCTAGCACATGATTAGCACAATTGCTCTGCCCCCACTGCCACAGGCACTGGGCATGCCCAGTTGTATCCAACTACCATAAAAGAGCATTATCTGACAGTTGCTAACTGAAAGAACCAGGAAACAGAAACAGGAGCAACAGGACATTTTGCGGGTATGAGGTTAGACTTTATATTAGATTTCAAACTGTTACAATTTAGGGTTTTGGGGGTGGTTTACCTGTTAATAAATTTATATGGGTATAGGAGAGCTCTTTTAAATAGAAGACACTTGTATGGAGACCACATTTGTATGTATGTATATTTTATTTATAATAAAGCGCCACAAAATACAATAAAGTCATACAAGGGGAACAAACACATAAATAGTTGAGAACATAAATATATAAATTATATAAATAGAAGTGCAAGGGCTTTGCCACAAGAGAAAAGGAGGTCCCTGTCCCGTAGAGCTTACAATCTAGTTAGGTGGATAACATACAGATACAATGAAATGGGTATAAGTGCTGGAGTGAGACGTATGCAGTGCAAATAAAACAATAATATACTGTGCTGGTTACCAGATAGGTAGGATGTAAGGCTAGATTTAAACCTGCTAATTGAGGTTTCTTGATGTAGAGAGAGGGAAATAGAATTCCAGAGGATGGGAGCCACAAGAGAAAAAAGTTTAAGGCGAGAGGAAGCAGTACACGTGGGGGGTCTGTACAGGAGCTGGTTCTGCGATGAGCGGAGGGTACGGGCAGGAACATATAGGGAGACAGAGCAAAGGGATTTAAAGGTTAGGAGAAGGAATTTGTATACAATGCGCTGTTTAATGTGGAGCCAGGTTGTTGTCCAGTACAGAGGAGATTTGGGATCCTGTTTATTAGAGAGCGAAACAATACGTGTGGCAGAGTATAGACTGTAGGGGAGAGAGGTGGGAAGCAGGAAGACCAGAAAGTAGTAGGTTGCAATAGTCCAGGCGCAATTGGATGAGAGCTTGCATAAGCATAGCGGTGGTCGGGAGAGAAAGGAACCTGCGGTTTTTGTCTATATTGTGAAGGAAAAAACGGCAGGTTTTCGCAACATAGTAAGGGCTAGGCCACACTGAAACGCAAACGCAAACGCAATAGCATGCGATTTCATGTGCGATTTTCGTTGCGTTTGCGATTGCGATTTCTTCAATAAATATAGGAAAACGCATGCGATTGCGATTAAAAATGCAGAACGCAAAACGCAATCGCATCGAAAAACGTGCGTTTTTTTGCGTTGCCGCGTTTTCAATAATTTTGAAAAATCGCAAGCGCAATCGCAAACGCAAGCGCAAACGCAAACGCAAAAAAACGCAGCAGTGTGGCCTAGCCCTTAATGTGGTTAGAAAAGGTGAGAGATGAGTCAATAATTACCCCAGGCAGCGTGCCGATCGGATGGGGAAAATGAGGGTACAGGACCAGGTTTAGGAGGGAAAATAATCAGTTCAGTTTTAGAAAGATTTAATTTTAGGTAGTGTTGAGACATCCAGGAGGAGATGGCAAGGAGGCAGTCTGGAAAACGATTGTGATTAGATGTCAGGAGTTAGCATAGGACCAGAGATCTGCATGCGGATGGACACTTTATGTTGAAAGTAATGCACAAAGAGCTCAGGAGAGGGGCGCAGAAGGGAGTTGAAGATGGAGAACAGGTGATGTGGGCTGGATTTGTTATTTATAAGTTTCCAGTAATAGCTCTGTTTTGCCAGCAGGAGCCCAGAGCCGAGACACCGCAGCATGAACTTGTAATGAAGAAAGTCAGCCTTTGTACGGGACTTTCTCCACACATTTTCAGCAGCGCACGTGCACCTGCGTATAAAACGGGAAGTGGGGTTGAGCCACTGGCGAGGATTAAAGGGTCCTCGTCTGAGAGAATGTAAGGGCGCAAAAGAGTCTATCGTGTTAGTCAGAATAGAGTTATAGGAATTAGCAAGCGAGTCAGGGTCATCAACTGTCAAAAGGGAAACTAGAGGACAGGGATGAGGCGAGTGCCGGGAGATCTATGGATCTAGTATTTCGAACAGACACACAAGAGGGAGGGACAGGAGGAAGAAGAGGGTGTTGAGCCTGAAAAGTGATAAGATGATGATCAGAAAGCGGGAAGGGGTTAGATTCAAAAGATGAGACAGAGAGGTTTTTAGTGAACACTAGGTCCAGGAAGTGGCCATCCTTATGAGTACTAGCTTAAGTCCATTGCTGGAGATCAAACGAGGAGGTTAAGTTTAGGAAGAGAGGCCAGTAGAGGGACGAGTTGTCAATGTGACAGTTGAAGTCCCCCAGAATAAAAAAACAGGGCAGTCAGAAGAGAGGAAGAAAGTAAGCCAAGTTTCAAAGTCGGAGAGGAATGCAGCCGGATATGCTGTAGGTGGCAGTCTGTTAAAGTTACCCTTTAACTTTAGGGGAACTTCATTAGGAGAGAATTTGTGCAGAGCCCTAAAATATGTCTAAAACCCACATTAACCCGATATTACTTATTACATAGGGTTGCTACAGTATAATCTATTAACTACCTTGTTTTTTTAATTCAAGAGTACAGGTTAATGTTTTTTGTTTGGCTAAAGTGTGCTGCTGAGTTGTTCTAAACCAGCGAGTTTCATTCAGTTTTCAAATTTTCGGGAAAAAATTGAAAATCCGAAAATGGACCAATAAAAGTGAATAGGAAAAAAATAAGGGTATAAAATGATGTTAAAGGGTATGTCCACCCTTATTTCTATTTTTTAATATTGCCTTCCCCCTGGTCCCCCCGCCCCAACCGCATGGTTTTTATTTTTAGAAAGCCCCCCAAACTTTTACTTACCTCCCCTCTTTCCTTCGCCGCGCTGCCGGCCCTCTGCTTGCGAGAATGCAAGCAGAGGGGCGGGACCGGCAGTCGCGTCTGTGATTGGCTGAGCGGCAGCCAATCACAGACGCGGCTGCCGGTCATTCAGTGCAGCGGAGGAAAGAGGAGAGGTAAGTAAGAGTTTGGGGAGCTTTCTAAAATTAAAAACCATGCGGTTGGGGCTGGGAGACCAGGGGGATTAATATATAAGGGTTTTATGCTAGGGGGAGGGATAGTAGAACGGGGGGGAGAGGGAGGGGGAGGGAGGGGGGAGAAGAGCTGCAGTATGCATGGCAAAAATCTACCTGAGGCCAGGTAGCAGCAGGAGCCATGCTAGCCTCCTGGTGGGCAGTTTTTGGGACTTTGGGGGGGGACTACAGGAGAACCCTATGGAGCTGGGATGTGAGGTAAGGATTACACTACACTACATGATGGGGCCAGTAGTTGAGGGGATTATAGTTTTGGGGGTGGACGTGCCCTTTAACTTACAGTAGATGGCTCAAGCACAAAATTTGAGCTTCCTTTTGTATATTTGAGGCTGCTTTCGGTAACCCTCAAAAGTAGCTCCATATTTTCAAGGTTTACCAAAAATATCTGAAGTTCTGAGATCCAAAGGTTACAAAAGGTTCAAATAGAGCTTTGGAACCGGGTTACTGATGAGTAATGTTATTGATACTGAAATGCTCATTATTAGTAGTAAATATGTACAGAATGCAGGCCATTTCCCAGCATCATCTAGAAAAGTAATTAGGTTTCCAAGCAAAGTATCTGAATTATTAACTTTGGCAACCCTGAAACTTCTTAGGTATGTGTTTTCCTTTGTTCAATGCATTGATAGTTACTTTTACTATACTAAGAAATGACACATATCATTAGTGGGCAATGCTAAATTTGGTCAAACACTGCAGTCAAATTATTGAGATAGTCAACATTATCACAGTTAGAAACCCTGCAGTTCAAAACTATCTTAGCCAGTCAAACAGCGAGGCTCTGAACTTCTGCAATGCACTAAAAATGTAATATATTAAGAATGGCTTTAAGTATTTTTTTCTTTTATTTAGGTTCCAACATTAATGATGGACATGCAATTTTCAGAGTTTACCCCAGACATTACTCCTATTATGTTGGCAGCTCACACTAATAACTATGAAATTATAAAACTCCTAGTCCAAAGAAGAGTAACCATCCCTCGACCACACCAGATACGTTGCAATTGTGTGGAATGTGTCTCCAGCTCAGAAGTTGATAGCCTTAGACATTCTAGGTCAAGGCTAAACATTTACAAGGCTCTTGCCAGCCCTTCTTTGATTGCCTTATCCAGTGAGGATCCCATCCTGACAGCATTTCGTCTTGGCTGGGAACTGAAAGAACTTAGTAAAGTGGAGAATGAATTTAAGGCAGAATATGAAGAACTGTCTCAACAATGTAAGAAGTTTGCCAAGGACTTGCTTGACCAAGCTAGGAGTTCCAGAGAACTGGAGATTATCCTTAACCACAGGGATGACCAAAGTGAGGAGCTGGACCCTCAGAAGTGTCATGACCTTGCAAAATTGAAGGTAGCAATAAAGTATCACCAGAAAGAGGTAAAAATGTCCATAATTATGTAATGCCATTTGGCATACACTGTATTAATACATGAACTATGTTGAATAATTTCACGGATACTGTATATTAAAAGACAAGTTACACATCCACTCCTTAAATTTTGTTTTAAGATTTTATTGCTATGCACTCCATAATATGGAAATCCCTTTCTCCACAGATATCATAATTAATACCATATGCATTTTTTTCAATATAAGAATTGGATTTTGAAAATTAACTAAAAACTGGGTGTTGTAGGAGATGGAACATATGAACAGAATGAGAACTGTTACTGTAGCCCTGTTTTGAGAACATAATGACCCTGAACTATAGTTCAGAGTTATATAAAGTACAGTATTGCCAGACTCTGCCCTCTTCCCACCAAAGATGGGTCTACAATATTTCTGACAAATTATTTGCATATACATAGCTCAAAAATGAAGGATTAAAACAATGTATTATTTGCCACATAATGTTCTTCATAAACAAAGTATTGCAAAGACTGCTGCAGAAGGCAATCCAGTCACTTCCTTAGAACAGAGCTGTAACAGGAGATCTTTTCTCTCTCCCTCAGTACAGCACTCTGTTTAATCCTAAAATCACATTAGGAAGGACCATGAGGTAATAATGGGAAAGATGGCGGTTGCTGTAGTGAAAGATTTTCTCCCTTACCTGGTCTCTGAGGAATTTGCTGCTTTTATTTATTTTGCACCTTATATTTGTGTGACTATGCAGTTTGGTTTTCAATAAAATCATGATGTGATACTTAACTGTGGCGGCTTTTTCCTGAGCGATGGAGTGATCCATTCCCCTGCACTTTTTCACTGCATGCAGTGAAAGATTTTTGCATTGCTGGATCTTCTGCACCAATCACATAGAAAGTAAAGTGATTCATTGTTTAATCAGCAGTTTCTAGGCTGTAAATCAAGAAATGTGTTTACATTGAGTTTTTCCTTTAAGACATTATTTCAGCATCTGACAAATTAATTCACTATACAGTCTTCTTGGAAAATAAATTAACATGACATGCTAGAGCTGTGTGGTGGTTTTTGTTGGAGAATATTGCCCAGAATATTCTATTTCATCTTCGGTACTAGAAATCCAGCAGTAAAAGTCAATACTTACCAATCTTTCTTTAATAACTTGGGGGTATAATGTGTAGAAGAGGCATAGTATGATCCCTTATTGCTCATTTATATATAGTAAGTACAAAGGACTTTGTGTATAGTAAATACAGAGATTCCATTCCCAATTTTGTGGGGAAGCTCCTTAGCTTAAGTGCTAGGTTTTACTTAAATTACATTATGACGCATATTTAAAACCTTGAAATACACAAATTGTCCAAGTGCACACTGCCAGCATGGGTGCAGACTTCACAAAACGTCTTACTCCAATGGAAGTAAGGTAAGGTACAAGCCCCCTTCTTCAGGTGATCACCCGAAGAAGGGGGCTTGTACCCCCAAAACGTTGTACTCATGTTTGGTTTGAAATAAATTCACGTTTATTTGGAGTGCGACTTCCAGATTTTGTTTCCTATATTTAAAACCTGCTGTATCTAGTCATTACTACTGACAATGTCAGCATTTCAAAATGTGGCCATAAATTACCAACCATTGTTGGTAGTTTTCAGCCATGTAGTTAGTTTACAGTGCGACTAGTAGAAACCAAAATGGGACAACATTGGGTGATTCCATTCAGTTACAGCATATTGCATGGTGTCAGCACAGTTGTAAAATTCTGTTGGTAGGTCAGACCGACAAATGTAAACCTCACAGAGGGTTGGTTTAAAAGAGATGCAGGAAAAAAATGATTCTTAGTACAGATGGGGAGGATCATAATCATACATTGTAGGTGACTGAAAAATATTCATGAACCATGTGAAAGTCCAGGGAATTTTTATGTAAAATCTACAAAATGTCACTGCATGTAAAATTTCTGGATACACAATATTGGAGACGTGTAAAGATATATGGTGGATTGAAACATAGGGCCCTATTTATAAAAGATAGGTATCATTATCGTAAAATACTGATCGTTATCGTAAAATAACGACTGTTTTTTTACTGATAATGACCGTTATTTAGCGATATCGTTAAATACCGGTCGTTATCGGTAAATACCGGTCGTTATCTGTAAATAACGGTCGTTATCGGTAAAAAACCGGTCGTTATTTTACGATAACGATCGGTATTTTACGATAACGATACGATCTTTTATAAATAGGGCCCTATGTTCTATAGGAGAACTTTCTTTATCATCTTAACATCTGAATTAGCTCATTAATTGTTCTTGTCTTTAGGATGGATGAAAAGTATATTGCCTGAACCAAACATATTTATTGTACTCTTCCTTTTTTTTTTTTGGAGCGGGCCTTTCCCTTGAGCACCCAGGGGTCCTCCATCTCCAATACAAGGGAGAAAAAAACTGGGGGCTAGGAAGGATAGATAGGTGGTAGTGGACTCCTTTTATTAGAAGGGTAGATAGGGTAATCTGTCGCCAAGACCCTACATGCCGAACAGTGTGTTGCCTGCCTGGTGCTAGGGTTCAACATGTGGTGGATCATGTAGACAGATTATTGGGTGGGGCCGGGTGTGACCCAGCGGTCTTAGTTCACATTACTGCCAATGACAAAGTTAGAGGTGGTGGTAAAGTCCTTAAAAAATATTTCAGAGGGGCTAAGTTAAAAGTTAGGACCTCAAGGGTAGTGTTTTCAGAAATACTACCGCAGCCACGCACTACGCTAGGGAGGCAACGGGAGCTTAGGGGTATAAATGTGTGACTAAGAGGGTGGTGTAAGGAGATGGGGTTTGGGTTTTTAGAGAACTGGGCTGACTTTTCTGTTGGCTACAGGCTCTTTAGTAGAGACTGATTGCACCTCAATGATGATGGTGACGCTGTTTTGGGGGAGAAGGTGGCTAGGGGTTTGGAGGAGATTTTAAACTAGGTATGCGGGGGCGGGTATGTTGAACTACACAGGGGTAGATAGAGAAGTTATGGATCAGGGGGCTAATGACACAACGGAGGGAGGAGACGGGGGAGGGGACAGCATAGAGGATAAGGAGGCATGTACATCCAAGAATGGAAGTAAATCAATTGATAATCTAAAATGTATGTTTACAAATGCAAGAAGTCTGGCTGGAAAAACTGGGGAACTAGAACTAACAGCTTTAAAGGAAAGGTATGATGTGATTGGTATAGCAGAAACGTGGCTAAATGATTCACACGTCTGGACAGTAAATATTGGAGGATACTCCTTATTTAGACATGACAGAGTTAATAAGAAAGGAGGGGGAGTATGTATGTATGTTAAACAGGAATTGAAGCCAAATCTAAAAGATGGAATAGATGGGGGTATAAGCGATATGGCAGAAACAATATGGGTGGAGCTGTATACTAGAAGGAAGAAGGTGGGTAAATTAATTGTCGGGGTATGATATAAGCCACAAAATCCTGGGGAGGAGGTGGAATTGAATCTCCATATGCAGTTAGTGAAGACTGCTGGTATGGGGCATGTTTTGATTATGGGAGATTTTAACTACCCTGACATAGATTGGAGTAAGGGAACTGCTAGCACCTCAACAGGTATAAAGTTCTTAAATTTCCTATATGAGCATTTTCTTTCACAGATGGTAGAAGTTCCTACTAGAATGCATTGTTGTATCTGGTGATATCTAATAACCCTGAACTCATTTTGGAAATGAAGGTAATGGGAAGCTTAGGGAATAGTGACCATGATATAGTGTCATTTAATATAGGTTGCAAAAAACTAAAGTGCACTGGGTTAACAAAAACTTTTAACTTTAGGAAAGCTAATTTTATGTTGTTAAAGCAATCACTACTTCTCATAGACTGGACCACTTTTAAAGGGATATTAAACTATTACATTTCTAAATCTGTACATTTAGGGAACAAGTGTAAAAAAATTAGGTCCACTCCTGCATGGCTTAATGCTCAGGTAAAAAGGGAAATGGACAAAAAGAAAAAGGCTTTTTTGAAATTTTGAAATCAGTTAGAACAGAACAGGCTTACAGGGAGTATAAAAGTTGTAATAAAGCAATTAAACTAGCTAAACTAGAAAATGAAATACGGATAGCCAAACAAAGCAAGTCCAACACCAAAATGAAGTATATAAATGGTAAAAAGATGAGGACTGAAAATGTAGGACCATTAAATAATGGGGCTGAGATGGTTGTAGAAGATGCCGAAAAGGCTAATCTGCTAAACCATTTTTCTTGCATCGGTTTTCACTATAGAAAATCCTAGTCCTTACAGCGGGATTGTAATAATATGCAGGGGAGAAATGAAAAGTATTCACATTGGCTGATGGAGGATATGGTACGGAAACAATTAGACAAAGTAAATATCAATAAAGCCCCAGGACCAGATGGATTGCATCCCCGGATTTTAAAAGAGCTTAGTTCAGTTCTATCTAGACCACTGTTTCTCATCTTTTCAGATTCACTTTGGTCTGGGGATGTGCCGCTGGATTGGAAAAAAGCCAATGTAATACCAATATTCAAAAAAGGTAGTCGTTCACAGCCTGGAAACTGATCTTATTTGTAGTAGTCAGCATGGATTTATGAGAAATAGATCATGCCAGACAAATTGAATTGTTTTTTATAAAGAAGTGAGTAAGAAGTTAAATTCAGGCATAGCAGTGGATGTGTAGAGACAATATAAAGCGAGGGCAACACACACTTCCTGAATTTTCTATTTATTGTGACATAGGTTACGTGCACAATGTTTCGGGGTCTCCCCCTTCCTCGGTGGATGTGGCATACTTGGATTTTGCGGAAGCTTTTGATACTGTGCCACATAGGCGACTAATGTATTAACTGAGGACTGTTGGCCTAGAAGAAAACATTTGTTCATGGATAGAGAATTGGTTATTGGATCGAAAACAGAGAGTGGTGGTCAATGGGGCTACATCTATGTGGGCTTAAGTTCTAAGCGGAGTGCCTCAAGGTTCTTTACTGGGGCCGCTTCTGTTTAATCTGTTTATAAATGACTTAAAAGGGGGCATTGAGAGCAAGGTCTCTGTGTTTGCTGATGAAACTATGCAGAGCTTTGGAAGCTTCAAATGATGTGCAAGTGCTGCAAGATGAACTAGATAGATTATCAAAATGGGCAGCAGAATGGCAGATGAGATTTAATGTTGATAAATGTAAGGTGATGGATTTGGGATTTAATAATCCCTGTGCCACCTACACCATAAATAACTCTGTGCTAAGTGAATTTGTAATGGAAAAATATTTGGGGGTTTTGGTAGATAACAAACTTAGCTGTAGCAGACAGCCACGGCTAGAGCTAGCAAGATATAGTCTTGTATAAAGAGAGGAATAGATTCAAGAGAGAAAAATATTATTCTCCCTCTTTACAAGGCACTGGTAAGGCCTCATTTGGAATATGTGGTGCAGTTTTGGAATACCATATACAAAAGGGACATCTTGGAACTACATTAATAAGGGGAATGGAGGGGCTTAAATATACAGGCAGATAAGACAAGTTAGGGCTGTTTACATTGGAGAAGCGATGTTTGCGTGGGGATATGATAACCTTATACAAATATATTAATGGGCTATACACTAAACTCTCTGGTGCAATGTTCACGAATAGGTCCTATCAGAGGACTCGTGGACATCCTTTAAAGTTGGAAGAAAAGAGGTTTCATCTTCAGGTTAGGAAAGGTTTCTTAATAGTGAGAACGGTGAAACTGTGGAACTGTCTTCCAGCAGATGTGGTAATGGCAAGTTCATTGAATAGCTTTAAAAATGGCCTGGATACGTTTCTAAAACTAAAAAATATTGAGAATTACTGGTATTAATACATTTACTGTAGATCTGGTTGATCCAGGGATACTTTCCGATTGCCGTTTGGAGTCAGGAAGGAATTTTTTCTGAGGTTTTTTGCCTTCCTCTGGATCAACTGTTAGGAAGGGTTAAAAAAAGTGAATAGGTTGGACTTGATGGACGTATGTCTTTATTCAACCTCAATTACTATGTAACTATGTTACCATTATATTTATTATACAATACCTTACCTACAATATTCCCTTGCTTGTGCAAAAAGGGGCTGATGCAATAAGAGGTGCCAAACATTGCCTGTGCTACTAATTTACAGCAACCAGCTAGATGTTGGCTTTTTACTGGGTTACTGTTAGACAATTTCTTATTGGTTGCTGCAGATAAATGGCACAGGTAAACCTTTTCATCTCTTATTGCATCAGTGCCTATACATTAGGAGGGATGTAATTATAAAAGGGTTATTTACAAAGTAGCATTTTTGAACACACTGCGTACAGACAATGAGAGGTATAGTTTACAACCTATTACTGGATAGCAGCTCATGGACACAGATCAGAGAGCATGCAAAGAAAATCCTTTCTTTGATTCCCCTAAAAACAAAAAATTATCTTTTGCCACATACAGAATGATTATTGTGGGCACACAAAGAGAACTAGACCAAGCACAGACAGAAGGGTAACAAATGTTCTGCAAAGTCTGCCAACATTCAAGCTAACATCAAATGAAATATGTCACCTAATGCACGGACCCTTTTATTTTTATCAACATCACTCATGTTCCATGAAAGAGAGTTAACAGAGCATTGTCACATGCAGTGTTTGGCATTGTAAAACAGAATGTGCAAATGGCGCTGCCTCTTTCTTTTCAAAGAAAATAACTTAAGGCGCTTTATACCTGCAGGCACTCAAGTGAAAATACTGCAGGTTTAAATGGTATCAGCCACAGCACCATCAATTATAACTAATGGTGGCCATGCACTGGGAACATTCCAACACTCCCTTAACATTTGGGAGATGTCAGAAGAACCCTCCTTGTCCCCATCTTTTTTGAGATCAACTTCTGTTCACTATTGGAACCGCTGCCTTCATTTTGTTGCGACCAATCTTGCGGCCCATTGAAGACTGCACAACTGGTCGAAATTCATCAACATCAAGAAAGCTCTCCCCCTGTCACTTCTAATTTTATCCCCTCCCCTTTAGTACAGGGAGATACACTGATCATGTCTAAGTTCACTGAGCTAGTGAAGGGAGAGATTGCTGTACTGTGTCTTGTGCATTAATGACCAGTGGTCCCATGTTCTGTGAGAATGATGCAACTTATGTGTTGACAGGAGTTACAGTTACTTAACACAGCATAATACAGTAATAAAAATAGCAGCAATTGCGGGTAAGTGCCTTGGTTCTCCCAGTTATAGCAAGCCTTAAACTCTGTTATTAGTATTTGTCTTTCCTTTAGTAAGATTAGTCTTTGTTTTGCTATTTGTATTCCTTCTGTTCCTTTGTTTCACATCTTTTCTGGATTGTTGAAAGCCCTAGTGTATGATCTGCACTTATCAGCAGTTTGTGTGTGCAATATTGTGCATGTTGTAAATTTCTAAAGAACTAGCAGTGGCTTATAATTGATGCAATATGCAAAAGGTTGATGATTGCTATACATGTATGCAATGCACAAATGAAGGATTAATAAAGTCCATTATTGCTTTAAATGCATACTAGTCTTCCAATTCATTAGTAAAGTTTATCAGAAATGCAATAATTAACCAGAAGAGAGAAGTGGACCCAAAGAGAGAGCATGGCATTGTAAGCTCCCCAGTCACATTGGACCTTTCAGAGGTGCAGAACAGGGAAAACAAGAGACTTTCAGAAACATAAAGCATAGGTTAAGGGTGGGAGATTTCTGCCGTATCCTCTGTAAAAGTAATATTTCCTTTTCCTTTTAGAATCAATGAGAATAATTAAAGTATACTTTACCACCAACCCTATATGAGTTCAGGTAACTCTCACCACCTTTGGTTGGTTTATTGCCATGTAAACAAAGACAATGGCGGGTGACCATATTTTAAGTATGAAGTTTGCATTCAGTAAATAACTCTCAATATGACATGTATGATTATACATTGAACCCTGTGATACAAGAGACATACACAAACAGAGAATCGTTCTGTGTTTACATGATTTTTACACCCACTTACTACTTTATAAGTTTCTGTGCACAAATGTTATTGTCTAGGTTTTCTTAACCTTGTTTGCTTTATGCAAGATTACTATGGAACTGTCGCAAATTCACATTGCAACAAGAACCTTTCATTTTGGGAGGAAACAGATGAATGGCTGTATCATCATTACAAACACTGATACTGGGAGAGAAATATCTAAGGGGCTAACAGGCATTGTGTCAAATTTCCACTGACATTTTTTATTTTGGTAAAAAGCCATTTATAAATGTTGACTTATATTTGCTGCCATGCAGTTTCTCTGTGGCATATAATTTTCAACAAAATAATGGACATGTCTGAGATAGAGATAGACGGATCACGGATCCTAACCTGGTTCCGCAGTGGATTTCTGTGATCTGGGAATCGCGGATCTAGCGGATTTTGCAGAATTCTTTTTGAGCTGCGTATGAGAATTTTTGGAAATTTTCAAAAAATTTAATTTTCAAGGAATTTTTCAAAAATGTTGTAAAAATGATGCAGTAACTTACAGTAAATGGCTCTGGGGCCTGGGAAATGGTCTGGGGAACAGATAATCAGATTCCTTCTGAAAGAATCTGACTCTAACCAATTCTGATTAGTTGCAATAAGATTTTTTCAGAAAGATGGTATACTAGCCAATCACATTCTTTTCCAGTCAGAATGGGTTATAATCAGATTCTTTCAGAGAGAATCATATTCCACTTTAAGAACATAAATGCAGAGAATTATCCAGGGGTGTTGGGCTTATTTTCCTTGCCTTGGTGTTAGTTTATTATAATAACTACAATAATGTGTAATCCTAGGTGTATTTCAATAAAATTCACTATACTTTTCTCCATGATGTGACCAATAAGAATAAATAATAAAATGGCACAAAAAACCCAGCAATGTCCTGGGGCAGACAAAAATGCTTCTTTATAACCATAGCCCTAATGTCAGCTCACTAATGTCAACAGCAGGGAATAGCAAAGGGTATGAAATCAACTGATTTTTCAAAATGGGAGAGAAGATGTAGAATCACTAGATATGCATAATATAAACTAAGAAATTAAAAAATAATGATATTTTCCACTGAACTTTTCCTTTAAACAACACAGTGGATCATTGCCTGCCATATTTAGCAATAGTCTGTTCATTTTTCTTCTTTCTAAGGGAGAGCATGTAAAGTGAACCTCATCAGGATGGATGGAAACACTAATTTCTTAGTTATTTAACTTGTTGACTAATTGAAATATTTATATATATATATATATATATATATATAAATAATATCCGAGAAAGGAGCACTCATGGGACTTGTTACAAATAACGTGGTGATCTATTGTATTACGCGTTTCGGCCTGGATGTCCTCCTGAGGACGGCCGACATCCAGGCCGAAACGGTAGATACAATAAAGATCACCACGTTATTTGTAACAAGTCCCATGAGTGCTCCTTTCTCGGATATTATTGTATGGAAACAGTGGGAAGCACCGGGGCACCTGGATTGTTAAGCGAGAGTGCAGGACATTGGGAGGATATATATATATATATATATTTTTTTTTTTTTTTTAATGTTCATGTTGAAAGATTCAAATTATCATTTGCTCTCTTGTTTGTTAGTTTCAGATACTTTCACAGGTTGGCAACATTTGTTTGTTTATAGATCCACTAAACAATAATTTGGCGTTCATACACTGATCCCTCTCCTGTCATGCCCACTAATACATCCTTTATATTGTGACTCATTGCCAGCAAAAGATTTGACAAAACGTATCAATAAAGCAATTAATGAGTAAAACAGAACACAACTTCCTCTTCCTAGAGCATTTCTTAACAGTGGAAAATGGAATATTTGAAATCCAGTGTGGCATTAAGCCGGATGCTTTTGCTGTAACCTATCAATAATAACAGACAGTGTCTATAGACTGTGTCCATATCCTCAAGCTAAACAGAGGCTGTTGGCTCATGCTTATGGGCTGCTGATTGGAATATTAAACATAGTAGTTTGCGTGTGTGTGTGGGGGGGGGGTTTGATATGGTGCACAATACTATCAGTTTACAAAAGCTGTTACAAAAGCGGTAACCCAGTCAATCATGTATGTTGTTCATAATTCCTGGGACAATTGTGCACACAGGAATGTGTCTCCTTTTGCCAACATCAATACTATACTGCTTGTATTGCTTATAACAGATTATGGGAATGGTACAAACAAACAATGAATCCCTGATCATAAAATCGATTGGGAAGTAATTGATCATCCATGCTATCGTCCAGTGTATGGTAATCTTCCCACAACAGTGGCAAGTGCAGGATTTTCAGGGGGGGGATTTCCTCAATGGGTTACCACTGAACAAGCGTCTGTGAACACTGTCAGTCGCCTATTCACCTGCATCAGATGAACAGGCAATTTGACATGCAGGTAAATCATCGCTGATTGTGTGGTCCATATGAGACATTATCTAATTTATACAATTTATATTAATAACAAAAACGACAGACCTTTATGCCGATCCATGGTTGGCATCACGGTCGGTGGAGAAAGACGGAAACTTTTTGTCTGTTTTTATCGGCTTCCTTTAATTTAAAGTAAAGAGAGATGATACTATTGGCCCCTGTATGGCCACATGATACCACCTATGGGCGATCAGATGGAAATCGCATGTGTATGGCCACCAAGGGATATGTATAGATAAAAAGCACAATAACATTATTCTAGATGTAGAAGGATAGTAAGTGGGGTAGTCGCATGTGTGTGTCATCATCACACTCGGCCACCTTGATCGATACAATATTTCACTGTGCATACCCTTTAAGTGTTCTAGCAGAACAGTTCACTTGTCAAGCAAAGCATTCACACACTCCAGCCTATTCTCTAATGTGTCAGCATAGTTTTACTTAAAGACAGGAGATAAGTTGTTTCATATAAAAACACACAATTAACAGGCCCTTGTTGACTAGTGTATGCCTAGTTGTGGTGTCAACTCAATACAGTAAGTACCAGCTTTACTTTGAATTAACATAAAATCACCTGGTCTCCTCTGTAAGTCTTAGTTGTTTTGTTTTTACTTAAAACAGATCACATATATAGTAAAGTAAAAGCTTAATGGATCTACTCCTACCTCCTATTGTTCCTTACAATTGGCAAAATTCAAAAAGTGAAAGGTGGCTATGTGGATGGCCCCCCGACACACTTCCCATCCCTAACATGCTTATGCACACATTAGGGAAGGGTGTGTGGAGAGCAGTCACTGAAGCCGTCTTGCACTAGATAATTCGAATGTAAGTAACACCAGGAGGTAGGAATATTCTCTCCGAGTTGCAATAAATTATACATTTTTAGTTTCGCTGTAAAGTTACCCTTTAAGCTTTTAGATGTTAACACAAACATCTGGCGAGGGTTAAGGACATGTGTGGTGGTGGAGTCTTCTTTGGTTTCAATGTGGTAAAAGGCCGTCATATGCTAAAATGTCTGAAGGGAAATAGAAAATCATTCAATGGAAGCAAAAACACTGTAAAGCAGACAGGCAGGGGGAATGGATAAATAGGGCACAGCCATGAGATCATTTCATCATTAATAACACTGTTGTCACACAGGCATGCAATTCATAAATATACTGGAAATTCCTTAAGGTCCATTAAATCAGGGCAAATAAGTCAATAGTTCGCCCTGTGTTATAAATGCAATTATGTCTAATCAATAGTTTTCTCTTTCTAGACTGGTTAAACTGTACTCATCGAAAAATATATATACACACTACTAGGTGTACACACAGTTTGTAAGCCTCAGAAAAGCCGAGTACAGTACCATAGTGTAATATTATAAACATGTTGTAGGTTTTTTCTATTTACAGCTCCTTCCAGATGCTTATTTTTCAATTGAGATGGTGTTATCTACTGTCTATTTAGCTCAGCTTGTGAATGGCAGTATATAATGAAATTTGTCATTTCTAGATTAATCGTCATTTTCTAGATTACTAACTGTGGGTTATCAAGCAGATTTCATCCCAAAAAGAGATCCACACAGACATGAAGGAATCCATTGGCAGACCATAACTATTATTATTATTATTATGGATTTATATAGTGACAACTTCCGTGGGGCTTAATTATCCTTTCAGGCAAACCCATCAGCAGACAGGCCATTAACTGATCTATAAAGGGACCACATGAGCCTTTTTTTCCTATAAAGCACACCACTGGCAAATTGAGGATTCTTGTTGCTTTGACTGTCTTTAATCTACGGTAACCATAAATTACTAACTTCTGATTATCCAATTTACATTTTGATTAACAGAACGATGCACAGCAATCAATGTATGGTCCATTCTGTACAGATTATTTAGTAAGTGTGTATAATGGACACATGTTCTATTCTATTCCCCAATAAGCTGCCAGTGTCCAGGAACTTTAATTCATTAAAAGAAAAGAAGATTGTTTTAAACAATTCTGTGCAGTTAATATTTTAATGATAAAATAAGAATCTTATTTCATTTTCTGTTCCAATGTTTAGCAAAACAAAAGTAAAGGGGCAGTAGTCTGGTTCATGTGCAGGGGACAGTGCTGTTTGTAATGTCACAGTGAGGTCACCTCGTACCAGGCATCACTGGCGCATTTTATGGTTTTGTATTTCAGCGGCCACCTGGATAATTCACATGATTCGGCTTCTTTCTGCTTTCATTATTAGAATCACAGTGCCCCAAAGTGTACCAGCCTCTTATTTATCACATTCCCCATTCTGTGTCAGCCATTACTGCTGTTTTCACATTTTTTAACTTGTCACAGAAATTTAAGTGCTTTTTGGCAATTACCTGAACAATGTTAACCTGCATCCATGTGGATATAATTTCAGTTAAAGGTCCTTCCAGTCTTTGACAGGTTTGCAGCCGCTGGCAGTTCTGCATATTTAAATAGTAGCGCGTTCCTTTACATTGGGTTTACTTGGAAAGACAGACAAACAAACACTGCTAGCAAATAGCAATAATATAAATAGGGACTCCTAAATACAAAACAACGAAAATGCTGTGGTTGGTGAATACCTGTATAGATGTACCTGGTTCAAACATATTAAAGCTAACATATAGTTTAAACAGCACAGATTGTCAATAAATATCTGTATCACTTTAGATTTTAAGGAAATCACTCTAGTTTTCTAGATTTTAAAGACACAGATACAAATTTGTGAGCAATCTATAATCAAAATGGATTAGTTAGTTAACTATTTTTCTCTCTAAGGAGGGCTGCATAAAAATGCTGCCGATTTTCAGGGAGATTCAATAAAAGTTCTTAGTGTTAAAAATGGTGCTAATTTTGCCCCAACCAATCAGATGTTAGCTTTCAAATGTTAAATAAGATCTGATTGGTTGGGGAAAAATTAGCACCATTTTTAACAATAAGAACTTTTATTGAATGTCCCTGTTTGTGTTTAAAGAAGTTCTGGTGATATATGCATGCTCCCGAGACCATTTCCCAGGTGCCACAGCCATTTACAGTAAGTCCAGCCTTTACAGCTGCTTTATGGGGATTATCGAGCTGCAATATTGGTAAATGAAATGAGTTGCATATTGCCAACCACATCAACATTTTACAGCTTGTAGTAATATAGTGATGTGGCCAGTAACAAATGCAGTACATCATCATTACACAATAATATGCAGTCACAAAATACTGCATGGTACCCGTTCTGTGATACAGTGCCCTTATAAATAGGCTCCATGGAATACACTTAGGCTTATTAAGATTTAGGTTTAGGGGTATAGCTCCTGTACCAGTGTAGCAGGGGTTAAAACCACACCAGAACCTGACTTTTTTACCAACCCTACCACAGATGCAAGGAAGGTGAAGAAGCTGTGTCTTACCTCCCGTTCTTCAATAAAACCAGGAGCCGGGAGAGAAGGTAAGGTACTTAACCAAGCACTTGCTCCTCTGCTAGGTAGTCTGCCATGTCCCGATGGACTCTGTATTCTCTGCGCATGCGCATTGCGTAGTCTGACAGGTCCGTTGGGACCTTTCAGACTATGCGGTGGAGGAGCAATTGATCGGGTAAGTTCCTTACCTTTTCTCCCAACTCCTGCAGGTTTTATTGAAGAACGGGAGGTAAGACACCACTGCTTTACCTCCTGCTCTTCAATAAAAATAAATAGCAATACATTTTGCAGTGGAGATACCCTTTAAAGAATGACTTGAAAGACTGCATGACCATAGTATACTAGAAACATTTCCCATGGCCCATATTTTACTGTTTTTCCCAGTCAAAAGGAAATGTTCTTTTCCATAGATTTCAGTTGTCCTTCATGCTCCAGAGAAACACAAACAAATAAAGGCTTGTAAATGCTGTAAGGTATTTATGTGAGCACAAATCCAGTCACCAGCCAGTTATGAAAACACATTCTCCAGAAACCAATTAACAAAAACTAAAAGGCTAAAAAACCTGTAAAAATGATGGAGGGTTTATATTTTAAACCAATAAGAGGTAAAAATGATATTAAAGGACCCAAAGCTGTACCTTGTGTCTTGGCAGAATTCCTTATGGAAATGATTATGCGGCACACTGGGACTGATAACGTTCACAGTAATGTGTAATGAATAACAATAACGAAACCCATTAATAAAACTCTAGTCCCTTTGCATTTGCTCCCACAATGCTGATCTCAGAATATCTCTCAAGGTCTGGGCAGAAATGCAGATGCTGCATATAAAGCGAGAGAGGGGCAAAGTTATTTGTAAGTGCTGAGCGCTGTAATTCTCTGTTCTGCAGCAGATCAGGCTGGAACACCATTGTCGCACTAAGAGTCACTGAAGGACAAACTTATATAATCAGTGGCACGCTTGGCTTTTCTTATTATTCATTCCATAATTTAACTTTTTCTTATTTTAAGATTGCAACAGTATTTCATTGTCCTAAGGGAACCCAAAAGGAAATTGCTTTCCCTGGTCATGTAGAAAAAGCCCATCATTTATGGTCTTCATTTCTTAAATATTTCAAACCTCTGAAATTTCATAAACCACTCAATATTAGAGAAATTTACCTAAGGGTTCTCTTGCAGAACAAAGCACAGTCTTTGGAATGTAATCCAGTACGTCTCTGCAGGGGTACCGAATGGGGCAATTCTCACACACTATCCTTTATCTGTATCCGATACATGGGGTATATTCCATTAATAAAATGTGTATATAGAATATCAACAGTAGTTTCTGACTGACTATTACGGGTCAAAATCTTTGACAGAGGTGTAATGGGGAAGGGGGAGGTGTAATTTGTTCCAGGGAATTCAAACATATGTGTGCAGGGAAAATTAAAGAGCATGTCTAAAAACCTCTAAAACAAAAGACTGGTGACTTGTCAGTTATCTGCTCACAACCCCAACTGTTATTTTTCCCATGTTTGTAACCAAAAGTTCTATTCCTTTCTGGCAAAGGTATCTGCCTCCTCCCTCTGCTCAAAGAGTTTTAGGGGTTTTTTTTAATGCTTGGTCATGTGCAGAGGAAGCAGCAGGTGAAACAGCAGTCAATCATTGGTTGTGATGTTAGCAGTCAGAGCTTTGATTGGCTGCATGGAGGGAGGGGCCAGCTTACCCTGCCAGAATGGGGACAATAATAACACTTAAATATCTGGTTAGTAATACAGGTAATAAAGTGCAAAATATATAATTTGGGTTTGGGGACAGGAAACTAACAAATTACCATTTTTTGTTACAAGTGTTAACTTCTCCTTTAAGGTTTCAAAGGAGGACTGGGCAAGTGAGCAGAATGTCAAATTTCTCCTGGGCTGCTCTTGTCTTGATTATTTGGGCTATTGCTCGATTATTTGGGCTATTGCTGCTAGTGTCACATCATGCCACACAGACTAGCTTGCCTATGACCTTAATAAAGGTAAACCATTTTTGCACCCTGGTGCTCCTACATATAGCGTACAGTTAGATTCCTTCACTTACTCACACTTCAGTATATTATAACTGCTAGAGTTGAGTGGATGAGGATATACATTTAAACTCTTGTCCACTCTCCAGTATCAAAGTTAGTTTCCTACACTCACTCCTAGTTCTGTTAATTCTATTTTCTGGTGTCCCTATGCCACACTGAGACCTTTGTCTATCTAGAAGTGATAGCCATATGAGTTGCTGAAGCAGTGCCGAGAACTGTGTGGATCCAACCAACAGAGTCGATTTACCGTACATGTGAGAGTAAACTCCTGTTCAGTATATTCAATATGATGGACATTACTGCCCTCCCTCTCATAAATTAATTTTTTGCATTTAAAGTTTGCTTTCAATATATGGGGGCCTTTCAATAACCTGGCGAATAACTAATACTTATTACTAATTCTAATAATTATTTTCTAATGAATATCCAAAGAACAGCACATGGTCGGCTATTTTAGACATCATAGAATTTGTTAATTCAAAAAGCTTACATTTTTTAAATTTAACAGCATGTTAATTACCATATCTTATAGTATATTACTTTCCATATAGCTGGTATTCATGGTGGATATTTTAATGTTAATTGCAGTAAAATGTATTTTGCAACTTTATATATTCTTAATGTATCCTATATAATAAAAGCCTAACTGCTGCGTCTGTGCTATGGTCCGTGTGTGTGTGTCACTGCAGTTCCTATGGACTCACCACTAGAGGGAGAGTCTCTGCAGTTCCTAATGACTCACCATTAGAGGGAGAAACACAGGAAACATACGGAGGCAGAACAGCAATTAAACAGACCACAGGTAAGGTGTCATGGGACAGAGGGGTTGTCTGGATTTGGGACAGAGGGGGGCCCCCAGACTTGAGACAGAGGGGGGACCCTGGATTTGGGACAGAGGGGGGCCCTGGATTTGAAATAGATGGGGGGCCCTGGATTTGGGACAGAGGGGGGTCTGGATTTGGGACAGAGGGGGGGCCCTGGATTTGGGACAGAGGGGGGACTCTGGCCTTGGGACACTAAGAGGGTACTCTGACCTTGGGACATGGAGGAGGGCTTTGGCCTCGGGACACTAAGGGGGCACTCTGGACTATTAGTGCCCGTTATTGTAATGGGTTTAATGTCTTATTTTTTAATGAATGCAAAGAAAAATATTCTGATGCTTCCCCATAGCATTGGCATATTCGCATATGTGTGTCTGGTCAACCATGAAAGGTCCACTTCAATGTCACACACAGCCCCAGTCATCCCCTGTAAGGTCTGAAACGTTTTTTTCTTTTCTGTTTTTTTTATAGCCCATAAATTGCTGATTTAAAACCCTGTGCAACATTTCTTCCCTTCCTAAATATATACATGTACAATACAGGGAGAGAGGGAGGAGCTGTCCAACCAAATACTGTACTTTGGATCATACTGTGCTAAGGTAAAGAGCCGGAAAGGATCTAAAGCTCAGGATTCTTAATATATTTTAGAAATCAACATGAGATCAAGTTAATCAGTAGTTTGCAAGTTATAGTTAAGGAAATGTATTTTGTATTAAACAATAGTTTCCCTTTAAAATCAGTTACTCTCCAGAGACCCCCAAGCCATTTAATTGCTCCGCTTATTCTGTGCAATTAAAAATGATTTATTTAAATATTGTATATAACATACGCCGCTGCAAATTGTTCTCAAATTCACAGTTTTCTTTTTGGCATAAACAGTTACTTTGATACAGCACAGCAAGTATAGAAATCAGTAAAACTGCACTAGTACAGCTGCTGCCAGCTATTATACAGTATATCCATAATATTAACCGTTGGGGAAAAAGCACAGGAGTTTATTTATTTGTGTAATAAGCTTTGTTCTGGATCTTGGAAAAAACCCTCCTGATAATTATCTTTTTAGGTCATTTTTTTTCACCTGAATTTGGGATATTAAAAATTCAGCAAAGTAATTCTCCCGAGACATGGCCTCAACTGTAATTTCTACTGCAATTGGGAAACATTCCAACAATCTGCACATTTACTTCCTTAAATCCATCCCTGTGCCTAGCATTGTATTTAAGCCCTTTCATTTACAGTATTTCTTCTACATTGAAAAGTTTATCCTTTAAAAACAAACTATGTTTGGGTGCATAGAAATAGAATTTAAAGGCATCTCCACCCAACAGAAACTTTTATTTATATTGCAGGACATACCCTCCCACCCCCAACCGCTATGTTAGAAGTTTAAAAATAGATTCCAAATTCTACTTAAAGCTACTACTTCCAGCGTAGTTCTGGTCCGGCTCCCCTGCCTGCTGGAACTACAAGCAAGGGGCAGCCAATCACAGCGGCGGCTGCAAGCAATAGCGAAGACGCTGGAACGAGGATCTTTAAGTACAGTTTGGATTCTATATTTAAACTTCAAACATAGCAGTTGGGGATGGGAGGGTATGCCCTGCAATAAAGATGAAGGTTTTTATGCAAGGTAAGAGATTACAAGAGAGGGATCAGGAGAGAAGGAGGGGGGGAGAAAGGGCTCCTCTGCGCATGTCATCATCCTTTCTGGGGGCAAGACAGGAGGCAGAGTCGTTTTGACAGGAAGACAGACACTCCTCAGTTTCCGGGACTTTGGACATGGACTACATGGGAACCATAAGGAGCAGGAATGTAAGATAAGGATTTTTTAAACTGTACTGTGGGGCCAGTAGTGGGTTACATTTTAATTTTGGGGGTGGGCATGCCCTTTAAATGTATTATTTGGCAATACATATCATATAGGTATTTACTTCATTGTTTGCATCTTGGACCTAGGAAGCAAAGACAAACCAATGTGGCCTCTTACCACAGAATCAGACTACAGGCTTTACAGCCACATTTTCTACTACCTAAGGGATAGTGCTTAAAGGGAAATTATAATCTACAACCAACATTGTCCAAATAGAGAGAGCACATTCACAAAGATACAATAAGCTGTGTCTCATCACTCCCTTTGTGGTGGCTGATATATGAAATTCAGCTGTGGGCACAGGGAGTAAACTCCGATAATCCACTTTATCTGAACTAATCAGGAAGCTGCATCCTTACCCCTTAGAAGCCGACAGACAATCATGTTAAAGCTCAGAGATCCTGCCTCTCCCTGACACAGAATAGGGAATTCAGTGTTGTTTTTTTGTAAACATATTTAAATGTTCCTGTCCCTAACAATGATATACTGTATTTCTTTGCTTTTATACAAAAAAAGAAAATGCAGTTTATTTCTTATTAAGAATGGATGTAAGAAACACAATATTAACATTTCAGTAAAAAATAATTTCTGGGGAATTGAACCTGTAACTTTATGTACTCTGTCTTGCGAAAATCAAAACTTAATGCATAATAGCTCTAGTGGCATAGTGGTCATTACATGTAGAAACATTTCGAAAAATGCAGTATTTGTATGCTAAGCTACTAGAATACAGTTACTTTGATAAGATACATTAAGAATGCTGATACATTTAGAAACTTTGGTCTGGATACCAAGAGAGGCATTGATAATTTGAGAAGTTAAAGCCACAATAACCTACCGTATATACTCAAGTATAAACCGTCCCGAGTATAAACCGAGGTACCTATTTTTTACCTGAAAAAAGTAGTAAAAGTGATTGACTCGAGTATAAACCAAGGGTAGAAATTATGACCCCTACTGCCTTCTGATTCTATATTGCTTTGAGGCTTTAGTTGCCCTTTAAATGGACAGCAGAATTCCCATTCAGTATTCCCATACAGTAATAGCCAAATCTAATATTACTGTTTTTGACTACTGTATGGGAATTCTGCTGTCCATTTAAAGGGCAACTAAAGCCTCTAAACAATACAGAATCAGAAGGTAACAATATATACCATTCTTCTTCTGATTCTGTATTGTTTTGAGGCTTTAGTTGCCCTTTAAATGGACAGCAGAATTCCCATACAGTATTTCTCACTCTCACAATGGGATTACATGTAACTACACAGGCTGCAGTCATGAGATAGTGTGAACAGCAGTTTACAGCATTACAGTTTAGAGCAAAAGATACTGTCTGGTGTGCACTTTACCTCTGCACCTGCCTTGTGATGGAACAGATATTTATTTGCCATTTATAATGTATATTATAAAAGGTTTTTGTAAACCAAACTTGTAAAAACAATAAAAATAAATAAAATCACAAGGGATTTTTAAAAATGCACAGGTTTTACTTTGTCTCAGAAAAGTGGGGTTATGGGATCAGCCACACGGGCCTGTAGTTATCACAATAAAACTGGAACACGTCCCTCTTAAACGGGAGTCTCCATAAATGTATTGTACCTGCACAGATTGAAATAAATGTTCTGACATTTCTATCTGCTTTGTTTGAATATTATTGCAGATAGAAGATAGATAGAATAAAGAGTTTATTAAACTACAATTCTCATGACTAATGTTTCTACAAGGGGACATTCATTTACTTAAACAGCCTCCCATATAGGCACATGGATGGAGATGGAAAGTGTTATCTTACTTGCCTGAAAATGAAGCCTTTTTCCTTCCTGTAACCGCCGTCATGTGGACCTCTGGGGCAGATAGAAATCTGTCCACCACTTGCTCGCTCCCTCTAGTGGCGCGCCAGCTGATGTCACTACTCTGCACCGGGCAGTGACGTCAGCCGGCAAGCCAGAACAGGCAGGGAGGAAGCGAGTAAGCGGCGTCCAGATTCAAAGTAAGTGGCTAAAAAGTGCCTGACTCGAGTATAAACCGAGGTTGGATTTTCAGGCTGATATTTCAGCCTGAAAATCTCGGTTTATACTTGAGTATATACGGCATTCAATATCGGTTAGCACGAATAACCCCTTGCTTGTAGCTGTTGTGCAGGTATTGCAAAAGCCACCCACACAACCATCACAAGGTATTCAATATCGGACTGGTGATAATAGCCAACAAGGTGGCTCAGTGGTTAGCACTGCAGCGCTGAGTTTGAATCCACCCTTGGACACATCTGCAAGGAGTTTGTATGTTCTCCCCGTGATTGTGTGGGTTTCCTTGTATTTGAAAATTCTTGTATTTGAAAAAAAACAACAGTAGTTAAACCACTACAATGGTATGGGATATCTGGTGAACATCAATGTGTTATTAGAGATTAATAGGGATAAGTGTGACGCAAGAGTCCAAAGCAACTGTCTCCTCCGACATGTTTGCACCACCAGCTATTTGCCGTTTACTCAGATGCTCATTATGCCTAATATCTTGAAGTGTTTGGATTTATGATTAAGTAATGATTTAGAATGTATCGTTATCACCACAATATAGACATTTTCTTTATCGTTGGGAGACTGTGCATGTATGGTATATACACAGCTTAATTTTCCCCAACTATATTAAAGGGGAACCAAAATGACTTTAGGTAAATTGATAGGAATTGCTCTCCTGAGAATTTTTCCAATATATTTTCATTGTTGATTTTGCATAGTTTTAAAGATATTTACATTTTTGTGTGTGATATGGCGGCAGCATCACCAGGTCCCCTGCACTTTCTGCTTCCTTCTCTGAAACCATGTCAGTGGATGACAGTCAATTTGCCCTGTGTCTCCTCCTCCCCTTGCAGCCCCCTCCTCTTGCAAGCCCCCCTGGTCCCTCCCACTCATGGACCCCATGGCCCCTCCATTTGCAGGCCCCCCTTGGCCCCTTTCCTTACAGCCCCATGTGGCCCTACCCATTCATGTGTGGCTTAGACTCGCCCACTCGCAGATGCCTTAGCCCTGCCCATCCACAGGTGCTTTGGTCCCGCCCACTCACGGGTGCCGTGGGTCACTCAGACCCCCCCTACAGAAAACTGTGTGAAAACAGCCTTTTCAGTCAGAGTGAGAACTCTGCCTGAAAAGGCTGTTTTCACATATTGAGAGAGTAGGGCTGTAGATTAATTTATCTTCTCTGTGGGGACCTTCACACAGCAGGGACGGGGAGGGACTTCCTGTCTCCTGTTCTGTCACTTAAGTCTGAGGCTGTGCTCGCTGGTGGCAAGGTGGAGGAGCAGCCTTAGGAATGTCACATGTCAGCCTCCCACCCATTAACTTTCTGGTCAATAATTTCTTTAGATCTTGGGATGTGGAGCACGTAGAGAGGTGGTTGATGGCTCATTTTAAAGGTAGGAAACTAGCCTTTCATTTAAAGTCAACTTGTTTGGAGACCACAGTTCCCCTTTAAGAGTCTTTCAATCCACTTTGTTGATTATGTGGTAGATATACTATACGGTATAGTATATCTGTTGTATTCAATTAGATCAACCGGACTTGAAGTTTAGTTCTTGAAGACGTTTCGCTAGTCATCCGACTGGCTTTCTCAATTCAGAATGACTTGTACAAGAATCTGTGGCAATTATGTACCCTGGAAAATCCCAATTAGCATATCACAGCCAAGTGTTAAGGGCGTGATTGGATAGTGGCTAAGAGGTGTTATAGGAATGCCCAGAGTAAGGTGTCAAAACAGCATTGTACATGGCACCTTACTCTGGGCGTTCCTATAACACCTCTTAGCCACTATCCAATCACGCCCTTAACACTTGGCTGTGATATGCTAATTGGGATTTTCCAGGGTACATAATTGCCACAGATTCTTGTACAAGTCATTCTGAATTGAGAAAGCCAGTTGGATGACTAGCGAAACGTCTTCAAGAACTAAACTTCAAGTCCGGTTGATCTAATTGAATACAACAGATATACCATGACCTGGATGAATGAGAACCTTCACAAGCATATACGGTATAGTGCACGGTGTGCATTTCAGTACTATGCAAATAAGGAACAAAGACTTCTGGAAATTTACCATGTTTCCATGGAAGCTCTTAGGAAGCTAAAAAGGGAGTTTCAAAGCCTGAATTCTCTCCTTATCCTATTTAATTTATTAGTGATTTCAGTACTATAGCACCCACTTAATGGTGCAGCCACCACAGTTAGTTGTACCCAAACTTTTCTTTACATTAGATCACATTAACAGCATGGGCACATTTTTGCAGTAGTTTAAAGGGTATATCCACCCCGTAAATAATTTTTAACTATGTGTAGGGCACTCCAGCCCAATCCCAACTGCCGATTTCGGCTATGCACACAGCCAAGCGAATGAAGAAGTGTAAGCATATTTCTGGGGCTTGTTTTACAAATCTAAATTCAGAAGTGGGGTTGGGCTGGGAGAAGGTTACACAGAGGAAAGTGCTTTTTATGGTAGAGATAGAGGCAGCCAGAAGGGACCCGGACAAGGAAGAAGCAGGGACTGGATGACTTACAGACAGCTCCTACTCTTCACTTTCTGGAGAACTGCAGGAGAACCATAAGGAGCAGATATATAGGGTAAGGATTTTTTAACATAACACATTGGGGCCTGTAGTGGGTTACATATTAGTTTTGGGGGTGGACATCCCGCTCCTCTTCGGGTACTATTCGGGTTTGGAGCAGAGTATATATAATTGTCCTTTAAAGGGCATATCCACCCCCAAAACTATAATCCCCCCCAGTAATGGCCCCATCATTGTGTAATAAAATCCTTACCTCACATCCCAGCTCAATATGGTTCTCCTGTAGTCCAACCCCCCCCTTTGAGCTCCTCCTTGCGGTGATAGTTTGGCTTGCGTAACCCCTCAAAGTACTTCCATATTTTCAGGTTTACCAAAATCTGAGTGTCTGATATCCAAAGGTTACAAAAGGTTCAAATAGAGCTTGGAACGGTTACTTACTGAGTAACTGTTTTGAGTACATGAACATCTTCATTATTATAGTAAAATATGTACGAAATGCAGGCCATTTCCCAGCATCTCTTAGAAAGTACATTAGGTATTCCTCAAGCAAAAGTATGCTGAATTATTGAACTTTGGAACCCTGAAACTCTTAGGTATGTTTTCCTTTGTCATCACTGCATGTAGTTACTTTTCTACTAAAAATGACAATATAATTAGTGGAGCTGTAAATTTTGTCAAACCCTGCCGTCAAATTATTGAGATTCTCAACATTATCACAGTAGAAACCCTGCAGTTCAAAACTATCTCTATCCAGTCAAACAGACGAGGCTTGAACTTACATGCCGCACTAAAAATTAAATATATTAAGAAATGGCTTTAGTATTTTTTTCTTTTATTTAGGTTCCAACATCATCATGATGGACATGCAATTTTTCGAGTTTACACCCCAGACATTCCCCTATTATGTTGGCAGCTCACACTAATAACTATGAAATTATAAACCCTAGTCCAAGAAGAGTAACCATCCCTCACCACACCAGATCCGTTGCAATTGTGTGGAAGTGTTCTCCCAGCTCAAGAAGTTGATAGCCTTAGACATTCTAGGTCAAGGCTACACATTTACACGCTCTTGCCAGCCCTTCTTTGTATTGCCTTATCCAGTGAGGATCCCATCCTGACAGCATTTCGTCTTGGCGGGAACTGAAAGACCTTAGTAAGTGGGAGAATGAATTGAGCAGAATATGAAGAACTGTCTCAACAATGTAAAGAAGTTTCCAAGGACTTGCTTGACCAAGCTAGGAGTTCCAAGAACTGGAGATTATCCTTACCACAGGGATGACCAAATGTAGAGCTGGACCCTCAGAAGTGTCATGACCTGCAAAATTGAAGGTAGCATAAAGTATCACCAGAAAGAGGTAAAATGTCCATAATTATGTAATGCCATTTTGATACACTTATTATATACATGAACTTATGTGAATAATTTCCGGATACGGTATTAAAAGACAAGTTACACATCCACTCCTTAATTTTGTTTTAAGATTTTATTGCTATGCCTCCATAATATGGAAATCCCTTTCTCCACAGATATCTAATTAATACCATATGCATTTTTTCAATATAAGAATTGGATTTTGAAAATTACTAAAACTGGGTGTTGTGATATGGAACATATGACCAGAATAGAACTGTTACTGTAGCCCTGTTTTGAGAACATAATGACCCTGAACTAAGTTCAGAGTTATTAAAGTACAGTATTGCCAGACTCTGCCCTCTTCCCACCAAAGATGGTCTACAATATTTCTGACAAATTATTTGCATATACATAGCTCAAAATGAAGATTAAACAATGTATTATTTGCCACATAATGTCTTCATAACAAAGTATTGCAAAACTGTGCAGGGCAATCCAGTCACTTCCTTAGAACAAGCTGTAACAGGAATCTTTTCTCTCTCTCCCTCAGTACAGCACTCTGTTTAAATCCTAAAATCACATTAGGAAGGACCATGAGGTAATAATGGGAAAGATGGCGGTTTGCTGTAGTGAAGATTTTCTCCCTTACCTGGTCTCTGAGGAATTTGTGCTCTTTTATTTATTTTGCACCTTATATTTGTGTTGACTATGCAGTTTGGTTTCATAAAAATCTGATGTGATACTTAACTGTGGCGGCTTTTTCCTGAGCGATGGAGTGATCCATTCCCCTGCACTTTTCACTGCATGCAGTGAAGATATTTTGCATTGCTGGATCTTCTGCAACCAATCACAAAGAAAGTAAAGTGATTCATGTTTAATCAGCAGTTTCTAGGCTGTAAATCAAGAAATGTGTTTACATTGAGTTTTTCCTTTAAGACATTATTTCAGCATCTAACAAATTATTCACTATACAGTCTTCTTGGAAAATAAATTAACATGACATGCTAGAGGCTGTGGTGGTTTTTGTTGGAGAATATTGCCCAGAATATTCATTCCATCTTCGGTACTAGAAATCCAGCAGTAAAAGTCAATACTTACCAATCTTTCTTTAATAACTTGGGGTTATAATGTTAGAAGAGGCATAGTATGATCCCTTATTGCTCATTTATATTAGTAGTACAAAGGACTTTGTGTATAGTAAATACGAGATTCCATTCCCAATTTTGTGGAAGCTCCTTAGCTTAAGTGCTAGGTTTTACTTAAATTACATTATGACGCATATTTAAAACTTGAAATACACAAATTGTCCAAGTGCACACTGCCAGCATGGGTGCAGACTTCACAAAACGTCTACTCCAATGGAAGTAAGGTAAGGTACAGCCCCTTCTTCAGGTGATCACCCGAAGAAGGGGGCTTGTACCCCCAAAACGTTGTACTCAGTTTGGTTTGAAATAATTCACGTTTATTTGGAGTGCGACTTCCAATTTGTTTTCCTATATTTAAAACCTGCTGTATCTAGTCATTACTACTGACAATGTCACATTTCAAAATGTGGCCATAAATTACCAACCAGTTGGTAGTTTTCAGCCATGTAGTTAGTTACGCAGTGCGACTAGTAGAAACCAAAATGGGAACATTGGGTGATTCCATTCAGTTACAGCATTTGCATGGTGTCAGCACAGTTGTAAAATTCTGTTGGTAGGTCAGACCGACAAATGTAAACCTCACAGAGGGTTGGTTTAAAAGAGATGCAGGAAAAAAATGATTCTTAGTACAGATGGGGAGGATCATATCATACTTGTAGTGACTGAAAAATATTCATGAACCACTGTGAAAGTCCAGGGAATTTTTATGTAAAATCCAAAATGTCACTGCATGTAAATTCTTGATACACAATATGGGAGACTGGTAAAGATATATGGGTGATTGAAACATAGGGCCCTATTTATAAAAGATGGTATCATTATCGTAAATACTGATCGTTATCGTAAAATACCGACTGTTTTTTTACTGATAATGACGTTATTAGCGATAATCGTTAAAATACCGGTCGTTATCGTAAATACCGGTCGTTATCTGTAAATACGGTCGTTATCGGTAAAAACCGGTCGTTATTTTACGATAACGATCGGTATTTTACGATAACGATACGATCTTTTATAAATAGGGCCCTATGTTCTATAGGAGAACTTCTTTATCATCTTAACACTGAATTAGCTCATTAATTGTTCTTGTCTTTAGGATGGATGAAAAGTATATTGCCTGAACCAAACATATTTATTGTACTCTTTCCTTTTTTTTTTTTGAGCGGGCCTTTCCTTGAGCACCCAGGGGTCCTCCATCTCCAATACAGGAGAAAAAAACTGGGGGCTAGGAAGATAATAGGTGGTAGTGGACTCCTTTTATTAGAAGGGTAGAATAGGGTAATCTGTCGCCAAGACCCTACATGCGAACAGTGTGTTTGCCTGCCTGGTGCTAGGGTCCAACATGTGGTGGTCATGTAGACAGATTATTGGGTGGGGCCGGGTGTGACCAGCGGTCTTAGTTCACATTACTGCCAATGACAAAGTTAGAGGTGGTGGTAAAGTCCTTAAAATATTTCAGAGGGGCTAAGTAAAAGTTAGGACCTCAAGGGTAGTGTTTTTCAGAAATACTACGAGCAGCCACGCACTACGCTAGGGAGGCAACGGAAGCTTAGGGGTATAAATGTGTGACTAAGAGGGTGGTGTAAGGAGATGGGTTTTGGGTTTTAGAGATACTGGGCTGACTTTTCTGTTGGCTACAGGCTCTTAGTAGAGACTGATTGCACCTCAATGATGATGGTGACGCTGTTTTGGGAGAAGGTGGCTAGGGGTTTGGAGGAGATTTTAAACAGGTATGCGGGGGCGGGTATGTTGAACTACACGGGGGGTAGATAGAGAAGTTAGATCAGGGGGCTAATGACACAACGGAGGGAGGAGACGGGGGAGGGGACAGCATAGAGGAAAGGAGGCTGTACATCCAGAATGGAAGTAAATCAATTGATAATCTAAAATGTAGTTTACAAATGCAAGAAGTCTGGCTGAAAACGGGGAACTAAAACTAACAGCTTTAAAGAAAGTATGATGTTATTGGTATAGCAAAAACGTGGCTAAATGATTCACCTTCTGGACAGTAAATATTGAGGATACTCCTTATTTAGACATGACAAGTTAATAAAAAGGAGGGGGAGTATGTATGTATGTAAACAGGAATTGAAGCCAAATCTAAAAGATGGAATAGATGGGGGTATAAGCGATATGGCAGAAACAATATGGGTGGAGCTGTATCTAGAAGGAGAAGGTGGGGGTAAATTAATTGTCGGGGTATGATAAGCCACAAAATCCTGGGGAGGAGGTGGAATTGAATCTCCATATGCATTTATGAAGACTGCTGGTATGGGGCATGTTTTGATTATGGGAGATTTTAACTACCCTACATAGATTGGAGTAAGGGAACTGCTAGCACCTCAACAGGTTAAAAGTTCTTAAATTTTCCTATATGAGCATTTTCTTTCACAATGGTAGAAGTTCCTACTAGAATGCATTGTTGTATCTGGGTATATCTAATAACCCTAACTCATTTTGGAAATGAAGGTAATGGGAAGCTTAGGGAATAGGACCATGATATAGTGTCATTTAAATGGTTGCAAAAACTAAAGTGCACTGGGTTAACAAAAACTTTTAACTTTAGGAAGCTAATTTTATGTTGTTAAAGCATCACTACTTCTCATAGACTGGACCACTTTTAAAGGGATATTAAACTATTACATTTCTAAATCTGTACATTTAGGGAACAAGTGTAAAAAAATTAGGTCCACCTGCATGGCTTAATGCTCAGGTAAAAGGGAATGGACAAAAAGAAAAAGGCTTTTTGAAATTTTGAAATCAGTTAGAACAAACAGGCTTACAGGGAGTATAAAGTTGTATAAGCATTAAACTAGCTAAACTAGAAATGAAATCGGATAGCCAAACAACCAATCCAACACCAAAATGAAGTATATAATGGTAAAAGATGAGGACTGAAAATGTAGGACCATTAAATAATGGGGCTGAGAATGTTGTAAGAAATGCCAAAAGGCTAATCTGCTAAACCATTTTTCTTGCATCGTTTTCACTATAGAAATTCCTAGTCCTTACAGCGGGATTGTAATAATATGCAGGGGAAAATGAAAGTATTCACATTGGCTGATGGAGGATATGTTACGGAAACATTAGACAAAGTAAATATCAATAAAGCCCCAGGACCAGATGGATTGCATCCCCGGATTTTAAAAGAGCTTAGTTTCATTTCTATCTAGACCACTGTTTCTCATCTTTTCAGATTCACTTTGGTCTGGGGATGTGCCGCTGGATTGGAAAAAGCCAATTAATACCAATATTCAAAAAAGGTAGTCGTTCACAGCCTGGAAACTGATCTTATTTGTAGTAGTCAGCATGATTTATGAGAAATAGATCATGCCAGACAAATTGAATTGTTTTTTATAAAGAAGTGAGTAAGAAGTTAAATTCAGGCATAGCATGGAGTGTAGGAGACAATATAAAGCGAGGGCAACACACCACTTCCTGAATTTCTATTTATTGTGACATAGGTTACGTGCACAATGTTTCGGGGTCTCCCCCTTCCTCGGTGGATGTGGCATACTTGGATTTTGCGGAAGCTTTGATACTGTGCCACATAGCGACTAATGTATAAACTGAGGACTGTTGGCCTAGGAAGAAAACTTTGTTCATGGATAGAGAATTGGTTATTGGATCGACACAGAGAGTGGTGCAATGGGCTACATCTATGTGGCTTAAGTTCTAAGCGGAGTGCCTCAAGGTCTTTCCTGGGGCCGCTTCTGTTTAATCTGTTTTATAAATGACTTAAAAGGGGGCATTGAGAGCAAGGTCTCTGTGTTTGCTGATGAAACTATGCGAGCTTTGGAGGCTTCAAATGATGTGCAAGTGCTGCAGATGACTAGATAGATTATCAAAAGTGGCAGCAGAATGGCAGATGAGATTATGTTGATAAATGTAAGGTGATGGATTTGGGATTTAAATCCCTGTGCACCTACACCATAAATAACTCTGTGCTAAGTGAATTTGTAATGGAAAAATATTGGGGTTTTTGTAGATAACAAACTTAGCTGTAGCAGACAGCCACGGCTAGAGCTAGCAAGATATAGTCTTGTATAAAGAGAGGAATAGATTCAAGGAGAAAAAAATTTATTCTCCCTCTTTACAAGCACTGGTAGGCCCTCATTGGAATATGTGTGGCATGTTTGGAATACCATTACAAAAGGGACATTTGGAACTACATTATAAGGGGAATGGAGGGGCTTAAATATACAGGCAGATAAGACAATTTTAGGGCTGTTTACATTGGAGAAGCGATGTTTGCGTGGGGATATGATAACCTTATACAATATATTAATGGCTATACACTAAACTCTCTGGTGCAATGTTCACGAATAGGTCCTATCAGAGGACTCGTGGACATCCTTTAAAGTTGGAAGAAAAGAGGTTTCATCTTCAGGTTAGGAAAGGTTTCTTAATAGTGAAACGGTGAAACTGTGGAACTGTCTTCCAGCGGATGTGGTAATGGCAAGTTCATTGAATAGACTTAAAAATGGCCTGGATACGTTTCTAAAACTAAAAAATATTGAGAATTACTGGTATTAATACATTTACTGTAGATCTGTTTGATCCGGGATACTTTCCGATTGCCGTTTGGAGTCAGAAGGAATTTTTTCTGAGGTTTTTTGCCTTCCTCTGGATCAACGTTTAGGAAGGTTAAAAAAAGTGAATAGGTTGGACTTGATGGACGTATGTCTTTATTCAAACCTCAATTACTATGTACTATGTTACCATTATATTTATTAATACAATACCTTACCTACAATATTCCCTTGCTTGTGCAAAAAGGGGCTGATGCAATAAGAGGTGCCAAACATTGCCTGTGGCTACTAATTTACAGCAACCAGCTAGATGTTGGCTTTTTTTCTGGGTTCCTGTTGACAATTTCTTATTGGTGCTGCAGATAAATGGCAGGATAACCTTTTCATCTCTTATTGCATCAGTGCCTATACATTAGGAGGGATGTAATTATAAAAGGTTATTTACAAAGTAGCATTTTTGAACACACTCGCGTACAGACAATGAGAGGTATAGTTTACAACCTATTACTGGATAGCACTCATGGACACAGATCAGAGAGCATGCAAAGAAAATCCTTTCTTTGATTCCCCTAAAAAACAAAAATTATCTTTTGCCACATACAGAATGATATGTGGGCACACAAGAGAACTAGACCAAGCACAGACGAAGGGTAACAAATGTTCTGCAAAGTCTGCCAACATTCAAGCAAATACAACATCATGAAATATTCACCTAATGCACGGACCCTTTTATTTTTATCAACATCACTCATGTTCCATGAAAGAGAGTTACCAGAGCATTGTCACATGCAGTGTTTGGCATTGTAAACAGAATGTGCAAATGCGCTGCCTCTTTCTTTTCAAAGAAATAACTTAGCGCTTTATACCTGCAGCACTCAAGTGAAATACTGCAGGTTTAAAGGTATCAGCCACAGCACCACCCAATTATAACTAATGGTGCCATGCACTGGAACATTCCAACATCCCTTAACATTTGGGAGATGTCAGAAAAACCCTCCTTGTCCCCATCTTTTTGAGAAACTTCGGTTCACTATGGGAACCGCGCCGCTTCATTTTTGCGACCAATCTTGCGGCCCATTGAAGACGCACAACTGGTCGAAATTCATCACACATCAAGAAAGCTCTCCCCCTGTCACTCTAATTTTATCCCCTCCCTTTAGTACAGGGAATACACTATCATGTTCTAGTTCACTGACTAGTGAAGGGAGAGATTGCTGTGACTGTGTCTTGTGCATTAATGACCAGTGGGTCCCATGTTCTGTGAGAATATGCAACTTAGTTGTTGACAGGAGTTACAGTTACTTAACACGCATAATACAGTAATAAAAATAGCAGCAATTGCGGTGTAAGTGCCTTGGTTCTCCCGTTATAGCAAGCCTTAAACTCTGTTATTAGTATTTGTCTTCCTTTAGTAAGATTAGTCTTTGTTTTGCTATTTGTATTCCTTCTGTTCCTTTGTTTCACACTTTTCTGGATTGTTGAAAGCCCTAGTGTATGATCTGCACTTATCAGCAGTTGGTGTGTGCAATATTGTGCATGTTGTAAATTTCTAAAGAACTAGCAGTGGCTTATATTGATGCAATATGCAAAAGGTTGATGATTCTATACATGTATGCAATGCACAAATGAAGGATTAATAAAGTCCATTATTGCTTTAAATGCATACTAGTCTTCCAATTCATTAGTAAAGTTTATCAGAAATGCAATAATTAACCAGAAGAGAGAGTGGACCCAAAGAGAGAGCATGGCATTGTAAGCTCCCCAGTCACATTGGACCTCAGAGGTGCAGAACAGGGAAAACAAGAGACTTTCAGACAACATAAAGCATAGGTTAAGGGTGGGAGATTCTGCCGTATCCTCTGTAAAGTAATATTTCCTTTCCTTTTAGAATCAATGAGAATAATTAAGTATACTTTACCACCAACCCTATATGAGTTCGGTAACCTCACCACCTTTGTTGGTTTATTGCCATGTAAACAAAGACAATGGCGGGTGACCATATTTTAAGTATGAAGTTTGCATTCGTAATAACTCTCAATATGACATGTTGATTATACATTGAACCTGTGATACAAGAGACATACACAAACAGAGAATCGTTCTGTGTTTACATGATTTTTACACCCACTTCCTACTTTATAAGTTTCTGTGCACAAATGTTATTGTCTAGTTTCTTAACCTTGTTTGCTTTATGCAAGATTACTATGGAACTGTCCAAATTCACATTGCAACAAAACCTTTCATTTTGGGAGGAAACAGATGAATGGCTGTATCATCATTACAAACACTGATACTGGGAGAGAAATATCTAAGGGGTAAACGGCATTGTGTCAATTTCCACTGACATTTTTTTTTTTGGTAAAAAGCCATTATAAATGTTGACTTATATTTTGCTGCCATGCAGTTTCTCTTGGCATATAATTTTCAACAAAATAATGCATGTCTGAGATAGAGATAGACGATCACGGATCCTAACCTGGTTCCGCAGTGGATTTCTGTGATCTGGGAATCGCGGATCTAGCGGATTTTGCAGAATTCTTTTTGAGCTGCGTATGAGAATTTTTGGAAATTTTCAAAAAATTTAATTTCAAGAATTTTTCAAAAATGTTGTAAAAATGATGCAGTAACTTACAGTAAATGGCTCTGGGGCCTGGGAAATGGTCTGGGGAACAGATAATCAGATTCCTTCTGAAAGAATCTGATCTAACCAATTCTGATTAGTTGCAAATAGATTTTTTCAGAAAGATGGTATACTAGCCAATCACATTCTTTTCCAGTCAGAATGGGTTATAATCAGATTCTTTCAGAGAGAATCATATTCCACTTTAAGAACATAAATGCAGAGAATTATCCAGGGGTGTTGGGCTTATTTTCCTTGCCTTGGTGTTAGTTTATTATAATAACTACAATATGTGTAATCCTAGGTGTATTTCATAAAATTCACTATACTTTTCTCCATATGTGACCAATAGATAATAAATAATAAAATGGCACAAAAACCCAGCAATGTCCGGGGCAGACAAAAATGCTTCTTTAAACCTAGCCCTAATGTCAGCTCACTAATTGTCAACAGCAGGGAATCAAAGGTATGAAATCAACTGATTTTTCAAAATGGGAGAGAAGATGTAGAATCACTAGATATGCATAATATAAACTAAGAAATTAAAATAATGATATTTCCACTGAACTTTTCCTTTAAACAACACGTGGATCATTGCCTGGCCATATTTTAGCAATAGTCTGTTCATTTTTCTTCTTTCTAAGGGAGAGCATGTAAAGTGAACCTCATCAGGATGGATGGAACCACTAATTTCTTAGTTATTTAACTTGTTGACTAATTGAAATTTTATATATATATATATATATATATATAAATAATATCCGAGAAAGGAGCACTCATGGGACTTGTTACAAATAACGTGGTGATCTTTATTGTATCTACCGTTTCGGCCTGGATGTCCTCCTGAGACGGCCGACCATCCAGGCCGAAACGCGTAGATACATAAAATCACCACGTTTTTGTAACAAGTCCATGAGTGCTCCTTCTCGGATATTATTTGTATGGAAACAGTGGGAAGCACCGGGGCACCTGGATTGTTAAGCGAGAGTGCAGGACATTGGGAGGATATATATATATATATATTTTTTTTTTTTTTTTAATGTTCATGTTGAAAGATTCAAATTATCATTTGCCTCTTTTTTGTTAGTTTCAGATACTTTCACAGGTTGGCAACATTGTTTTGTTTATAGATCCACTAAACAATATTTGGCGTTCATACACTGATCCTCTCCTGTCATGCCCACTAATACATCCTTTATATGTGACTCATTGCCAGCAAAAGTTTGACAAAACGTATCATAAAGCAATTAATGAGTAAAACAGACACAACTTCCTCTTCCTAGAGCATTTCTTAACAGTGGAAAATGGAATATTTGAAATCCAGTGTGGCATTAACCGGATGCTTTTGCTGTAACCTATCAATATAACAGACAGTGTCTATAGCTGTGTCCATATCCTCAAGCTAAACAGAGGCTGTTGGCTCATGCTTATGGGCTGCTGCTATTGGAATATTAAACTAGTAGTTTTGCGTGTGTGTGTGGGGGGGGGTTTGATATGGTGCACATACTATCAGTTTCACAAAGCTGTTACAAAAGCGGTAACCCAGTCATCATGTATGTTGTTCATAATTCCTGGGACAATTGTGCACACAGGAATGTGTCTCCTTTTGCCAACTCAATACTATACTGTTGTATTGCTTATAACAGATATGGGAATGGTACACACAAACAATGAATCCCTGATCATAAAATCGATGTGGAAGTTAATTGATCACCATGCTATCGTCCAGTGTATGGTAATCTTCCACAACAGTGGCAAGTGCAGGATTTTCAGGGGGGGATTTCCTCAATGGGTTACCACTGAACAGCGTCTGTGAACACTGTCAGTCGCCTATTCACCTGCATCAGATGAACAGCAATTTGACATGCAGGTAAATCATCGCTGATTGTGTGGTCCATATGAGACATTATCTAATTTATACAATTATATTAATAACAAAAACGACAGACCTTTATGCCGATCCATGGTTGGCATCACGGTCGGTGGAGAAAGACGGAAACTTTTTGTCTGTTTTTATCGGCTTCCTTTAATTTAAAGTAAGAGAGATGATACTATTGGCCCCTGTATGGCCACATGATACACCTATGGGCGATCAGAATGGAAAGCGCATGTGTATGGCCACCAAGGGAATGTATAGGATAAAACAACCATAACATTATTCTTAGTATTAAGAAGATGGTAAGTGGGGTACGCATGTGTGTGTCATCATCACACTTCGCCACCTTGATCGATACAATATTTCACTGTGCATACCCTTTAAGTGTTCTAGCAGAACAGTTCACTTTCAAGCAAAGCATCACACACTCCAGCCTATTCTCTAATGTGTCAGCATAGTTTTACTTAAAGACAGGAGATAAGTTGTTTCATATAAAAACACACAATTAACAGGCCCTTGTTGACTAGTGTATGCCTAGTTGTGGTGTGTCACTCAATACGTAAGTACCACTTTACTTTGAATTAACATAAATCACCTGTTCTCCTCTGTAAGTCTTAGTTTTTTTGTTTTTACTTAAAACAGATCACCTATATAGTAAGTAAAAGCTTATGGATCTACTCCTACCTCCTATTGTTCCTTACAATTGGCAAAATTCAAAAAGTGAAGGTGGCTATTGGATGGCCCCCCGACCACACTCCCATCCCTAACATGCTTATGCACACATTAGGGAAGGTGTGTGAGAGCGTCACTGAAGCCGTCTTGCCCTAGATAATTCGAATGTAAGTACACCAGAGGTAGGAATATTCTCTCCGAGTTGCAATAAATTATACATTTTTAGTTTCGCTGTAAAGTTACCCTTTAAGCTTTTAGATGTTAACACAAACATCGCGAGGGTTAAGGACATGTGTGGTGGTGGAGTCTTCTTTGGTTTCATGTGGTAGGGCCGTCATATGCTAAAATGTCTGAAGGAAATAGAAATCATTCAATGGAAGCAAAAACACTGTAAAGCAGACAGGCAGGGGAATGGATAAATAGGGCACAGCCATAGATCATTTCATCTTAATAACACTGTTGTCACACAGGCATGCAATTCATAAATATACTGGAAATTCCTTAAGGTCCATTAAATCAGGGCAATAAGTCAATAGTTCGCCCTGTGTTATAAATGCAATTATGTCTAATCAATAGTTTTCTCTTCTAGACTGGTTAAACTGTACTCATCGAAAAATATATACACACTACTAGGTATTCACACGTTTTAAGCCTCAGAAAAGCCGAGTACAGTACCATAGTGTAATATTATAAACATGTTGTAGGTTTTTTCTATTTACACTCCTTCCAGATGCTTATTTTTCAATTGAGATGGTGTTATCTACTGTCTATTATACTCAGCTTGTGAATGGCAGTATATATGAAATTTGTCATTTCTAGATTAATCTGCATTTTCTGATTACTAACTGTGGGTTTTCAGCAGATTTCATCCCAAAAAAGAGATCCACACAGACATGAAGGAATCCATTGGCAGACCATAACTATTATTATTATTATTATGGATTTATATAGTGACAACTTCCGTGGGGCTTAATTATCCTTCAGGCAAACCCATCAGCAGACAGGCCATTAACTGTCTATAAGGGACCACATGAGCCTTTTTTTCCTATAAAGCACACCACTGGCAAATTGAGGATTCTTGTTGCTTTGACTGTCTTTAATCTACGGTAACCATAAATTACTAACTTCTGATATCCAATTTACATTTTGATTAACAGATGCACAGCAATCAATGTATGGTCCATTCTGTACAGATTATTTAGTAAGTGTGTATAATGGACACATGTTCTATTCTATTCCCCAAAAGCTGCCAGTGTCCGGAACTTAATTCATTAAAAAAGAAGATTGTTTTTAAACAATTCTGTGCAGTTAATATTTTAATGATAAATAGAATCTATTTCATTTTCTGTTCCAATGTTTAGCAAAACAAAAGTAAAGGGGCAGTAGTCTGGTTCATGTGCAGGGGACAGTGCTGTTTGTAATGTCACGTGAGGTCACCTCGTACCAGGCATCACTGGCCATTTATGGTTTTGTATTTCAGCGGCCACCTGGATATTCACATGATTCGGCTTCTTTCTGCTTTCATTATTAGAATCACAGTGCCCCAAGTGTACCAGCCTCTTATTTATCACCCCCATTCTGTGTCAGCCTATACTGCTGTTTTCACATTTTTTAACTTGTCACAGAAATTTAAGTGCTTTTTGGCAATTACCTGACAATGTTAACCTGCATCCATGTGGATATAATTTCAGTTAAAGGTCCTTCCAGTCTTTGACAGGTTTGCAGCCGCGTGCAGTTCTGCATATTTAAATAGTAGCGCGTTCCTTTACATTGGGTTTACTTGGAAAGACAGACAAACAAACACTGCTAGCAAATAGCAATAATATAAATAGGGACTCCTAAATACAAAACAACGAAAATGCTGTGGTTGGTGAATACCTGTATAGATGTACCTGGTTCAAACATATTAAAGCTAACATATAGTTTAAACGCACAGATGTCATAAATATCTGTATCACTTTAGATTTTAAGGAAATCACTCTAGTTTTCTAGATTTTAAAGACACAGATACAAATTTGTGAGCAATCTATAATCAAAATGGATTAGTAGTTAACTATTTTTCTCTCTAAGGAGGGCTGCATAAAATGCTGCCGATTTTCAGGGAGATTCAATAAAGTTCTTAGTGTTAAAATGGTGCTAATTTTGCCCCAACCAATCAGATGTTAGCTTTCAAATGTTAAATAAGATCTGATTGGTTGGGAAAAATTAGCACCATTTTTACAATAAGAACTTTTTTGAATGTCCCTGTTTGTGTTTAAAGAAGTTCTGGTGATATATGCATGCTCCGAGACCATTTCCCAGGTGCCACAGCCATTTACAGTAAGTCCAGCCTTTACAGCTGCTTTATGGGGATTATCGAGCTGCAATATTGGTAAATGAAATGAGTTGCATATTGCCAACCACATCAACATTACAGCTTGTAGTATATGTGATGTGGCCAGTAACAAATGCAGTACATCATCATTACACAATAATATGCAGTCACAAAATACTGCATGGTACCCGTTCTGTGATACAGTGCCCTTATAAATAGGCTCCATGGAATACACTTAGCTTATTAAGATTTAGGTTTAGGGGTATAGCTCCCTGTACCAGTGTAGCAGGGGTTAAAACCACACCAAACCTGACTTTTTTACCAACCCTACCACAGATGCAAGGAGTGAAGAAGCTGTGTCTTCCACCTCTCCGTTCTTCAATAAAACCAGGAGCCGGAGAGAAGGTAAGGTACTTAACCAAGCACTTGCTCCTCTGCTAGGTAGTCTGCCATGTCCCGATGGACTCTGTATTCTCTGCGCATGCGCATTGCGTAGTCTGACAGGTCCGTTGGGACCTTTCAGACTATCGGGTGGAGGAGGCAATTGATCGGTAATTCCTTACCTTTTCTCCCAACTCCTGCAGGTTTTATTGAAGAACGGGAGTAAGACACCACTGCTTTACCTCCTGCTCTTCAATAAAAATAAATAGCAATACATTTTGCAGTGGAGATACCCTTTAAAGAATGACTTGAAGACTGCATGACCATAGTATACTAGAAACATTTCCCATGGCCCATATTTTACTGTTTTTCCCAGTCAAAGGGAATGTTCTTTTCCATAGATTTCAGTTGTCCTTCATGCTCAGAGAAACACAAACAAATAAAGGCTTGTAAATGCTGTAAGGTATTTATGTGAGCACAAATCCAGTCACCAGCCAGTTATGAAACACATTCTCCAGAAACCAATTAAAAAACTAAAAGCTAAAAAACCTGTAAAAATGATGGAGGGTTTATTTTAAACCATAGAGGTAAAAATATTAAAGGACCCAAAGCTGTACCTTGTGTCTTGGCAGAATTCCTTATGGAATGATTATGCGGCCACTGGGACTGATAACTTTCACAGTAATGTGTAATGAATAACAATAACGAAACCCATTATAAAACTCAGTCCCTTTGCTTTGCTCCCACAATGCTGATCTCAGAATATCTCTCAAGGTCTGGGCAGAAGATGCAGATGCTGCATATAAGCGAGAGAGGGGCAAAGTTATTTGTAAGTGCTGAGCGCTGTATTCTCTGTTGCAGCAGATCAGGCTGGAACACCATTGTCGCACTAAGAGTCACTGAAGGACAAACTTATATAATCAGTGGCACGCTTGGCTTTCTTATTATTCATTCCATAATTTAACTTTTTCTTATTTTAAGATTGCAACAGTATTTCATTGTCCTAAGGGAACCCAAAAGATTGCTTTCCCTGGTCATGTAGAAAAGCCCATCATTTTGGTCTTCATTTCTTAAATATTTCAAAACCTCTGAAATTTCATAAACCACTCAATATTAGAGAAATTTACCTAAGGTTCTCTTGCAGAACAAAGCACAGTCTTGGAATGTAATCCAGTACGTCTCTGCAGGGGTACCGAATGGGGCAATTCTCACAACCTATCCTTTATCTGTATCCGATACATGGGGTAATTCCATTAATAAAATGTGTATATAGAATATCAACAGTAGTTTCTGACTGACTATTACGGGTCAAAATCTTTGACAGAGGTGTAATGGGGAAGGGGGGTGTAATTTGTTCCAGGGAATTCAAACATGTGTGCAGGGAAAATTAAGAGCATGTCTAAAAACCTCTAAAACAAAAGCTGGTGACTTGTCAGTTTCTGCTCACAACCCCAACTGTTATTTTTCCCATGTTTGTAACCAGTTCTATTCCTTTCTGGCAAAGGTATCTGCCTCCTCCCTCTGCTCAAAGAGTTTTAGGGGTTTTTTTTAATGCTTGGTCATGTGCAGAGGAAGCCAGGTGAAACAGCAGTCAATCATTGGTTTGTGATGTTAGCAGTCAGAGCTTTGATTGGCTGCATGGAGGGAGGGGCCAGCTTACCCTGCCAGAATGGGGACAATAATAACACTTAAATATCTGGTTAGTAATACAGGTAATAAAGTGCAAAATATATAATTTGGGTTTGGGGACAGGAAACTACAAATTACCATTTTTTGTTACAAGTGTTAACTTCTCCTTTAAGGTTTCAAAGGAGGACTGGGCAAGTGAGCAGAATGTCAAATTTCTCCTGGGCTGCTCTTGTCTTGATTATTTGGGCTATTGCTCGATTATTTGGGCTATTGCTGCTAGTGTCACATCATGCCACACAGACTAGCTTGCCTATCCTTAATAAAGGTAAACCATTTTTGCACCCTGGTGCTCCTACATATAGCGTACAGTTAGATTCCTTCACTTACTCACACTTCATTATATTATAACTCTGCTAGAGTTGAGTGGATGAGGATATACTTTAAACTCTTGTCCACTCTCCAGTATCAAAGTTAGTTTCCTACACTCACTCCTAGTTCTGTTAATTCTATTTTCTGGTGTCCCTATGCCACACTGAACCTTTGTCTATCTAGAAGTGATAGCCATATGAGTTGCTGAAGCAGTGCCGAGAACTGTGTGGATCCAACCAACAGAGTCGATTTACCGTACATGTGAGAGTAACTCCTGTTCAGTATATTCAATATGATGGACATTACTGCCCTCCCTCTCATAAATTAATTTTTTGCATTTAAAGTTTGCTTTCAATATATGGGGGCCTTTCAATAACCTGGCGAATAACTAATACTTATTACTAATTCTAATAATTATTTTCTAATGAATATCCAAAGAACAGCACATGGTCGGCTATTTATGCAGCATATATTGTTAATTCAAAAAGCTTACATTTTTTAAATTTAACAGCATGTTAATTACCATATCTTATAGTATATTACTTTCCATATAGCTGGTATTCATGGTGGATATTTTAATGTTAATTGCAGTAAAATGTATTTTGCAACTTTATATATTCTTAATGTATCCTATAATAAAGCCTAACTGCTGCGTCTGTGCTATGGTCCGTGTGTGTGTGTCACTGCAGTTCCTATGGACTCACCACTAGAGGGAGAGTCTCTGCAGTTCCTAATGACTCACCATTAGAGGGAGAAACACAGAAACATACGGAGGCAGAACAGCAATTAAACAGACCACAGGTAAGGTGTCATGGGACAAGGTTTGTCTGGATTTGGGACAGAGGGGGCCCCCAGACTTGAGACAGAGGGGGGACCCTGGATTTGGGACAGAGGGGGGCCCTGGATTGAAATAGATGGGGGGCCCTGGATTTGGGACAGAGGGGGGTCTGGATTTGGGACAAGGGGGGCCCTGGATTTGGGACAGAGGGGGGACTCTGGCCTTGGGACACTAAGAGGGTACTCTGCCCTTGGGACTGGAGGAGGGCTTTGGCCTCGGGACACTAGGGGGCACTCTGGACTATTAGTGCCCGTTTTGTAATGGGTTTAATGTCTTATTTTTTAATGAATGCAAAGAAAAATATTCTGATGCTTCCCCATAGCATTGGCATATTCGCATATGTGTGTCTGGTCAACCATGAAAGGTCCACTTCAATGTCACACCACAGCCCCAGTCATCCCCTGTAAGGTCTGAAACGTTTTTTTCTTTTCTGTTTTTTTATAGCCCATAAATTGCTGATTTAAAACCCTGTGCAACATTTCTTCCCTCCTAAATATATACATGTACAATACAGGAGAGAGGGAGGAGCTGTCCAACCAAATACTGTACTTTGGATCATACTGTGCTAAGGTAAAGAGCCGGAAAGGTCTAAAGCTCAGGATTCTTATATATTTTAGAAATCAACATGAGATCAAGTTAATCAGTAGTTTGCAAGTTATAGTTAAGGAAATGTATTTTGTATTAAACATAGTTTCCCTTTAAAATCAGTTACTCTCCAGAGACCCCCAAGCCATTTAATTGCTCCGCTTTTCTGTGCATTAAAATGATTTATTTAAATATTGTATATAACATACGCCGCTGCAAATTGTTCTCAAATTCACAGTTTTCTTTTGGCATAAACAGTTACTTTGATACAGCACAGCAGTAGAAATCAGTAAAACTGCACTAGTACAGCTGCTGCCAGCTATTATACAGTATATCCATAAATTAACCGTTGGGGAAAAAGCACAGGAGTTTATTTATTTGTGTAATAAGCTTTGTTCTGGATCTTGGAAAACCCTCCTATAATTATCTTTTTAGGTCATTTTTTTTCACCTGAATTTGGGATATTAAAAATTCAGCAAAGTAATTCTCCCGAGACATGGCCTCAACTGTAATTTCTACTGCAATTGGGAAACATTCCACAATCTGCACATTTACTTCCTTAATCCATCCCTGTGCCTAGCATTGTATTTAAGCCCTTTCATTTACATATTTCTTCTACATTGAAAAGTTTATCCTTTAAAACAAACTATGTTTGGGTGCATAGAAATAGAATTTAAAGGCATCTCCACCCAACAGAAACTTTTATTATATTGCAGGACATACCCTCCCACCCCCAACCGCTAGTTTAGAAGTTTAAAAATATTCCAAATTCTACTTAAGCTACTACTACTTCAGCGTAGTTCTGGTCCGGCTCCCCTGCCTGCTGAGAACTACAAGCAGGGGCAGCCAATCACAGCGGCGGCTGCAAGCATAGCGAAGACGCTGGAACGAGGATCTTTAAGTACAGTTTTGGATTCTATATTTAAACTTCAAACATAGCGTTGGGGATGGAGGGTATGCCCTGCAATAAGATAAGGTTTTTATGCAAGGTAAGAGATTACAAGAGAGGGATCAGGGAGAAGGAGGGGGGGAGAAAGGGCTCCTCTGCGCATGTCATCATCCTTTCTGGGGGCAAGACAGGAGGCAGAGTCGTTTTGACGAAGACAGACACTCCTCAGTTTCCGGGACTTTGGACATGGACTACATGGGAACCATAAGGAGCAGGAATGTAAGATAAGGATTTTTTAACTGTACTGTGGGGCCAGTAGTGGGTTACATTTTAATTTTGGGGTGGGCAGTGCCCTTTAAATGTATTATTTGGCAATACATATCATATAGGTTTTACTTCATTGTTTGCATCTTGGACCTAGGAAGCAAAGACAAACCAATGTGGCCTCTTACCACAGAATCAGACTACAGCTTACAGCCACATTTTCTACTACCTAAGGGATAGTGCTTAAAGGGAAATTATAATCTACACCAACATTGTCCAAATAGAGAGAGCACATTCACAAAGATACAATAAGCTGTGTCTCATCACTCCCTTTGTGTGGCTGTAATGAAATTCAGCTGTGGGCACAGGGAGTAAACTCCGATAATCCACTTATCTGACTAATCAGGAAGCTGCATCCTTACCCCTTAGAAGCCGACAGACAATCATGTTAAAGCTCAGAGATCCTGCCTCTCCCTGACACAGAATAGGGAATTCAGTGTTGTTTTTTTGTAAACATATTTAAATGTTCCTGTCCCTAACAATGATATACTGTATTTCTTTGCTTTTATACAAAAAAAGAAAATGCAGTTTATTTCTTATTAAGATGGATGTAAGAAACACAATATTAACATTTCAGTAAAAATAATTTCTGGGGAATTGAACCTGTAACTTTATGTACTCTGTCTTGCGAAATCAAAACTTATGCATAATAGCTCTAGTGGCATAGTGGTCATTACTGTAGAAACATTTCGAAAAATGCAGTATTTGTATGCTAAGCACTAGAATACAGTTACTTTGATAAGATACATTAAGAATGCTGATACATTTAGAAACTTTGGTCTGGATACCAAGAGAGGCATTGATAATTTGAGAAGTTAAAGCCACAATAACCTACCGTTATACTCAAGTATAAACCGTCCCGAGTTAAACCGAGGTACCTATTTTTTACCTGAAAAAAGTAGTAAAAGTGATTGACTCGAGTATAAACCAAGGGTAGAAATTTGACCCCTACTGCCTTCTGATTCTATATTGCTTTGAGGCTTTAGTTGCCCTTTAAATGGACAGCAGAATTCCCATTCAGTATTCCCATACAGTAATAGCCAAATCTAATATTACTGTTTTTGACTACTGTATGGAATTCCTGTCCATTTAAAGGGCAACTAAAGCCTCTAAACAATACAGATCGAAGGTAACAATATATACCATTCTTCTTCTGATTCTGTATTGTTTTGAGGCTTTATTGCCCTTTAAATGACAGCAGAATTCCCATACAGTATTTCTCACTCTCACAATGGGATTACATGTAACTACACAGGCTGCAGTCATGAGATAGTGTGAACACAGTTTACAGCATTACAGTTTAGAGCAAAAGATACTGTCTGTGGCACTTTACTCTGCCCTGCCTTGTGATGGAACAGATATTTATTTGCCATTTATAATGTATATTATAAAAGGTTTTTGTAAACCAAACTTGTAAAAACAATAAAAATAAATAAAATCACAAGGGATTTTTAAAAATGCACAGGTTTTACTTTGTCTCAGAAAAGTGGGGTTATGGGATCAGCCACACGGGCCTGTAGTTATCACAATAAATGGAACACGTCCCTCTTAACGGGAGTCTCCATAAATGTATTGTACCTGCACAGATTGAAATAAATGTTCTGACATTTCTATCTGCTTGTTGAATATTATTGCAGATAGAGATGATAGAAAATAAAGAGTTTATTAAACTACAACTCATGCCTAATGTTTCTACAAGGGGACATTCATTTACTTAAACAGCCTCCCATATAGGCACATGGTGGAGATGGAAAGTGTTATCTTACTTGCCTGAAAATGAAGCCTTTTTCCTTCCTGTAACCGCCGTCATGTGGACCTCGGGGCAGATAGAAATCTGTCCACCACTTGCTCGCTCCTCTATTGGCGCGCCAGCTGATGTCACTACTCTGCACCGGGCATGACGTCAGCCGGCAACCAGAACAGGCAGGAGGAAGCGAGTAAGCGGCGTCCAGATTCAAATGTAAGTGGCTAAAAAGTGCCTGACTCGAGTATAAACCGAGGTTGGATTTTCAGGCTGATATTTCAGCCTGAAAATCTCGGTTTATACTTGAGTATATACGGCATTCAATTCGGTTAGCACGAATAACCCCTGCTTGTAGCTGTTGTGCAGGTATTGCAAAAGCCACCCACAAACCATCACAAGGTATTCAATATCGGACTGGTGATAATAGCCAACAAGGTGGCTCAGTGGTTAGCACTGCACGCGCGATTTTTGAATCCACCCTTGGACACATCTGCAAGGAGTTTGTATGTTCTCCCCGTGATTGTGTGGGTTTCCTTGTATTTGAAAATTCTGTATTTGAAAAAAAACAACAGTAGTTAAACCACTACAATGGTATGGGATATCTGGTGAACATCATGTGTTATATAGAGATTAATAGGGATAAGTGGACGCAAGAGTCCAAAGCAACTGTCTCCTCCGACATGTTTGCACCACCAGCTATTTGCCGTTTACTCAGATGCTCATTATGCCTATATCTTGAAGTGTTTGGATTTATGATTAAGTAATGATTTAGATGTATCGTTATCACCACAATATAGACATTTTCTTTCGTTGGGAGACTGTGCATGTATGGTATATACACAGCTTAATTTTCCCAACTATATTAAAGGGGAACCAAAATGACTTTAGGTAAATTGATAGGAATTGCTCTCCTGAGAATTTTTCCAATATATTTTCATTGTTGATTTTGCATAGTTTTAAAGATATTACATTTTTGTGTGTGATATGGCGGCAGCATCACCAGGTCCCCTGCACTTTCTTGCTTCCTTCTCTGAAACCATGTCAGTGGATGACAGTCAATTTGCCCTGTGTCTCCTCCTCCCCTTGCAGCCCCCTCCTCTTGCAAGCCCCCCTGGTCCCTCCCACTCATGGACCCCATGGCCCCTCCATTTGCAGGCCCCCTTTGGCCCCTTTCCTTACAGCCCCATGTGGCCCTACCCATTCATGTGTGGCTTAGACTCGCCCACTCGCAGATGCCTTAGCCCTGCCCATCCACAGGTGCTTTGGTCCCGCCCACTCACGGGTGCCGTGGGTCACTCAGACCCCCCCACAGAAAACTGTGTAAAACAGCCTTTTCAGTCGAGTGAGAACTCTGCCTGAAAGGCTGTTTTCACATATGAGAAGTAGGGCTGTAGATTAATTTATCTTCTCTGTGGGGACCTTCACACAGCAGGGACGGGGAGGGACTTCCTGTCTCCTGTTCTGTCACTTAAGTCTGAGGCTGTGCTCGCTGGTGGCAAGGTGAGGGCAGCCTTAGGAAGTCACATGTCAGCCTCCCACCCATTAACTTTCTGGTCAATAATTTCTTTAGATCTTGGGATGTGGAGCACGTAGAGAGGTGGTTGATGGCTCATTTTAAAGGTAGGAAACTAGCCTTTCATTTAAAGTCAACTTGTTTGGAGACCACAGTTCCCCTTTAAGAGTCTTTCAATCCACTTTGTTGATTATGTGGTAGATATACTTAACGGTATAGTATACTGTTGTATTCAATTAGATCAACCGGACTTGAAGTTTAGTTCTTGAAGACGTTTCGCTAGTCATCCGACTGGCTTTCTCAATTCAGAATGACTTGTACAAGAATCTGTGGCAATTATGTACCCTGAAAATCCCAATAGCATATCACAGCCAAGTGTTAAGGGCGTGATTGGATAGTGGCTAAGAGGTGTTATAGGAATGCCCAGAGTAAGGTGTCAAAACAGCATTGTACATGGCACCTTACTCTGGCCGTTCCTATAACACCTCTTACCACTATCAATCACGCCCTTAACACTTGGCTGTGATATGCTAATTGTGTTCCAGGTACTATTCACAATCTTGTCATCTCTAATTGAGAAAGCCAGTTGGATGACTAGCGAACGTCTTCAAGAACTAAACTTCAAGTCCGGTTGACTAATTGAATACAACAGATATACCATGACCTGGATGAATGAGAACCTTCACAAGCATATACGGTATAGTGCACGGTGTGCATTTCAGTACTATGCAAATAAGGAACAAAGACTTCTGGAAATTTACCATGTTTCCATGGAAGCTCTTAGGAAGCTAAAAAGGGAGTTTCAAAGCCTGAATTCTCTCCTTATCCTATTTAATTTATTAGTGATTTCAGTACTATAGCACCCACTTAATGGTGCAGCCACCACAGTTAGTTGTACCCAAACTTTTCTTTACATTAGATCACATTAACAGCATGGGCACATTTTTGCAGTTTAAAGGGTATATCCACCCCGTAAATAATTTTTAAACTATGTGTAGGGCACTCCAGCCCAATCCCAACTGCCGATTTCGGCTATGCACACAGCCAAGCGAATGAAGAAGTGTAAGCATATTTCTGGGGCTTGTTTTACAAATCTAAATTCAGAAGTTGGGGTTGGGCTGGAGAAGGTTACACAGAGGAAAGTGCTTTTTATGGTAGAGATGAGGCAGCCAGAAGGGACCCGACAAGGAAGAAGCAGACTGGATGACTTACAGACAGCTCCTACTCTTCACTTCTGGAGAACTGCAGGAGAACCATAAGGAGCAGATATATAGGGTAAGGATTTTTTAACATAACACATTGGGGCCTGTAGTGGGTTACATATTAGTTTTGGGGGTGGACATCCCGCTCCTCTTCGGGTACTATTCGGGTTTGGAGCAGAGTATATATAATTGTCCTTTAAAGGGCATATCCACCCCCAAAACTATAATCCCCCCCAGTAATGGCCCCATCATTGTGTAATAAAATCCTTACCTCACATCCCAGCTCAATATGGTTCTCCTGTAGTCCAACCCCCCCCAAAGTCCCAAATTGCCCACCAGGAGTATAGCAGAGTTCATATAGGACTCTGCCTTCTATCTGGCCTCCAGGAGAAGTTTGGCATGCGTACTGCAGCCCTTCTCCCCCTCCCTCTCTCTCCCTCCCAATTAGGATTCCCTCCCCCTAGCATAAAACCCCTTCCATATAACATTCCCCCTGTCCCCCCAGCCCCAACCGCTATATTTTTATTATTAGAAAGTGCCCCAAACATTACTCACCTTCCCTCTTTCCTCCGTCGCACTGAACTCCCGGCAGCCACGTCCGTGATTGGCTGCCACTCAGCCAATCACAGACGCAACTGCCGGTCCCGCCCCTCTGCTTGCATTTTCTTGCAAGCAGAGGCCTGGCAGTGCAGCGGAGGAAAGAGGGAAGGTAAGTAAAGTAACTCTGCTATACTCCTGGTGGGCAATTTTTGGGACTTTGGGGGGGGTTGGACTACAGGAGAACCATATTGAGCTGGGATGTGAGGACCCCCCAAAGTCCCAAAATTGCCCACCAGGAGTATAGCAGAGTTCATATAGGACTCTGCCTTCTATCTGGCCTCCAGGAGAAGTTGGCATGCGTACTGCAGCCCTTCTCCCCCCTCCCTCTCTCTCCCTCCCAATTAGATTCCCTCCCCCTAGCATAAAACCCCTTCCATATAACATTCCCCTGTCCCCCCAGCCCCAACCGCTATATTTTTATTATTAGAAAGTGCCCCAAAACATATACTCACCTTCCTCTTTCCTCCGTCGCACTGAACTCCCGGCAGCCACGTCCGTGATTGGCTGCCACTCAGCCACACAGACGCAACTGCCGGTCCCCGCCCCTCTGCTTGCATTTCTTGCAAGCAGAGGGCCTGGCAGTGCAGCGGAGGAAAGAGGGAAGGTAAGTAAAGTTTGGGGCACTTTCTAATAATAAAAATATAGCGGTTGGGGCTGGGGGACAGGGGGAATGTTATATAAAAAAAAATTTCAGGGTGGACATGCCCTTTAAAAAGTCTGGTAATTTTCTAAAACCTTCCTCTAATTATACCTGGCGACACCCAGATACATACCCTACTGTTAACTTAATCCACAATAGACTATTGATAATAAATTTATTTCAAAGTCTGTATTTTGATCTAAAAGGGGAAATAAAACAGAAGATATGCAAAATACATATTGTGAAAGTTTTGCTTTAGTAGAACAAATTCCTACCAATACATAATGTGTGTATAACCAGATCATTCTGATGACTCTTGCGTTCAACATTCCCCTCCACACTTGTAACTGTATATTGACTGTGGGCAGAACTCTCAGTCCTAATGTGTCAAACTACTGCGACTAACCCAAAAACTCTCTAGTAAATTATAGCTTACATAATACATAACAAATATAGCAAGGAAATACATAACCAGATATTGATACAAAGCGGGTTTCCTTGTGCAAGATAAAGACATACTGTAACTTATCTATTAATGTTTATTTAAGTCTAACTGTTATGACCTGTTTGTGTTCTTTTTTTTCTTAGTTTGTGGCCCAGCCAAACTGCCAGCAGTTATTGGCTACACTGTGGTATGATGGATTCCCAGGCTGGCGACGAAGCACTGGGCTGTGAAACTGGTGACTTGCATTACCATTGGGCTGCTTTTCCCTGTGCTGTCCATGGCCTTTTGATTGCACCCAAGAGCAGGCTGGGACTGTTCATTAAAAAGCCATTCATCAAATTTATCTGCCATACAGCCTCATATCTCACCTTTCTTTCCTCTTGCTCCTGGCCTCCCAACACATTGTACGAACAGAACTGCACTGCAAGGACCGCCCCCGACTGTGGTAGAGTGGATGATATTGCCTTGGGTCCTAGGTAAGAAAAAAACATTCATGAAGGATAGGTGAATGATTGTAAACTACAATAGCTTTAAATGTCAAATAGATCTAATTTTATAATACAATCTATTATTTTTCTATATGAATCCATAAAAACACAGGGTATAGCAGAGGTTACTTTTCTGTGAAATCATATTAATCCTCATGGATAGATTTTTTTTTAGGTATGAAGCTTATTCTCCTGAATACTTACCGTAACTATTACAAAAATGGATTTGGATGGGATAATTAAAATGAGCATGCCTACCAGTGGTCAAGGGAAGAAGTGATGAGATCTTGAATTCATAATGTATATAATTCAAGTATATACTTTAGTTTTAGCGTATACAAGGAAATTTTGTAAATGTTTCATTTCAGAGCCACCTGTACAGTCTTTTACACAAAATAAGAACATGTCTATGAAACAGTCCATGGGTGTTCCAAGTCAAATCCCATTGCTGATTTCTGAAACCCTGTTAAAGCTAAATATATGCAACACATGGATTAGTGCATGTAATTTCCTGATAATTGTATTCTGTAGTGTCCCAGCTATTTGCAATGTGTCCTTGAACATTATTAAGGACTGGTAGTTACCAATAGTCAGCTAATAAGAAAAATTAATTATGGAATATGACAACCATATCATGTATGATGGCAGACAACATTATCCCCAAACATAAGGTTCTGGTTATTTTCTTGTAGATTTTGTTATTGGACATATAGAAATACTTTTTTTTTATGTGATACATAAAACCACAAAAAAAAAGTTAAGAAAAAAAAAAGATAAACCTGGATCCAGTACGTGACACACATTTAATCTCTCTTGGGGGAAAAATAGCTTCAATATAATACACAAGTAATTAAATAGGATAACACATGGACCATTTTTTCAAAAGCAAAGTAATAAATAAATCACCAAATGTGTGCAGCAAAAAAATGCGAAAGGTTGGAATAATGAATTTACACTAAACACTACAATTTTGTAATGTTTATGGTCGTGTGGATTCAGGAAATGGGAGTGGCGAACATTTGCAATGCAATGGAATGCAGTGTACAACACAGATTCACAAAGTGTCCCTGGGAATTATGATAATTATGGGAAATAGTGTAACTTCTAATATTTTACTTTACAAGAGGGAATGCATTTAAAATTCTATAAATACGATGTTCTAGTAATCTTGGAACATCACCAGCCAGATCAAAAACTTCTTGCTGTGTTTTTTCTTAATTTTTTTCTTCTCTTGAGGTTAAATTCTCCATCTTTCGAAACTAGTTACAAAAAGCCTTCTGTTGTACCTTCAAACTAACCCTAAATCACATCTCTAGATACTTTGTGAAAAGCCATATTACTTCCTGCTTGAACACTTCCTGGTTTCAACCATGTGACCAGTTTTATAGGCATGTGACCAGCCTCTGCCTGCATTAATAGATTCCACTTCTTAACTGTCAATTTTTACCCCAGGTACTTACTGTTTTCCCCAGCATTAGTCTTAACTGAGCATGCTTCTCCCTCTGGGCAGAGGGCGGGGCAGAGGTCAGATATGTCACTCAACCTACTGGAAGCAGGAATTTGAACATTTAATTTTTTAAAATTAATCATTTTAAAGGAATACTGCAGACTTTAATTTAACCCTAACATGTTTTGTAGCTACAGTTGTCCTTAAATTAAAAAAAAAAGCACAAAAAAAACCAGGCGGGTTGAAAGGGTAAGGGAACCCAAGTGATGTTTAATAAGACTGCATGTTCTCTGGTCAGTTTTAAATCCCATATTGGATGAGAGGAATAAAAAACAGAACTTTTAGACAAAAAAATAGCAACTGTGTGTATTTCAGTATAGGATTTTCTGTATTATCTACCATTACCAAACCTATTGAATCATATTTCAATGACAAATATTTGTCTTCAATAGAACCAAAGCAATCAAATAAAGTACATAAAATTGTTTACATGAAGCAGCTTCTACCAATTGTCCCATAGGGATCAAGTTTTGTAAAACCTACCATTGTTCCCTTCAAACAAGCAGCATAAATTGCATATCCCGACATCTTAGCCCAATCCTATTCAAGTTCAGATGGGAGGGCAAGTCAATCTGCTTAAAGGTTGGACATACCATCCTTAACTTTTCTCAGGTTGGGGCCAGCATTTCATTATTCCTTTATATTGAGCCCTGTTTAAAGGCTCTCTAGAAATCAGGTATTCACTGGCTTCTGCGAAATACAACAACCACCATCCATTGCTATGCATCCTGGGAACTAGAATGTGCAAAAGCTGAAGGGCTGCATAGTTCACTTTTATTATTTAGTAAAGGTTCGCTTTTCATGGGATGCTTAGAAATTTAGCTGTGTAACAGTTGGGATGACAAAGGCATACACACAAAAGCATTTGCATAACAATCATTAAGGTGTGGAAAACATATATATTACTGCATTTATGTTGTGAGATTTTTCTTATTTTCACCTCTATCCTATTGTCCCATGCGCTTTAGCCATCTCATCTGTCAACCTTACCTTTAGTGCTTCTTGTCTCATCTGTCAACCTTACCTGTCAACCTTAGTGCTTCGAGTATTTCCAGGGCCCGAAGTTCATCTTGCAAACCAGAAGTGCTTTCAGCAAAATTCTTTCATTCATTTATAAGGAGGACCATGTACATTGTGTAACTTCCTTTTATCTGTTTCACCTTGTATTCCTTTCACTGTTCAGTACAAGAATCTGTGGGCTTTTTCACATGAATAAAAAATTGGTGACCTGATGCTAAAACACTATTTTAAAACGTTTGTGTTGCAATTAGCAACCCCAGCCAATCAGACAGGTTCTTTTAATATGAATTAATGAAGAATATGAATGAAGACTGATGAATGTTTTTTTCAGATTGTTATTTTAGCTACCTAAATGAGGTACTCAAATGACCATCAATTTCAAATGTTTCAGCCTGGAGTATTATCTAGCAAATAATGTGTTACACAAAAGTGTTTAATATCAATCCGTTTAACTATTATATCTTCACAGGTTTTATCTGGGGTGAAATAAAGGAGATGTGGATGGGGGGTTTAATGAGTATGTTCATGACTGGTGGAATCTCATGGACTTTGCAATGAACTCCCTCTATCTCGCAACCATTTCACTTAAAATCGTTGCTTATTTCAAGGTAGATATCTTTTTAATAAAGTCATTTTAATTATTGTAATGCGGAATTAGCTTTCCATTCAAAAGCCTTAAAATGGGAATGTAGCCACACTGTATAGAGGCCAAATAAGCATCGAAGAAACATGAAGCAGTTTGAATACACCCTGTCTCTTCTTGATTTTACCCGAGTGAGAATTTAATCTGCTAGCTTCTCACCCCTGGGTTTCCTCTTATTTGTCCACCTTGTAGTGCCAGCCTACCCCCTCCAGTCCAGAACTGTACCTGGACTGGCCAATAGTATAGTGTGCTACTTGCAGAGCATACCTTCTGATTGGGCAAATCCCAGAACTGTGGTGAGGCAGAGAGCAACTGGACTACCAGCACTTTGACAGCCCGGTATAATACAAATAGAAAAAAACCCAAGGGTGAGGACCAACTAGTTTAGGTAATCACCCTATGTAGTTGGTTTGGGGAGGGTTACCTACAGTATAGTTCTCCTTTAACATCTTACACAAACCACGGTTGCCCCACTGTATCAGCCATGTAAAAAATAAAATAAGAATGACCGTACACCTTTCTAACAGTGCTGAACATATTGTAAAAAGAGGACAAGGTGATGCCATAATGAAATGTTCCTTCATGCAGAACAGCAACCTCACATTCTGGCTACTGAACATATCCTTTAGAACACTGTTTATAAAACCAGGGTATGCAAAAAAAAAAAAAAAAAAAAAGAAAGAAAGAAAGAAACTGGCAAGTTTGTCTAAATTACTTTTTTACTGTTTTTGTTCAGTTATTATCGGCTAATTTCCTTTTTCTCTGCTTATGTCTCCAGTATAATGGTTCAAAGCCACGAGAGGAGTGGGACATGTGGCACCCCACCAATCGCTGAAGCTTTTTTTGCAATATCTAATATCTGAGTTCCTTCGCCTCATCTCACTGTTCACACAAATTCCCACCTTGGCCCCTTACAGATTTCCCTTGGAGGATGCTCTTGGACATTCTTAAATTCCTCTTTATCTACTGTCTGGTGCTTCTGGCCTTTGCCAATGGACTTAATCAACTCTACTTTTATTATGAACTAGTGCCTCTGAGGAACCTAACAACTGCAGGGGATACGATGTGAAACAAAATAACGCCTTCTCCACGTAAGGACCCACTTTCTCCTTAATTTGGTTTACAAGGAAACTATACATATGGCAGATCCACCCAAAAGTACATTTATCTATAAGTATAGCTACTGGCATTAATTCCCATTACTGCTCACTAAAAAATGAGATAAGGATATAAATAATAATAAATCAATCATTACTCAACTCTTTATACCCTATTTAACTTCAAGCAAAATATTCAACTAAAATCTGAGAAATTTATTTATGAGCCAATTTGATGTTTTAGGAAATGGATATTTGCCTAGAATTGGTGTTTGAGTAAAACCTAGTGGAACATGATCACAGTTTCACCAATGAAAATTGAATCATTTTACCAGACATAATTGGATAAAAGAAAACATAAGGAGAATTTCCAACTAGTTGTGCCAATGAAACAATGTTTGAAGCCCTTGCGTATTATGTTCCAGTATCTACCCTGGATATGCAGGGCTTGGGCATAGGGCACAAACGCAAACTAACTCTTGTCAAATTAAATTCTTTTAGTTTACTGGCTACGAATCTCCACAATCTAGGTCACTTTGATTTACACTTACCAAACTAAACTTTTGGTGCTGACACATGAACTCTGTTTCCAAACTGTGTGTGCTGAAAAAATGTCATTTTATACCCCTTTTAAATTCTGTAATAAAGAATTCCTAGAAATGGCAGCTCACTCAGCCATATCAAGGAGAGAAAAGCTTAGCTCGCAATTCTGCTAACTCACCCAGGACGAGCTGTAAAGTTTCACTACAGATATTCTGCCACTATGGCTGAGGATTGTATGTACCAAGTATAGCGTATATCCAACCCATTCACAAAGATTTCACACTGTTCAAAGATTTCACACTGGAGATCTGAATTTAATTAATCTCACATTCCCATTATTACAAAGGTGCAATAACTAGTTCTGGGCAATTAAAAGTCATTTAACCTTCCTATGATCTTAACTCTCCTGGAGGAAAGAGTAGATTGAAAACTTTCTTTCCCATAATGCATGTTTTTCTATAGTCATGGATGGCAATTCCAGTATAAACAGAAATCAATCATGCTCCAAATGAAAAAGCAGTCTTAATTCAGTGAGCAGATTTTAATGGAGAAATAACCCCTTAAATCATTTTTGCTTCAGTGGATACCTCCATTTGTTTCGTGACCTAAAATGTGACCTCTCTTCTCAAGGTTCTGAGCAACTGTGAGTCCTCCATGTTATATTAGTAGCTTTGCTTCTTGTAATGCTTGTGGCTTTGCTAAGTGGTAAGCAGTCAGGTGCTTACTTTATACTTAACTATTTGACTGGATCCAGTATAGTTGTCCTAATGATGACCTACCATAACATAGTCCTAAATAAAATTGGTCTTATTTAATAAAAGGTGCAAATGTTGCCTATGCTGTTAATCTGCAGCAGCCAATTAGATTTTATCAAATGTTTTCTAACTATAGTGGACAAAAAAAATGATTGGTTGCTGCACATCAACTGTACGAATAAATATGCACCTCTTATTATATAGGCCTGGGCGTGAATGGCACTGCATGAAAATTGTGTCACAATGCTACAGGACCAAATTACCTTTTTTCTTAAAGTGCTGCTAACAGAAGTATTCAGCCACTCTCCCAACTCTTCCAGGTGACCCACCAGTCACGGTCGTGACATGGTCAATAGGACACCATGGCCAATGACTAGAGACACCTGGAGATGCCTCCACTGAGCTTGCTTAATGTGCTTCTCTGAGCTCATGGAACTAGGAATCTGGACATAGGCTGAATTTCTCCTATTAGCAGAACTTAAGGGCTTTGTGAGAATTATTGTTTTGGAATTTGGGGGGTCCCCTAGCTCTATAAGAAATATCTTTTTTGGGTCAGCAGGGCAAGTTTTGTTATTGCCCCCCACTAGTTCCAATACAAAATTGAAAAGTAAAAGGTATGAATCTGGGGCCGTAACATTTTACACATACAAACCATTTGTTCTGCTACAACAAGAAGGCTACAAAAAAAAACCACAAATATTTTGTCTATGTTGTCAAGTGTTTTGGGGGAAGGAAAACTGAGTGTAAACCTTAAAGCCATCTAAATATTCCTGTAAAACAATGAATATTGTAAATCAAAACAGGACAGCTGTTGTTTAGGCTTCCTAACTATATTCATTATGGATGGATTATTGCATAACTCAACTAGTTTTGTTTTCAGAAAATATAGACTAAGGCTATATGTTTTTACTTTTGCAGCCTTTTTGAGACCCTTCATTCCTGTTCTGGTCTGTTTGGTCTTTGAACCTGTATGTCACCAATGTCAAAGCACGTCACGAGTTCACCAGTTTGTTGGAGCTACAATGTTTTGGAACATACATGTCATCTCATTGGTTGTGTTACTCAACATGTTAATAGCCATGATGAACAACTCTTACCAGCTGATTGCCAATAAAAAGTAAGTTCTTTCTCTCCTTCTCCCTTATCTTCCTTCCTTTTCTCTATCTTCCTCGCTCTGATCTTCCTTCTTTCTCTCTCCAATCATCTTCTTTTCTTCGGTCTAATCTTCCTTCTTCATCTTTTATTCCATCTTCTCTTCTCGCCTCTTTTCATCTTTTCACCGTTTGGGGCACTTTCTAATAATAAAAATATAGCGGTTGGGGCTGGGGGACAGGGGGAATGTTATATAAAAAAAAAATTTCAAGGGTGGACATGCCCTTTAAATAAGTCTGGTAATTTTCTAAAACCTTCCTCTAATTATACCTGGCGACACCCAGATACATACACCTACTGTTAACTTAATCCACAATAGACTATTGAATAAAATTTATTTCAAAGTCTGTATTTTGATCTAAAAGGGGAAATAAAACAGAAGATATTGCAAAATACATATTGTGAAAGTTTTGCTTTAGTAGAACAAATTCCTACCAATTACATAATGTGTGTATAACCAGATCATTCTGATGACTCTTGCAGTTCAACATTCCCCTCCACACTTGTAACTGTATATTGACTGTGGGCAGAACTCTCAGTCCTAATGTGTCAAATACTGCGACTAACCAAAAACTCTTCTAGTAAATTATAGCTTACATAATACATAACAAATATAGCAAGGAAATACAATAACCAGATATTGAGTACAAAGCGGGTTTCCTTGTAGCAAGATAAAGACATACTGTAACTTATCTATTAATGTTTATTTAAGTCTAACTGTTATGACCTGTTTGTGTTCTTTTTTTTCTTAGTTTGTGGCCCAGCCAAACTGCCAGCAGTTATTGGCTACACTGTGGTATGATGGATTCCCAGGCTGGCGACGAAAGCACTGGGCTGTGAAACTGGTGACTTGCATTACCATTGGGCTGCTTTTCCCTGTGCTGTCCATGGCCTATTTGATTGCACCCAAGAGCAGGCTGGGACTGTTCATTAAAAAGCCATTCATCAAATTTATCTGCCATACAGCCTCATATCTCACCTTTCTTTTCCTCTTGCTCCTGGCCTCCCAACACATTGTACGAACAGAACTGCACATGCAAGGACCGCCCCCGACTGTGGTAGAGTGGATGATATTGCCTTGGGTCCTAGGTAAGAAAAAAACATTCATGAAGGATAAGTGAATGATTGTAAACTACAATAGCTTTAAATGTCAAATAGATCTAATTTTATAATACAATCTATTTATTTTTCTATATGAATCCATAAAAACACAGGGTATGAGCAGAGGTTACTTTTCTGTGAAATCATATTAATCCTCATGGATAGATTTTTTTTTAGGTATGAAGCTTATTCTCCTGAATACTTACCGTAACATATTACAAAAATGGATTTGGATGGGATAATTAAAATGAGCATGCCTGAACCAGTGGTCAAGGGGAAGAAGTGATGAGATCTTGAATTCATAATGTATATAATTCAAGTATATACTTTAGTTTTAGCGTATACAAGGAAATATTTGTAAATGTTTCATTTCAGAGCCACCTGTACAGTCTTTTTTACACAATAATAAGCACATGTCTATGAAACAGTCCATGGGTGTTCCAAGTCAAATCCCATTGCTGATTTCTGAAACCCTGTTAAAGCTAAATATATGCAACACATGGATTAGTGCATGTATATTTCCTGATAATTGTATTCTGTGAGTGTCCCAGCTAATTGCAATGTGTCCTTGAACATTATTAAGGAGCTGGTAGTTACCAATAGTCCAAGCTAATAAGAAAAATTAATTATGGAATATGACAACCATATCATGTATGATGGCAGACAACATTATCCCCAAACATAAGGTTCTGGTTATTTTCTTGTAGATTTTGTTATTGGACATATAAAGAAATACATTTTTTTATGTGATACATAAAACCACAAAAAAAAAGTTAAGAAAAAAAAAAGATAAACCTGGATCCAGTACTGAACACACATTTAATCTCTCTTGGGGGAAAAATAGCTTCAATATAATACACAAGTAATTAAATAGGATAACACATGGACCATTTTTTCAAAAGCAAAGTAATAAATAAATCACCAAAGTGTGCAGCAAAAAAAATGCGAAAGGTTGGAATAATGAATTTACACTAAACACTACAATTATTGTAATGTTTATGGTCGGTGTGGATTCAGGAAATGGGAGTGGCGAACATTTGCAATGCAATGGAATGCAGTGTACAACACAGATTCACAAAGTGTCCCTGGGAATTATGATAATTATGGGAAATACTGTGTAACTTCTAATATTCCTTAACTTTACAAGAGGGAATGCATTATAAAATTCTATAAATACGATGTTCTAGTAATCTTGGAACATCACCAGCCAGATCAAAAACTTCTTGCTGTGTTTTTTCTTAATATTTTCTTCCTTGAAGGTTAAATTCTCCAATTCTTCGAAACTAGTTACAAAAAGCCTTCTGTTGTACCTTCAAACTAAAACCTAAATCACATCTCTAGATACAATTTGTGAAAAGCCATATTACTTCCTGCTTGAACACTTCCTGGTTTCAACCATGTGACCAGTTTATAGGCATGTGACCAGCCTCTGCCTGCATTAATAGATTCCACTTCTTAACTGTCAATTTTTACCCCAGGTACTTACTGTTTTCCCCAGCATTAAGTCTTAACTGAGCATGCTTCTCCCTCTGGGCAGAGGGGCGGGGCAGAGGTCAGATGATGTCACTCAACCTACTGGAAGCAGGAAATTTGAACATTTAATTTTTTAAAATTAATCATTTTAAAGGAAATACTGCAGACTTTAATTTAACCCTAACATGTTTGTAGACTACAGTTGTCCTTTAAATTAAAAAAAAAAGCACAAAAAAAACCAGGCGAGGTTGAAAGGGTAAGGGAACCCAAGTGATGTTTAATAAGACTGCATGTTCTCTGGTCAGTTTTAAATCCCATATTGGATGAAGAGGAATAAAAAAAACAGAACTTTTAGACAAAAAAAAATAGCAACTGTGTGTATTTCAGTATAGGATTTTCTGTATTATCTACCATTACCAAACCTATTGAAATCATATTTCAATGACAAATATTTGTCTTCAAATAAGAACCAAAGCAATCAAATAAAGTACAATAAAATTGTTTACATGAAGCAGCTTCTACCAAGTTGTCCCATAGGGATCAAGTATTTGTAAACCTATCCATTGTTCCCTTCAAACAAGCAGCTATAAATTGCATATTCCCGACATCTTAGCCCAATCCTATTCAAGTTCAGATGGGGAGGGCAAGTCAATCTGCTTAAAGGTTGGACATACCATCCTTAACTTTTCTCAGGTTTGGGGCCAGCATTTCATTATTCCTTTATATTGAGCCCTGTTTAAAGGCTCTCTAGAAATCAGGTATTCTACTGGCTTCTGCGAAATACAACAACCACCATCCATTGCTATGCATCCTGGGAACTAGAATGTGCAAAAGCTGAAGGGCTGCATAGTTCACTTTTATTATTTAGTAAAGGCTTCGCTTTTCATGGGATGCTTAGAAATTTAGCTGTGTAACAGTTGGAGTGACAAAGGCAAATACACAACAAAAAGCATTTGCATAACAATCATTAAGGTGTGGAAAACATATATATTACTGCAGTTATGTTGTGAGATTTTTCTTATTTTCACCTCTATCCTATTGTCCCCATGCGCTTTAGCCATCTCATCTGTCAACCTTACCTTTAGTGCTTCTTGTCTCATCTGTCAACCTTACCTGTCAACCTTAGTGCTTCGAGTATTTCCAGGGCCCGAAGTTCATCTTGCAAACCAGAAGTGCTTTCAGCAAAATTCTTTTCATTCATTTATAAGGAGGACCATGTACATTGTGTAACTTTCCTTTTATCTGTTTCACCTTGTATTCCTTTCACTGTTCAGTACAAGAATCTGTGGGCTTTTTTCACATGAATAAAAAATTGGTGACCTGATGCTAAAACACTATTTTAAACGTTTGTGTTGCAATTAGCAACCCCAGCCAATCAGACAGGTTCTTTTAATATGAATTAATGAAGAATATGAATGAAGACTGATGAATGTTTTTTTCAGATTGGTTATTTTAGCTACCTAAATGAGGTACTCAAATGACCATCAATTTCAAATGTTTCAGCCTAGGAGTATTATCTAGCAAATAATGTGTTACACAAAAGTGTTTAATATCAATCCGTTTAACTATTATATCTTCACAGGTTTTATCTGGGGTGAAATAAAGGAGATGTGGGATGGGGGGTTTAATGAGTATGTTCATGACTGGTGGAATCTCATGGACTTTGCAATGAACTCCCTCTATCTCGCAACCATTTCACTTAAAATCGTTGCTTATTTCAAGGTAAGGATATCTTTTTAATAAAGTCATTTTAATTATTGTAATGCGGAATTAGCTTTCCATTCAAAAGCCTTAAAATGGGAATGTAGCCACACTGTATAGAGGGCCAAATAAGCATCGAAGAAGAAAACATGAAGCAGTTTGAATACACCCTGTCTCTTCTGATTTTACCCAGAGTGAGAATTTAATCTGCTAGCTTCTCACCCCTGGGTTTACTCTTATTTGTCCACCTTGTAGTGCCAGCCTACCCCCTCCAGTCCAGAACTGTACCTGGACTGGCCAATAGTAATATGTGCTACTTGCAGAGCATACCTTCTGATTGGGCAAATCCCAGAACTGTGGTGGAGGCAGAGAGCAACTGGGACTACCAGCACTTTGACAGCCCGGTATAATACAAATAGAAAAAAACCCAAGGGTGAGGACCAACTAGTTTAGGTAATCACCCTATGTAGTTGGTTTGGGGAGGGTTACCTACAGTATAGTTCTCCTTTAACATCTTACACAAACCACGGTTGCCCCACTGTATCAGCCATGTAAAAAATAAAATAAGAATGACCGTACACCTTTCTAACAGTGCTGAACATATTGTAAAAAGAGGACAAGGTGATGCCATAATGAAATGTTCCTTCATGCAGAACAGCAACCTCACATTCTGGCTACTGAACATGATCCTTTAGAACACTGTTTATAAAACCAGGGTATGCAAAAAAAAAAAAAAAAAAAAAAAGAAAGAAAGAAAGAAACTGGCAAGTTTGTCTAAATTACTTTTTTACTGTTTTTGTTCAGTTATTATCGGCTAATTTCCTTTTTCTCTGCTTATGTCTCCAGTATAATGGTTCAAAGCCACGAGAGGAGTGGGACATGTGGCACCCCACACTAATCGCTGAAGCTTTTTTTGCAATATCTAATATCCTGAGTTCCCTTCGCCTCATCTCACTGTTCACAGCAAATTCCCACCTTGGCCCCTTACAGATTTCCCTTGGGAGGATGCTCTTGGACATTCTTAAATTCCTCTTTATCTACTGTCTGGTGCTTCTGGCCTTTGCCAATGGACTTAATCAACTCTACTTTTATTATGAGACTAGTGCCTCTGAGGAACCTAACAACTGCAAGGGGATACGATGTGAGAAACAAAATAACGCCTTCTCCACGTAAGGACCCACTTTCTCCTTAATTTGGTTTTAACCAAGGAAACTATACATATGGCAGATCCACCCAAAAGTACATTTATCTAATAAGTATAGCTACGTGGCATTAAATTCCCCATTACTGCTCAAAAATGGAAAGGATGCAAATATCAATTAACCTCAACTCTTTATGAACCCTATTTAACTTCAAGCAAAATATTCAACTAAAATCTGAGAAATTTATTTATGAGCCAATTTGATGTTTTAGGAAATGGATATTTGCCTAGAATTGGTGTTTGAGTAAAACCTAGTGGAACATGATCACAGTTTCACCAATGAAAATTGAATCATTTTTACACAGACAAATAATTGGATAAAAAGAAACAATAAGGAGAATTTCCAACTAGTTGTGCCAATGAAACAATGTTTTGAAGCCCTATGCGTATTATGTTACAGTATCTACCCTGGATATGCAGGGCTTGGGCATAGGGCACAAACGCAAACTAACTCTTGTCAAATTAAATTCTTTTAGTTTACTGGCTACGAATCTCCACAGATCTAGGTCACTTTGATTTACACTTACCAATACTAAAACTTTTGGTGCTGACACATGAACTCTGTTTCCAAACTGTGTGCTGAAAAAATGTCATTTTATACCCCTTTTAAATTCTGTAATAAAGAATTCCTAGAAATGGCAGCTCACTCAGCCATATCAAGGAGAGAAAAGCTTAGCTCGCAATTCTGCTAACTCACCCAGGACTGAGCTGTAAAGTTTCAGCTACAGATATTCTGCCACTATGGCTGAGGATTGTATGTACCAAGTATAGCGATATATCCAACCCATTCACAAAGATTTCACACTGTTCAAAGATTTCACACTGGAGATCTGGAATTTAATTAATCTCACATTCCCATTATTACAAAGGTGCAATAACTAGTTCTGGGCAATTAAAAGTCATTTAACCTTCCTATGATCTTAACTCTCCTGGAGGAAAGAGTAGATTGAAAACTTTCTTTCCCATAATGCATGGTTTTCTATAGTCATGGATGGCAATTCCAGTATAAACAGAAATCAATCATGCTCCAAATGAAAAAGCAGTCTTAATTCAGTGAGCAGATTTTAATGGAGAAATAACCCCTTAAATCAATTTTGCTTCAGTGGATACTCCATTTGTTTCGTGACCTAAAATGTGACCTCTTCTTCTCAAGGTTCTGAGCAACTGTGAGTCCTCCATGTTATATTAGTAGCTTTGCCTTCTTGTAATGCTTGTGGCTTTGTCTAAGTGGTAAGCAGTCAGGTGCTTACTTTATACTTAACTATTTTGACTGGATCCAGTATAGTTGTCCTAATGATGACCTAACATAACATAGTCCTAAATAAAAATTGGTCTTATTTAATAAAAGGTGCAAAATGTTGCCTATGCTGTTAATCTGCAGCAGCCAATTAGATTTTATCAAATGTTTTCTAACTATAGTGGACAAAAAAAATGATTGGTTGCTGCACATCAACTGTACGAATAAATATGCACCTCTTATTATATAGGCCTGGGCGTGAATGGCACTGCATGAAAATTGTGTCACAATTGCTACAGGACCAAATTACCTTTTTTCTTAAAGTGCTGCTAACAGAAGATATTCAGCCAGCTCTCCCAACTCTTCCAGGTAGACCCACCAGTCACGGTCGTGACATGGTCATATGACACCATGGCCAATGACTAGAGACACCTGGAGATGCCTCCACTGAGCTTGCTTAATGTGCTTTCTCTGAGCTCAGTGGAACTAGGAGATCTGGACAATAGGCTGAATTTCTCCTATTAGCAGAACTTAAGGGCTTTGTGAGAATTATTGTTTTGGAATTTGGGGGGTCCCCTAGCTCTATAAGAAATATCTTTTTTGGGGTCAGCAGGGCAAGTTTTGTTAGTGCCCCCCACTAGTTCCAATACAAAATTGAAAAGTAAAAGGTATGAATCTGGGGCCGTAACATTTTACACATACAAACCATTTGTTCTGCTACAACAAGAAGGCTACAAAAAAGAAACCACAAATATTTTGTCTATGTTGTCAAGTGTTTTGGGGGGAAGGAAAACTGAGTGTAAACCTTAAAGCCATCTAAATATTGCCTGTAAAACAATGAATATTGTAAATCAAAACAGGACAGCTGTTGTTTACGAGCTTCCTAACTATATTCATTATGGATGGATTATTGCATAACTCAACTAGTTTTGTTTTCAGAAAATATAGACTAAGGCTATATGTTTTTACTTTTGCAGCCTTTTTGAGACCCTTCAGTCCTTGTTCTGGTCAGTGTTTGGTCTTTTGAACCTGTATGTCACCAATGTCAAAGCACGTCACGAGTTCACCGAGTTTGTTGGAGCTACAATGTTTGGAACATACAATGTCATCTCATTGGTTGTGTTACTCAACATGTTAATAGCCATGATGAACAACTCTTACCAGCTGATTGCCGTAAGTATCTTCCCCCCCCCCCCCCCCATTTAGCACTTTTGGGTTACTAAAATGTTCTAAAGTAGGAGTAAAGGAGTAAAAAGTAGAGTACTGTGATACTTTTAAAGGGCAACTGTGGTCTCCAAACAAGTTAGGGTTAAATGAAAGCCTGCAGTATTTTCTTTATAATGAGCCAACAATCACATCTCTGGCTTCACCCTGTGAGAAATGATATTGAGGTGAATGTTCAAACTTCCTGCTTCCAATAGGTTGAGTGACATCACCTGACCTCTGCTAGCCCCTCTGCCCCGGGGGAGAAGCATGCTCAGTAAAGACTTAATGCTGGGGAAAACAGTAAGTACCTGGGGGGGAAATTGACAGTTGAGAAGGGGAGCCTATCAATGCAGACAAGAAGGTCACATGACGTCAAGCTGGTTACATTGATAAAAACAGGAAGAGTTCAAGCAGAAAATAATAATGCTGAACCTCTCCAGCAATAACAAATTTTATCAAGGGATGTGTTTTAGGTTTTATTTTGAAGGAGTGATGTAAGGCTTTTTATATAATCCTTACTAGTTTGGAAGAATTGGAGACAACAGTTACCCTTTAATGGACTAACAGTTTCTTTTAGTAGACAAGCTTTCGAGGGATCAACCCTCTTTCAACCCTCAGAGCAGTACATGATCTGACCTGAGAAAGAGGGTTGATCCCTTGAAATCTTGTCTACTAAAAGAAATTGTTAGTCCATTAAAAGTATCACAGTACTTTTTACTACATATATTGGACTAATATGGCAAAACAATCATTATTTTTTTCTAAAGTTTTAACTAACCCTGCAATGAAGCTATTATTACCATAACTAATAGTACACAGGACATTATGTACAATTTTCTGTGTACATTCTTTAAGGGTTTTAGAAGTCACAGTAGAGTTTTACAATCATGTAAGGCTTTATAAGCATGTCATACACGCACACGCTGTTTACAAGTTTACAGTTATATCAACCTACCAAGTAGGTCAAATGTGGTTTAGTTATTTTAAAGATTTTACATTTTTCAAAAGAAAATCATATTTGACAACATATGTACTCAATGGTATGATCTGTGTTTCTCTCTTTAATATACATTCAATATACCAAATCAATATAAGATCACGCTTAAACCCCATTTTCACAATACTTATTTTCCTCTTCAGGGCTCCATAGTCCTGATATCATAGCTTAAAATCCTCCAGCCATTCCACAGCTCTTTGCCTCCTCCTGTACGGCAAAAGTTTGCATGTGGTAATAAAAATGACCCCTTGCAAATGAGCTGAAATTAATGTGGAGCAGAATTGAGTTTAAACTATTGTTATTTCTCTTCCCACTAGCCCAGGTTTCTCGTGCGGCCAGCTGGAAAAAATAATTGCCCCATCCCCCTCCTATAGATTATGTGCTGGGGGGAATAAATCCCCTATGTTAGTTCAATGGGAAATGTTTTGGATTTCAATATTAAAGGGAATGTCCACCCTTAAAACCAAAAACTAGTGACATGTGAGTTACCTGCAACCACAACTGCTATTTTTTCCAGTTTATTACATGCATTTGTAACCAGATATTTATTAGTTCTATTCCTTTTTGGAAAAGGTATCTGCAGAGGAGGCAGCAGGGAAACAACAGTTATTCATTGGTTGTGAAGTCAGTTGTCACATCCTTGATTGGCTGCATGGAAGGAGGGGCCAGCTTACTCTGCCAGAATGGGGGCAATAATTATCCTTAAATATCTGGTTAGTAATGCAAGTAATAAAGTGCAAAATATATCAGTTGAGGTTGGGGGCAGGTAACTGACAATTGACCAGTTTTGTTTTAAGAATACACATGTCCTTTAAGAAACAGTTAGCCTGGTTAAAATGAATACTGCTCATTGAGATGCTTTATGAATGAACGCTAATGGGTCTTCTATCTTGTAAATCTGATGTTATCCTCTTTTTTAAAATATTTGTATATGTTTTTTTTAATATATTTATACATTAAATGCTTTTAAATTTGAGTTTTTAGAGCTACCAATGTGGTGGGGGGGTATATGATATTACACATAGGAAAGGTGTATATGTATGCATGTACTATCTCACTATTACCATTTAAATGACGATCAATAAATGTATATAAAGTATAGCACTGACTTATATTAGGTACAACACAAAATATACAAAATATATAAACTTACTTACATAGCTGAGATCCCTATTTCAAAATGGAATAGTCAAATGGCAGCTTAAACCACACCCCTGTGTTTGCTCCATGTGAAAGGAAGTATAATCCAGAAAAAGTTTCTGTCTGCTAAACTGGATGTGATGTGTATTGTAATGGACATATACACCAAGGCTCCTTATATACCATCTCCAGCCTGCAGGTGGTGCCAGTGAGTAATAAGACATCCCTGCTCTCTATGTCTAGCAGGACAGAAAGTGAAAGTAGATTGTGGTGTGTGCTATGGAGAGATATTAACTGCAACACAAGATCCTGTGTATAAGGTCCTGTTACCACCTGACAGATTATTGGACAGACAATTTACCTTATTGGATACAAACTCTGAGGTAACAGATAAGTGTACACCAACTTAAAAGGACACACAATATACAGGCCTGGTCAATATTCAAAGTGGTGCAGACTGGGACACCCCTGATTTCCCCACACGTTATGTGGGGAACCTGTTTATGTGCACTGTCTGCTGTGTGCCAGACCACCAGAGTAAACCATTGTGTGCCATGCTACCCATAATCCTTCCATATAGCAGTAATCTGGTACAAATTAGAGTTGAAGTGGTGCTAGTAATACCATTTATTCTCCCTGTTTTCTCTGTATATTTTTTCTCTGTGTTAGAGGGCATATATACCAAAAAATAGGTTATTTTAAATTGATCATAACTGGAAACTATAATTCTTCCCAACCATCACTGTATCATTTTTTTGTTGATCTGCCCCCTATTTCTTTAGATATCCAATTTAAACTTCTTATATTTCAGCTGTCTCCTCAAGGAAGAGGAGGAGGCCGGTGAAAACACAGACTTCTTAATGTCTAGCGCCCCATTTATATAACAGGCTTAACTGTCTAGTATATATATATATATTACAATGGTAGATCCATACAGTTTGTCACAATCTCCCCATGCACCCATGCAACCTCTCAGGGATCCCTAGTTGAGAAACACTGGTACAGCCACTGGTAACTAGAAATTAGTGGCTTCTTAGCAACATGATTTTGCCCTTGCTGTCGCTTTTAGGAAATGATCATACTGGAACATGCAATGGGTTTAGTTACCCATTCTGTCTCTTACTACATCAGACCAAGTAAGGCCCAGGGGCCACATGTGGTCCTTTGGCTGCCCCTGACTGGCCAATCAATACTAGACCTGTACCCAAAAAAATCTTAATATTAATTGATTGTTTAGGCTGGATAATTGATTTATTTGTATTTAGTTTATTTTATTAAAAAAAAGTATGACCTGATCAATTGATTAATTGAATTTGATGGAATGGATCTAAAATATCACACACCTTCTATTAAATATTGCAACTAATGAACCAGGTATATTAATTAAATCTTTAGTGAGAACTGAGTTGAACCTATTGAACTTTCTCATGTGGATCCCTGTGAAATTGAATTGCCCTTCCCTGTACATGGGACCCCACAGAGATTTATACACTTTTTAGTTGCCAGCCTATGTAACTCATTGATCTTACTCATGCTCAGTGTGTTTAATCCATGGAGAGAGAGGAAATCGCAAATTACTATGTAGCATCTCTCTGAGCTTAAATGAGTATAAGGACATCTATAGTGGGAAAATTTAATTTTTCTTTCTTCTTTCTATTTGTTCTATAATTCCCCCCAGCCCCCAGAATACCTTTATTTTCTTCAGATTCCACCTCTGTCCTGAGATATACAAGTTAGAAGAAGTGAAGATTTCAATACACCACTCCTGCTTGAGCTGTCAATCAAATCCCCTAACAGCATGCCGGTGTAGTGTGTAGGCTTACACAGGATTTACAGCAAGTCTCCCTTCCTTCCCAGCAATGACTCCTTCCTTCTCAAAAATGCTTGACAAATACTGGGTTAAAAACAGAAGTAAAGGGGAAGTCCCCCTCCTCCGCAAGCTTTCACCGATTTATTGCCTGTCAAAGGGAGACTGGGCTGTAGTGATTTAGGAATCGTTCTCTCCAAACTCCACCCTTCCCCCCTCCCATTCCTTATGTAGCACTATCTTCAGAACAACGGAGAAACTTCCTCTCTACAGGCTTACATACCGAGGTTTTTTTTTGTGTGTGAGTGATGTGTCATGTGTAGGAGGATTAATGCACATGAGCAGCTAGTTCCACAGGCTTACTTTACAGCCGGACTAAATGAATGGGGAAATGACCAGAGAGGGGAGGGGGAGTGGGGAACCCTGCAGTAAATCAGACAGTGTGCAAACATGGAGCCACAGAGGAAGGTAAGAATAAGGCAGAATATACTAACCTTTTTTTATGTCTGGAGTGGAGCAATGTATAAATTTCACTATAGATGCCCTTTAAAAACCTGCGGTATTGCAGATTTATTGTACATTGAAAGATTTGAACTGAATAGGAAAATGAATAATTTTAACCAGCACGTTAAACCCCCCACCCTCCTGCTTTTGAGCCAGGCCCCCTTTTTTCCCCAACCTTTTCCCCAATCTCCTTTAATCAGCAGATTTTAAACAGCTGATCATGTGTACATAAGTAAAGATGCGCGCAACCAGCTGTTTAAAACACTGTACCGGACCAGCAGTAGTTTTAAAAAGCTAATCGCATGCACCTTTACTTATGCATGGGTACTATTAGGGAGATTGGTGGATCTTCTTAGCCACCAGGCTTGTAGTTATGCCAATGGCGTACAGATCTTTAATTGTGTTTTTAGGGCAGCAATTTTTAGAAGGATTTGCTGATATTTGTTTTAATTTAGTATTCAGTTTAATTCAGACCCCTTATGGTGTCATCAAGCTGAAGTGTGTAGTAACACACCACCACTTAATGTACGGTATACAGCCAGAAAGCCATTTGTTTAAAAACACAAAAGGGCCCCTGTGAGAGGTACCTCATGAGAACACAAAGTGGATAAACATCTGCAGCCATTGGCCATTCGTAATTCACCTCATCTATACAAAGAAGCTGAGACATAGAATGAAAGATTCTAACTCAAGCAGGCGTTAGAAGTGAACTACTATGCATTGGAGCCGCAGCCAATCCCGCACTTCAAGCACCAAGAACAGTGGTGATATTCTAGAGTTTTACTTTTCTTGCAATAACTCATATGATCTGATTACCAGTTTCAACTCACAATAGCTTTATCTATGCTGGTTTAGCCCATTGGAACATTGTTACTATATATACAGACTTCACAAGAGTCAAGATACAGCAACAATATATCTCTGCAACAAGCTGTTACTACTCCTATAGGACCCTCTCAGTCTTGGTTTTCTGCCTGATGATGTTGATATACCAGCTGAGATATTCTACCATAAATACATTGGCAGTTACCTTTAATCTAACCATGTATTTTGTGATTTATCTGGTATAACATATGTCATTGTTATAAAATGCTGGGGGAAGTAGTTTGCAAACATCTGGAGTTTGACTGACTCTCAGCCAATCACAGATGCAGCTGCCGGTCCAGCCCCTATTGCTACGTCTAGGAACAGAGAAGCCGAAGGAACAAATGTTAGAAAGTCAATTTCTTTCTTTGACATATAAACCTGGTGGTTTGGGGTTCGTGACCCACACTATAGCAAAAATGTATTTTGGGGGTGGAGATACCCTTTTAACTCTGCAGAATTCTCTTCTAGTTCTCTCTGCTGTCTTTCTTATGTCAGAACCTCACATTACTGTTAGCCAGGGAGCAAGAAGAGGATTCCTTTCCACAACTGTCTTGTTTTGGGCATTCTGGGAGAGTGACTTGGGTGCGCAGGGTGGGATGAGGCTTAAATAGCTCCTAAACAGGGCCGCCTATCCTGTGAGGCAGAGTGAGCCTTTTGGGATTTTCTTGCCATTCAGAGGAGAGGCGGATGGCAGCAGCAAAAAAAATAAAACGTTGCAACCGCAAAACAGCTTGTGCGCGACCGTGTAAAGTGTATGCACAGGTGAGAAAGGTTCTGCTTCTGAAAAGTCTGCCTATCCTATCTCCACTTATGTGTCTCTCCTGTCTCCACCTTCACCCATGCCTGCCTTCTTCTAGAAGTTGGCAAACTTCTATGTGCCAGTTACAGTGGGAAAATGTGTAAGTGGCAGTCACAGTTAGCAAACTTGTAAGTGCCATTCACAATGGGCAAACTTGTATGTACCAGTCACAGTGGGCAAACTTGTATATGCCAGTAACAATTGGCAAAATTGTATGTGCCAGTCACAGTGGAACGTCTTGCATGTACCAGTCACACAGTGTGCATATTTGCATGTACCAGTCACAGTGGGAAACTTGTATGTGCCAGTCACAGTGGGCAAACTTGTATGTGCCAGTCACAGTGGGAAAACTTGTATGTGCCAGTCACAGTGGGCAAACTTTTATCTACCAGTCACAGGGTGGGCACACTTGCATGTACCAGTCACAAGGTGGGCAAACTTGCATGTGCCAGTCACAGTGGAAAACTTGTATGTACCAATCAAAGTGGGCAAATTTGCATGTACCAGTCACAATAGACAAACTTATATGTGCCAATCAAAGTGGGCAAACTTGTATCTACCAGTCACAGAGTGGGCAGACTTGCATGTACCAGTCACACTGTGGGCAAAGTTGCATGTACCAGTCACAGTGGGCAAACTTGTATGTACCAGTCACAGTGGGAAAACTTGTATGTGCCAGTCACACTGGGCAAACTTGTATGTGCCAGTCACAGTGGGCAAACTTGTATGTGCCAGTCACAGAGGGCAAACTTTTATCTACCAGTCACAGGGTGGGCAGACTTGCATTTACCAGTCACAAGGTGGGCAAACTTGCATGTACCAGTTACATGGTGGGCAGACTTGCATGTACCAGTCACAGTGGGCAAACCTGTATGTGCCAGTCACAGTGGGCAAACTTGTATCTACCAGCCACAGAGTGGGCAGACTTGCATGTACCAGTCACACTGTGGGCAAAGTTGCATGTACCAGTCACAGTGGGCAAACTTGCATGTACCAGTTACATGGTGGGCAGACTTGCATGTACCAGTCACTGTGGGCAAACCTGTATGTGCCAGTCACAGTGGAAAACTTGTATGTACCAATCAAAGTGGGCAAATTTGCATGTACCAGTCACAATAGACAAACTTATATGTGCCAGTCACAGTGGGCAAACTTGTATCTACCAGTCACAGAGTGGGCAGACTTGCATGTACCAGTCACACTGTGGGCAAAGTTGCATGTACCAGTCACAGTGGGCAAACCTGTATGTGCCAGTCACAGTGGACAAACTTGTATGTACCAGTCACAGTGGGCAAACTTGTATATACCAGTTACAGAGGGCAAACTTATATGTACCAGTCACAGTGGGAAAACAAGCATGTACCAATCATACGGTGGGCAGACTTGCATATACCAGTCACAGGGTGGGCAGACTTGCATATACCAGTCACAGGGTGGGCAGATTTGTATGCACCAGCCACATGGTGGGCAGACTTGCATGTACCAGTCACAGTGGCCATACTTGTAAATGCCTTCACAGTGGGTAAACGTGTATCTACCAGCTACAGGGTGGGCAGACTTGCATGTACCAGTCACAAAGTGGGCAAACTTGCATGTACCAGTCATACGGTGGATAGACTTGCATGTGCCAGCCACACGGAGGGCAAACTTGCATGTACCAGTCACACGGTGGGCAAACTTGTATGTGCCAGTCACAGTAGGCAAAATTGTATGTGCCAGTCACAGTGGGCAAACTTGTAATTGCCAGTAACAGTGGACAAACTTGTAAGTTTCAGTGGCTGCTGAACTGAAGGGCTGACTTAATAGTGGCTGCTGAACTGAAGGTCTGACTTAACAGTGGCTGCTGGACTGGAGGTCTGAACTAACAGTGGCTGCTGAACTGAAGGTCTGAACTAATAGTGTCTTGTGACCTAACAGTGCATGCTGAACTGAAGGGCTGACTGGACAGAGTCTCAAACTGGAGGGCTGATCTAACAGTGGCTGCAGAGCTGGAGGGTGGACCTAACAGTGGCTGCTGAACTGAAGCGCTGACCTAAAAGTGGCTGCTGAACTGAAGGGCTGACCTAACAGTGGCTGCTGAACTGGAGGGCTGACCTAACAGTGGCTGCTGAACTGAAGGCCTGACCTAACAGTGCATGTTGAACTGAAGGGCTGACCCAACAGTGTCTGCTGAACTGGATGGCTGACCCAACAGTGTCTGCTAAACTGGAGGGCTGACCTAACAGTGGCTGGTGAACTGGAGGACTGAACTAACAATATCTGCTGAATATGCTTGTGAAGGTTCTCATTCATCCAGGCCATTATATATCTGTTGTATTCAATTAGATCAACTGGACTTGAAGTTTAGTTCTTGAAGACGTTTTGCTAGTCATCCGACTGGCTTTCTCAATTCAGAATGAATTTTCTGAATTGAGAAAGCCAGTTGATCTAACTGAATACAACAGATATATCTGCTGAACTGGAGGGTTCAGCAGCCACTCTTATGCCAGCCCTTCAGTTCACCAGACACTATAAGATATTCCTCCACAGACCACGTCCATTTACATAGGCCACTTCCCCTATTTTTGCATGCTGCATCAAAATGTACAGGTGGCTTGAAAAGTTTGGCTCAGGTGCTAAAAGATCTAGGAGACCCCCTGCTCCTGACCCACTCAGTCCCACTATTGGGAGAAATGGGATTGCGATGAATTTCTTACTGTAGAACAGGACCACATATTGCTCTCAAAGAAAGGCCAACAAATTTGGCTTAAATCATATCTTAATAAAATAAATCTGCTTCCTATTTCCTACTGATCAGGATAAACACAGAGTGGTTATATCAGCAGGAAACTCAAACATTGTCAGTATTCGTATATTATAATTTCCTGCAACGACTGTAGTATATACTGTATGTAATTAGAATTGTCGTTGTGGATGAATGACTGGATGATTGGAAAATGACTCTAGGAGATTTAATGCCATGAAACAGGAACTCAAAGCAGTGATCCAATTTATTGGACTAGGCACACAGCAGCAGAAGTAATTTGGATTTTTACACCTTTCTGGTTCATGGAGATTAGTCATTGACCACTGTTTTCATGACATCTGTTGCTATCTGTGCTTTCACCACACGGACAAGCTTGTAAATCCACTGACAGCCCAATTACAGGGAACATATAATGTGTTTATGTTTACAGTTAAGGTTATCATTTTTTTCTAAATGGTAAAATCAAGGTTACTGCATTGTAAACATTCGCCCGATCAGTAAATGTGCAGCACCTTATGTTGATGAGAGCCGTAATGTTACAGTGGACAAACTTGTATGTACCAGTCACAAAAAAAAAATGTTCTGTGTGCCCATACATTACTTTGCTGTCCTATGAGGAATGTCCACCCCTCTATACAAAAAAAGTTACCTGCTTCAAAAAAACCCAAAAGCAGGACTTTGTTAAGTTAAAATGAGCAATTCCGCTCCCAGACACAGCTATTATACTTACAAGCTCCTCGCTTTATTAACACAATATTTTGCCTTACAGTATTGCATACCTTTAAACAAAGAGTGTCCAGTGTGGGGGTAGGGCCTATTGAAGCTCCACTCCTGAATAACTCAGTCCTGTCAGCAGTCCTATAACATCAGTCTGTCCCAGGCATACTGGTACGGTTGGGGTATGGTGTTGTTCCTCTCTTAGGCTACTACGATATACACAAGTGAATATTTAATCCTAACCAACCAGTTTGATCTTTTACTGCAGCTGTCATTTTTATTTTTTTATTTGATTTTAAAGGACAACTCCATCCTCATAATACATCTTTTAGAAAGAATGGCCTCTTTAAAATATGTTGATATATCCTACTTTGTCCTCTGGAATAATTACTATGCTATGCTTCTGGATGCCTCATGGAAACTGAGCAATTTAGTAACCTGTACTGAGCCTGAGCATGCTCAGAAGAGGCAGACAGGGGATTAACATTCAGTCATTGGCTGTAATGTCAACTGTCAAATCCATTGCTAACTGGAAGAACCAGAAACAGGGAACACAGGACATTGTGCAGGATTTCAGGTTAGACTTATATATTTCACATTTCAAATTATTACTATAATTATATTATTATTATTATTTAGGGTTTTGGGGGGTGATTTACCTGTATGTAAGTTTTTATTTGAGGGTTGGACTTTCCCTTTCATTGAAAATCCATTTGGGGCAAAACGTGTTTGGGGTGCAGGTTCCCCCCTCCACATAGACTACTTCTACTTTGCACTTTTGTATTTAGATACGTTTTTAGAGATGTTGAAATAAAATTTGTATTTTTATTTGAGCCAATTTTCCTTTTCAATAGGCCACAACATTGGTCGTGTGGAAATATTGATGGTACCACTTTTCCTTACTAACTGATATACTACCCACCAGTACTCAGGAATATTAGGTCAGAATTGACCTGTTTACCAGCCCTTAGACTACTTTCAGACAAACGACTGTTTGGTTCTAGATGTTTTGCTGCTAGGAAAACATTGCATGCAGCTTTTTCCTTGCGGCAACACTAAAAAACTGCTAGTAACAACGTGAACAGAACAATGCTAAAGCTGTGATCAGGATTAGGAGACCACTTGTGGCATGGGAGAACAATGCCTGTCAATCCCTGACATGTTATTGATGCGGCAGGATGGATTAATAAACAAGGTCAGCCTCGCTGTGTTAGATTGCTGGTGAACAATTATCTAACATGTGTACATCACTTTATGGGGGTTTAATGTGCTAATAGTATTTACATAGATATGTAGTGGCTTATGTAGTAAAAATAAAAGCAGAAGTTTCACTGTGCTATTTACGCTGGGTACACATGGAGGGAATATTTGTCTTGACCGAGCGCTCACTACGAGCGAGCGCTTGGCCGGGACAAATATCCGTCGGTCACTGCAAATTCGGCCATGGGCAAATTTGCGAATGATCGACGTGCTGTCCCATAGGGAACCGCACGATCGATCAGGATTTTCCGATCTGGACGAACAGACGATCGGAGTCGGTCGTGGCCGGCCGCCCCACACCAGGAAATATTTTCAGCATACCGACTGAAAGTGCCGTGAATCATTCAGTCAGTCGGTCAGTCGGTCGGCTGAAAATATCTTCTGGTGTGTACCCAGCCTAACCTGCAGAAACAAAACTGATGTTATCGAACCATCTTACTAACAGTAAAACCAGTAAAAGGCTAACATAATATTCTCCAAAACCATTCCTTAAATGTGTGCACTTACAGATACATAGTGCATGTGGAGGATAATGAAATGGAACCTGATCTTAGCACAACTCTGTGCAATGCTTTTTTTAATACTGTACCTATGTATGGGGGAATGTTGGAGGGTAGGTCATATTGTTTACTGCCAATATTATAGGAAACGTTTTCACCTCTTATTAGTACTATAGATGTAATGTGGGTTCCAATGGAATGTGAGGGTTTCGAAGTCCTGACAAAACTTTCGGAACTCCCGAATTTTACGAAACATGGATTTTTCATCGAAAATCGCAAGTAGACAATTATCGAAAATTGAAAGTAGACAATTATCGAAAATTGAAAGTAGACAATTATCGAAAATCGAAAGTAGACAATTATCGAAAATTGAAAGTAGACGATTATCGAAAATAGACGATTTCCAAAAATCAAAAATAGACCATTTTCGAAAATCTAAAAATTGAAAGCAGGCGATTTTCGATAAATCAAAACTTTCCAAAAATTTCGAAAATTCAAAATCGAAACAAAACTCAACAGTTTCGAACATCTCTAATTAGTACATAAGCCTCATAGGCAACTGAACAAAATGCCATTACTAAATGAAGTCACTTGATCTTAAAGTGGTTTGCATTACAAAGTTATAATTTAGGTCTTAACAACACACAATACATAAGGGCATTCACTCCATCTGTCACAGTGTTCTGTTAAGTCTACAGGATTCTTACATCACTGACAAACATTGCCTGTTATTAGCATGCAAGAACAAAGGTGAGATGGTTCAATCATCTTAGTCATACAGTATATATAGTTTATCTCTAATTTTGGCAGATATCACCTATGCATCCTGTTTTGGACATAAGTACACAAGGGCTTTGAACAGATATTTACTGATGCGTAACTAGCTTTGATTATCTGACCTCCTTTGCATGAGCAGCCAAACACCTATTCTCCCATAGCTCCATACTACAGCCTGTTATCGTGCAGTTTGTAATCATAACCCGAAAACAAGGTAAAAATATTTCTGTGAAAATTCATAAAAATGCTTTGCAAAATGTACATGTTGAAGGTTGCATAAATAATGAATCTTGGAACTAGGCAGAGCATTGTCCTGAATAATAAAAGCCTGACTACTATATACAAAAATAAAGCTGCACTAGAAAGCATTATACAATGAAAGCATTTTCATTTTGTGCAATTATGGAGGAAATCTAGATAGTGGTTTTCTAACGGTAACATCAGGGTTATTTAGGGATTGGGTCAAGATGGGGCTGTAATTCAATCAGGCTTATTAGAGAAGCTATGCAAACTTCCACTTAAACAATTGTAGCATTGTTGTTCCCCCTCTTGCTAACTAGCCCAGGGCCTAACCAATGGGAAGACACGTTCTGTGAGAAGCATTTTTTCCCATTTGATAGATCGCAGAATGGGACCTTGGTAACTACAGCTGTCCTTTCTAGTAGCGCTAACTCATTTGCAAAGGTAACATGTTCTTTGGAAAAGTACTGCACATAGTCTTCGCAAGTGATTTAATGTGGTAATTGTGGCAATTAAAGGGGAAGTTCAGTGTAAATATAAATACTTTTAAGAAAAAAGAGCAGTATTTTTCCATCCCAATGAACTTGACTTGCCCATTCAGCATTTTGTCTGTGTATAAATAAATGTTTCCGAAATGGGGTCCTGTTTGCAGGACCCCTATAAATGACCATTATGGTCTTGCCCTTGACGCAGAGCCTCGGTTGATTCAGTTGCTCAATAGAGATCTGAGCATCTTTGACCCATCCCACAGCCAATCAGTAGGAATCAATGTTAGGAACATTCCACGTTAGTATGCATTCTGGGAAGAAGAAGGACCATTATAGAACCTAAAATGGCAGCTCATTAAAGTCAACAGAAGGGAATAGCAAGGGATATAAATTCAACTGATTTTTCAAAATGGAACATAATATGTTGAATAACATGGTAGGATTAATATAAGAATTTTAAAACAATGATATTTTCCACTGAACCTTCCCTTTAAGCCACACACAAGGGTGGCTTTAATAGTGGAAAACAAAATATACCCAGAGCTACAAGCACAGATATAAAACATTGCTCCCCCTGTGCTTATGAGTAGAGATGGCCTAACTTCCGAAAGTTCGGTCCGTTTTCGAACTTTCAAACTATATGGAAAATTCGAAAGTTTGAAAACGGACCCATTAAAGTCAATGGGAGTCAAATAGTTTGAAAAGTTCTAATGAAATACAATTATCAATCGCAACCTAATGTAAATGGCTGTGGGACCTGGGAAATGGTCTGGGGAACACGTTTGAATATCCAGAACTTTCAAAAAAATCTATTTTATTCTCACGCGTGGTACTTTCAAGATCCTGCATTCGATTTTCGATAATTATCCCATAAACGATTTGAATATTCGATAATTATCCCATAAGCAATTCGAAGATCGTTCGAATTTTGAATTCTATAGTTATCGAATGTTCGAATCGTTTATGGAATAATTATCGAATGTCCGAAAGTCTGAGAAATCCGGGTCCGCGATAGTTCGAGAAGTCAGAATCTGTTTGAACTCGATAAGTTTAGCTCGAACTCGGGTTCGAGTTCTAGTCCATCTCTAAACAACAGGGGTCAATTGAAACTTTTGATCCTATTGAGAGCCAATCCACACTAGTCCTTTTTTCAATCGCTTATGAGTGAGTTTTGCGATCCGTTAGCATGTAAAATATGCAGCACAGTGCTGTGGTTGGGTGGTCCACAGCTATGTTATCTGCATTTTTTTGTGGATCCCATGCACTCAGATAACACACTATTACGTGAAATTGCATTGTTGATGCAAAATTGCGTTGACGTCCATCATAATGTGGCCTTGGCCCAAGTCTGTAACTGCAAATGCTGAATGCACAGGCACGGCAGATTTTATGATTTACCATACTACTACAGTCTCTAGGTTATACTGCAGAAAGAGGAAGTAGTATCCCTTTAAATGAAGGTTGGCATGTTCCAATGTTGTTTGCAAAGTGAACATATAGTAGGGGTCAGAGCATCAACATGGGCTCTCTCCAATAAGAAGGTCCCAGCTCGGAGGGACAGTCTAGTTATTGATTTGTGCTGGCTTTCCATAAGACTGTTACCTTATTATCAGTAAGCTGGGAACCAGGTGATCGTGACCTAGTTCCCTGGTGCAGCAGTGTAACAGCTATAATCGGAATTCATAGTATACTGTATATTCCCATAAATGTTATATTAAAGCATTAAATTCACTGCCAATTAATATTGGCCCAGATGTAGCAATGCCAAATCCCTTTACATAGGCCTCCCACAAGTTTGGGCATCATATAGTTAGCACAGATCTATTGTTAACAGTACTGCCATTTTGGATTTGTAGATTATTTGTAAAGTTCCTAGTAATCAGTGATTGACATTATGCAATAATGAAGAAAAAAATGTAATTAAAATGTTTAGTGGTTGAACTTTTATGCAAAATGCGATCGGATGTGCGTGAGACTTGCACCAGTGTGCCCTAGCCCTATATACATATTTCCACTTAAGCATATGTCTGGAAAATGAACCCATTTGTGTAAGGTACTTTACAAATCTGCTTTTTATTGGTATAAACACGTGGTCAGTATACTTTATCTGTCTATCTATCTCTATAAAACATCACAAACATAAGTTAATTGCAGAAGCTTTCAGTAGAGCAGAAGGGATAGGTTATGATGAAAAGTCCCCAGACTGCCTTGGATGTAGCTATGGGAATTGTTAATTTTGCATCATAGCATTTGAACTTCCATCTTGGGATTAGTGCCACTCACACCAACCAGCATGGCTGTGGTTTAAATGCTCAGTTACCTTTTTAATGCTTATAGGCATGTTTTAAAATCATGTATTTTGCTGTTCGCCTTTATCCTTTTTCTACTCTACATATAATAGTAATAAATGATAATTACAAGGTAAAAGGTAACCTTCCGAGTCAATCTGGAACGTGACTGTCACACAATACAGCAGATGAAATAATACCGACCTTTGTTTTTACTTTCATCCACAGGACCATGCGGATATTGAATGGAAGTTTGCTAGGACAAAGCTATGGATGAGTTACTTTGATGAAGGTGGAACTCTGCCACCACCTTTTAACATTATTGCAAGCCCCAAGTCTATCTGGTATTTCTGCAAATGGATCCGTTATAAGCTCTGCCCAGGCAAAAACCCTGAAGACTTTCAGAAGCAGCACGAGAACCTAAAGACATTCACCGTAAGATGTGATAAACATTTTAATAGCTTTTCCTTTATATGATTTATTCATTAAGATCTAGTTAACTAGAGTTTTTGGCAGATTCCTTGTATAACGAGTCCACATTTTGCTTTGTCATTAAAGTCCACTAGAGACCCTCCAACGCATTTTGCAAATGTCGTAACTGGCGCATGTATTATTTATGTCTACGTTCTTAATTTTAGGAACGACATGCTGACAATTTGATTCAGAATCAGCATTACCAGGTAAGCAGCTTTTCATTCATTACATGTTCCAATAATAAACAGACCAATTTCTCTAGTTCAAACACTGTGCTTCACGTAGTAAAAAACTTTATCAGGGAGATTCAATTAAAGCTATTATTGTTAAAAATGGTGCTAATTTTGCCCCAACCAATAAGATGTTAGCTTTCAGATGTTAAATAAGATCTGATTGGTTGTGGCAAAATTAGCACCATTTTTAACGATAAGAACTTTTATTGAATCTCCTTATATATTTTCTTAGAAGCAAATTTCTGCCTTGTCTCCCTTGTGCCTTTAGGACCAATACTTTAGAAGTAATTAAAGAAGAAAAAAAAATAAAGTCTTCCCTTAAGTTGGGGTACCTTAGTCTGACAGTTCCCGACGGACCTTGTCTTCTATGCGCATAGATCGTGCATGCGCATAGAAGACAGGGTCCGTCGGGACCTGTCAGACTACACGCCGGAGGAGCGAGCGAGTGGGTAAGTTTCTTACCTTCTCTCCTGGCTCCTGTTTGTTCTATTGAAGAACGGAAGGTAAGGCACAGCTCCTTTAACTCCCATTCTTCGATAGAACTGGATTACCAAACCTTGAAAATACGAGTGGAGATACCCTTTAAATTTAAGGGCTGTTCATTACTAGCGAAAACTTTAGAAGAAAATAGCTTTGGTCAACAGTTTTCCGCAACTAAAGTTGCAGTCCATAGGAGACAATATGATTGGCCATTATTTACAGACATGTCCGATTGCTCGTTCATCCAGATCAGGTGCAGCCTCCTGCAGAAATGTTGCAGATATTTTGGCCCAACCGACTGAAACACGTCAATATCGTTTGGTCGGCCTGGAAAATCTGTTGTGCATATCCAGCCTTAGGGAACTACTATGCTACTTACCATACAAATTATCTGATCAAGGAAGTGAATTCTCTCCCATGGTCCTCTGCAGCTACTCATGTCATCCCTATAAAAATCCTTGGGATTGTCTGTGGTGTGACCTTGGTAAATGTAGTTTGCGGTTTTAGTATTTACAGGTTTAGATTTTTTTTTTGTTGTATATTTGCCTTTTAAAGGGTATGTCCAAACTCCCACACAAACTTTTAGAATTAGGCTAATTGCCGCCCCCGCCCCCCCCCCCAAAAAAAAAACTTCAACATGAAAGCTGCACGGAAGCTGCAGAAGGGGCCAGACGGACATCAGCGCTTGTGATTGGCTGAGACAATCACTAGCCCCTTCTGCAGCTTTTGTGCACGGAAAAGGCACAGGAGCTAAGCAGAAGAACGCAGAGGGAATGAAGGCTGCTAAGTACTGTAGGTTTACCAGCAGCTTTAAAAACTGAGAACCTCGTAAGGTTTGAGGTTTTGGGGGCAATTAGACTTATACTAAAAGTTTGTGTGGGGGGTGGACATACCCTTTAATCTCTTTCATTCAAGTAAGGAAACTAAATCCCCCACAAAATGATTGGATCTAGATCAGGTATTGGGTATTATTCTGTCTTCTTTAATTTTCTAGGAAGTTATCCGAAATCTGGTTAAACGTTATGTTGCTGCAATGATCAGAAATTCAAAGACAAATGAAGGATTAACAGAGGAAAACTTTAAGGTAAGAAACAGTTTTGGATAATAAATGTCTACATACATTGACATGCATTGTAAATTCATGTTATTTCCCAGAGTGCCCAGGATAAAGTATTAAAGGAAAATTTCAGTGTAAAATATCATTATTATTTTTTAAATTCTTACAGGGTTATTAAATAAAAGTTCTTATTGTTAAAAAATGGAGCTAATTTTGGCCCAACCAATCAGATGTTAGCTTTCAAATGTTAAATAATATCTGATTAGTTGGGCCAAAATTAGCACCATTTTTAACAATAAGAACTTTTATTGAATCTCCCTGTTAGTTGTATTTATGCATACCTAGTTGTTCTACATATTTGCTTCCATTTTGCAAAATCCATTTTGAAAAATCAGTTGAATTTATATCCCTTGCTATTGCCTACTGTTGACATTAGTGAGCTGCCATTTCAGGTCTTCTTCTTCCCAGAATGCACTACTTCCTTGGAATGTTTCTAACAGTAATTTCTACTGATTGGCTGTTGAATGGGTCAAATATGTTCAGATCTCTACTGAATTCAACCCAGGTGCTAGGTCAGGGGGCAAGACTATTATTAGGGGTCCTGCAAACAGGAAGTGAGTATTTCTGAAGCATTTATTTATACACCGATAAAATACTGAATGGGCAGGGTAAGGTTATTGGGATGGAAAAATACTGCTCTTTTTTCTTAAAAGATATATTTGCACTGAACTTACCCTTTAAACTTTTAAACGGACACTCTACTCATGAAGGAACTATCTTTATGTCTCTTCATTTTGTTACTATATGCTATATGCAGGAGCCAGAGACAATTAGTTACTGCGTGATTATAGTGTCCCTTTAACATTCTAATGGCTAGTTCATCTCCCTTTGAATATTGCCATTTTGGCTTTACTTTTAGAAATAAGTTATTTCTCATTATTCTCATCTTAAACACCATTGGCACTGCTCTGCAGTCCCTATTGATAGCTACATTTGTGCACATTATTTAAACTGTGCATGCAATTTTAAGCCTTAAACAAAGAGGGCGCTCCTCTAGAAGCCTCTTTCCCACATCTGTTTCTTTATATTAAAATTTCTTATTGTGGTAGGTAGGGTATAGGTGATAATACAGAATATAGCTACTTTATCAACATGAATGTTATTTTACAGCTGCACAGTAACTGATAAACTGGGACTGTAAAATAACACTCACTATTCATATTTTCCAACCACATCACCAGCATAAAAATAAAATTATTCCCATTTTAACTGTTCTAATTTTGTATTGAAAATTTTATACGCAAATCACCCCTCAAACCCCAAAACTTCAATAAATAGAAAGCTGAGAGTTGTAAATCTAACCTGAAATGCTGCCCAATGTTCTGTTGCCTATCTTTCTGCTTCCTGGTTCTTTTGGTTAGCAGCTGTCAGTCATGAATAAGGCAGTTGACACCACAGCCAATAACTGAGTGCTATTTCCCTAGCTGCCTCTTCTGAGTATGCGGGAGCTTGAACAATAGCTTAGAGAGGAGGCAGAAACCTTTTGAGAGGCAGAAGGAGAAGAACATTTTGCTGCCTAATAAGTTATTCCTATACCTGGCAGCTTTTTAACAATTGTGGTTTGGGGGTTTATTTTCCTATATATAATTTTTCGTTTGCTGGGTGAAGATGCCGTTAAAATACTGGGGCTGATTTGATTCTTAACTATAGCTGTCCGAATGCTGTTGTGGTTTATTCACGTGTTTTAAGTAAATCAGTGCCACATGCTCTCAAAGCCTTGGTATACACAATGCACAATATCACTGCTTTTCGCAGGCCAGTTACAATGAGATGAGAGATTTGCTTCTCCATAAGTGAAACTAAGTTTTTTTTTTGTGCTTTCAAATGCCAACTGTATCTGTTATATAAATGAAACCTTGTTTATTATTGTTTTTGTCATTGTATGCTTTGTCACGTGTATTTCTATCTGTACCTATATTGCTATAGATTGGCTTTATAACCATTTGGCTATGTAAACTAGTTTGGATGAACTGTCTTTGGTTGACTCTTTTCCAGGAGAAATACTATTACTTCAGGACATCATTATGTTAAAGACATGCCAGAAAGGACAGTAGCATGGCCTGCCTTAACCCCCTCTATGCCCCATGCAAAAAAGCCAGGCTGGTCCAGGGGCAGAGATCGTCATATGTGGGGCAGAATGACCATTTCTTGAGGCACAGCAGAGCCAACTTAACTTCAGCCAATATAGTTAATTCTGTGTTTGCAGAAGACTTGAATGAAAACAACACTATGCTACTAAATGACCATATTTGATACTGTATCTAAAGATAGAAATGTAAAGAATTGTAGGCATAAGCATGAAACATAAAGAAAGCACCTAAGGGTACAATTTCTCAAATAGGGATAAAACCCACGCTAACCAATGTAATTTCAGGTTAGTGTGTATTTTTCACTTTGCACAATTTCCAAAGCCTTTTGGAAATTTGACACTTAATACAACACACTAGATGTGTGCTGAATTGCAATACTTAAATGTTAATTTTATCAGGCCATAAAACTTCCACTAGGAAGTAACCATCACAGTGATTACCGCATTCAGGTAGCTTGGTAAGGTTCACATTTCACCCTGAAACAACTTACAATCTTTGTTCAATTAACCATAAAGATAGCAGGGATTTTTTTTTAATTTTGCTGTTTTACATAATTAAAAAAAAAAATTTGGCTTTCCTTTTGCAGGAATTGAAACAAGATATTTCCAGTTTCCGCTATGAAGTTCTTGATCTCCTGGGAAATCGCAAACCTCCAAGGAGAAGCTATTCCACCAGCAGTACAGAGGTTTCTCAAAAAGATGAGGGTGCAGAAGACCAACCCAAGGCAAAAAGTGTTACCTTTAACATGGCTAACAAAAAAAAGGATTTTAATGTGTCAGCTTTAATTAAGACGATGTCTGGTATTGAATTAATGGAGGATGCTCCCAAGAGTAATGGTATTAATAAGCGTTCTTTTATCCGAAATGGCAACAAACTACAAAGGCTTTCAACTTCCAAGAAAGAATCCTTCAAAAGGCTGGGTCTTCTCTTTTCTAAAATGAATGGACATGTAACAGAACCTGTGTCTGAGCCAGTGTACACAATTTCAGATGGGCTTGTTCAGCCTCACAGCATGTGGCAAGATTTACAAAATACTCAGACTGACCAGGAGACAGAGAGCTCTGTAAGCGAAATTAACCTCAATGAGGTGAGTCATGGTGGGAGCATTGTTGGACAAAGCAATGAGAACCCTCCTATTTGCACCAACTCTTTACACTGTGCTTCCAGCCTCTGCTCTTCTAATACAAAGCTTATAGACTCAACTGAAGATGTATTTGACTCATGGGGAGAAGCATGTGACATGCTTATCAACAAGTGGAAAGATGGGCAGGAAGAGCAGGTCACAACAAGACTATAAGAAAAATATATTTAGAACTGTTGTATCATATAGCAAACATTTTTCTAATAACTTTCCTTTTACAGATAATTAATAAGGTAGGAATTCCTTTGTTGCCATACGTGTGTGTTAAAGTCATCACTGAGCAATCAGTTTGCAATAGTTCTTAACATTTCTGTTTTCTTTTCTTCTAAAGTATGTCCTAGCTTTTACTCGATCCATTTCATTAAACAATTCCAGAGTAATGTATTCCAAACCTTTTCTGGTTATCGAGGTATTTTATGAGCCAAATGAGTATAGATGTAGAATGGTTATAGATAATCAATACCAGCTACTCCAGTAAATCACTGGACAACTGCACTTACAACAAAATACATTATCTGATGCAGCATTTCAGAATGGACAGAACAAGATCCCGGTTAATTGTTATCTTTTTTTTTTTTTTATAAACTATAATACCAAGCTAGCCCTTTTATTAAAAAAAAGTCAAGCAAACCTCAATATGGTTAAAAATATTGCCATTTCCCACAGTAGAAACCAAGTTAAAAGTACAGGAATAATGGCACACTTTATAGTTAAATCACATTGCTTGGACATACAATTCTGTGAAATAGCCTTTTGTGTTTGATTTATTAAAACTCGCCACAGGGATGATCTATAAAAACTAGCTAAACAGTAAAGGATATTTTTGTCTACTATTAGGGGCTGATGAATTAAGTTTGCCATGATTTTCATTTGCATTAACCAACCAGATGTTACTGGGTTGCTGCAATTAGATGCAATTGGTTTCTGCAGATCAAAGTGGAACTGTGGTCCCCACAGTTAATTTTAAATGGAAAGCCATGTTCCTACTTTTAAAATGAACCATCAGCCACCTCTCTATGTGCTGTAATACTCAAGCAATGTGGAAATTAAAGATCAGAAACTTAGGGGGTAGGAGGCTGTCATTATTTAATTCCAAAGGCTGCTCCTCCCCCTCATCTGTAACAAATACAGCTGCAGATTACTATGTCCTTCCCCACTGTAGATCGCAATATGTGCAGTTTTAAAGACACATCTCTTCTTGCTGTGAGCTGCACTGGTAAGTGAGTCTACAGCCCCTCCCATCCCCATGGCCCCTCCCCCACTTGCACCTTGCACCAAACCCCCTGCAGAAAACGATGTGAAAATGGTGGTTTCACACAAAAAGAGGGGGGGGGGCTGTGGGAGCACTACTGTGGCAAAATTACTTTATAACAAATAGTAGAAGTGCTACTGATCTGACCAAAACATTAGAACAAATAAGAACATGGGCTCCATATATCATAATATCTATGCTAGTGCAAACAGTAAAAACATGGGGGTTTTAGCTACAACTTTATACATAAAAATAAAAAGCCTTCCAACCACGTCAAGGTAACCCCAGTATGGAAGGTCCTAACAATTTACCTTGGGTCATTTATCTGGGCTGACACTCCCTGCTTGGTTGCATTTTCTTGGGGAGTTTGTCTCCCTGACCTGAAAATGGCGGTTTCAGGCAGACAACGATTAATATAGCAGATTATGCATTTTTTATGGGGGAAGGGGGCATGAGAGGGGCTGTAGATTCACTTTTTTTTGTAAATAAAATAAAGTATATTACAAAAATACTATCATACAATTTACCTATAGTCACCTTTGGACCACAGTTACCCTTTAATAGCATGGGTAAATGCCTGCATATTTTCTTGCACCAGCCCCCAAATAATGTTATCTATTATATTAATTATTTTGCTGGGGAACAACTTTGTCCAACTAGGATAGACACAGCTTCAAAAACGTACATTACTTGGGAGAATATCACATAGTTGAAGAAAGTAAAATATTAAGAACTAAAAAAAAACAAACATATATTTAAATATATATATTTATATAGATATCCAGGCTGTGTGATTTCTTGTTCGGCATAAGGTTCAAATATTGTTTACTTAATGTTATCAACCACTCTAGCATATAAATAAAAGTGAAGGGCATTTAGAGTAAACCCCTAGAAGTTGGACAAACAGGTCAGACACCTGTTTCAATTACCATGTATTTGTATAGAATCCCTTACTTCACATGATTTCACACTGTAAATCAGGCAGAGCTTGTGACATTCATTTCATTGTTGCTGCTTGTATTACAACAGGTACCTCTCTCTTCACAAATCAATTACTGCAATTTCACATTGTTCCCGGAGAACAATTTAATGTCACATTTTCCACATTACCGATAATTACTCATCTTTTTTTCTAAAAAAGCTGCAGCGCAATAATTTTAACAAAGTAGAACATGTAAGAATATAAGAAAAGTATTTTCCAAATGCCTACCCTACCTCCCTTTTACTGTATACAAATATTTAAAGGGGTAGTTTGGGATTTGCCATAAAAAAAAAACTAAACCATGCTGGCTATAAATACATTTGAGGCATGCCATAGTATGTCTGGGAGACACTTGCCCAGACTAATCTGTGTTTCTGGAAATATGACAGATAATTTTGGGGTATAGCTAAAATCTTCATTAAAGTTGTGTTCAATTACTAAAGAAAGGAGAACGGTTATTAAAACAGGTAAAAAGGCTGCTCTGTTGCACCATCTGCTCAGTTCCTGAAACCCCTAAAGCTAGGCTGGCCTGCTGATCAGTGGGCTCTCTTAGACTTCCAGCCCCCTTGCCATTGTGGGGGCTGTAGTTGCGTGGCTGCACAGGTGTACTGTGCTGGGAGAGGATGTCATTTTTAATTGACAACATACTGCATATCATCGGTACACACCGTTGTTTCATAATTTGTAAAGAGATACAGCAAATGTCAAACTGACGCTTTAAATATCTAAATCCAGTCACTTTTACAGGCTCCTGCTTCTGTTTATAAATGATTGAATAATTAGGATGTCAGCAATGACAATGTGCATTGTGCTGTCAATCAGAAGGGGCTTCCTCCTGGACAGCATCTAAACAGAAGGAACAGTAAACTTAACCACCATATGTTCTGACTTTAACTGTTCCAGGTCTCATTTGTATGTACAGCACTAAACTTTTATTTTACCCTAATTAACCTTTTCCAATAATCATTTCTTTTTCCTTTCCAACCATAAAAATTTGTAGGCTTCATATATTTTCAAACATAGATGTCTTAAAGGGTAACTGTGGTCTCCGAACAAGTGAGGGTTAAATAAAAGCCTGAAATCTTTCCTTTAAAGGGCAAGTCTAGCCCCAAAATGAAAACTTACATACAAGTAAATCACCCCCCAAAACCCTAAATGGTAATAGTTTGAAATCTGAAATATAAGTCTAACCTGAAATCCTGCACAATGTCCTGATCCCTGTTTCTTCTTCCTGGTTTTTCCAGTTAGCATCTGTCAGTTATAGATTTGACAGTTGACATCACAGCCAATGACTGAATGTTAATCCCCTATCTGCCTCTTCTGAGCATGCTCAGGCTCAGTACAGGCTTCTAAATTGCTCAGTTTCCATGAGACATCCAGAAGCATAGCAGGCATACAGTAATGAATTCATAGGATGAAGTAGGATACATCAACATATTTTAAAGAGGCCATTCTTTCTAAAAGATGTTCTTATGAGGGTGGAATTGTCCTTTAGCATGTAACAAGATGTGAGAAATCATTTTGCTGCGAAGATTAAAATTTCCTGCTTCAGGTTGGTTGAGTGACATTACCTGACACCTGACACACCCCTCTGCCCCAGGGGCAGAGCATGCACAGTTGAGAATAGAGAGGAAAACAGGAAGTACCTGGGGGAGAAATTGACAGTTGAGATGGGGAGCCTATTAAAGTATAACTGAAGTTGAAGGTGCAGCTTCCGTCGGTCCTCTACCTCAAGGACTCAAGTTATAGGATAAGCAAAATGCTGATGGAAGCACACACTATTACTCAGAAAAATCTGTTTATTGCATCACACAAACAACGTTTCGGAGATCGCTATGTCTCACCTGACATAGCAATCTCCGAAATGATGTTTGTGTGATGCAATAAACAGATTTTTCTGAGTAATAGTGTGTGCTTCCATCGCCTTTTTGCTTGTGCTATATTTGGCTCATACACTTTATGGATAGATTCATACTGCACCAAAAAGTGGCCCAAATACTATTTGAATATATATACACACATATATATATATATATATATATATATATATATATACATACATACACACACACCTCCATGCTGTCAGACTGTCCATCTGACCTGAAACATCAGACCTGGATCAGATTTAGACACTCACTTTAGGCCCACAGTCTGTTCACACTGAAATCAGATACAGGTCACATTTAATAACTGTTAAATAATCAGACCTGGGCATTAAGGAGTGCAGTATGATCCCTGCTTACTTTTTTATATTAGATAGTACTGCAATGTAGAACGATTTTATTTCAAGAGTGCATTAAATTAAGCTTTATATAACAGTGTTGTATGGAAGTTTGGGGAAACGTGGTAATACAACAGTACAGGCTTGGATGAATAAGAACATTCATAAACACATGTCATGGTATATCTATGGTATTCAGTCAGATCAAATTAATTGAGAGATCCAGTCGGAGGACTAATGAAACCTCTTCCAGTTGATCTAACTAAATACCTCAGATAGTGGTCTCTACAGAAAAAAAATTAGAATTGTTAAAAAAATTAGATATAATTAGTGTTGTTTCAAGCAGAAGTGACACTATGCTGGACAGTAATGTGCAGGAGTCCATTGCCTTACTGTCTGCCTGCACCTCAATCCGCACAATGTTGCACTATCGGAGTGCATGCAAATAGCAAAAATAATGATCAATGCGCTACGAAAAGCAGATTGAAGTGCACCTAGTGTGGCCAGACCAATTGGCCAACACTAGTGTAGGCTTTCTAACCCTCAATCATATGTTAAAACTCCCTAATGTCCTATAGTGGCCTAGCCCATAGGCAACTAAATTAAGTTGGGTTTTTGCCTTCCGAGGTGACTTACTATATATCCCTGATCTACCATGGTTTTTAATTAAAAATAATAATAATAATAATCAGATTGCCTCGCTGTCAAAACACAATTGTTTCAAACAACCAGGTGTTCCTTTCTGAAATGCTGCTCAATATCAATGTTTGGCTTTTTTGTAGACACATTTGTGTTTAATGCGTTACATAAGAGCTGCTGGGATATGGTATGCTTTTTTTTTCAGCCTCCGAGTATGGCATAACTATTAACTAATTAGCAAATATAAATATTGCACAGAAAACACTTCTTGAAGGTGCTTATATCTTCACACTTCTAATATCTTAAAATTACCAAACTTTCCTGCTGCTTATAAGAGAAGGGGGGAAAAATGCTTTTACAGAAATTGCATGTCATATATATCATTAGCAACACCATTTAATACAAAATGTTTATCTTGGCAACTGGAAAAGCATATGGATCCAAAGGTCTGTTTTATACATCAGCAAAAATTGTGTAACTTGGGAACACACAAATATGCTTTTTGCATGCTTACAACCTATTGCTTTATAGGCTTAGGAGAGATCCTATTGCATTTCTATGTTCTTTTCCTTTGTTGTGAAAAAATTCCTTTACATGGGTTTTAAAAGAAAAATGTTTTGAATGACTTCCAGTATCTAGAGTATCATTTTTTAGCACCCTATAGTTTGTCATGAGTGCAAGAAAGGATGTGTTAAACTTATAATAAAGAACATAGTGGGTAGGGGTTTCCTGCAATGAACACAAATGACTTGTCAACCTCAGGGCACAAAATGCTTTGGGCAGATCACTGTCCAAAATGAAACAGTAAATAATATTGCAACTTGATGGATTGAGTCAAACTCCTGGCTTTAATACAGAATTATAGCTAGTGTTGCAACCATGCATGGTCCCAGCAGATGACCAACATTTGCCAAGAAGGCAAAAGGGATATCAATGGCATCTGGAGCAAATTTAAGTGACAATCTCATAAAACCTCCACTCACAATGGTAGTCCTACCATTGTTTTAAATCATCTGGACATTCTGACAATTGCAGTGAATATCACATGATATGATACCACATTCAGGTATCCAGCTTGCTATAGTTCTAGATTTAAAGGGCAATTATAGTGAGAAAATTGTTTTTTTTAGTTTCTTTAAATTCTACATAGTCCCCGAGATATAAGCCTTTGAATATGCTGTGATTTGTAGGAGCTGCTACACCTCATCTGTCACTCAAAGGCACACACCCACACAATCCAAAGCTCCCCTGCAGTACTGTCACACACTCTCTCACCCACACTATATGTACCATGTGCAACATATAGTCAAATGCTGTAGTGCTAAACACAATCAATAAACCATTAACCCAGCAATATGAGCATAACACACTATAAAAAAACCCTGCCCCCCAAAAAAATCTTGTATACATACAAAACCAGTGACTCAAATGGAACACTAATACAGTATATATAATACAGTAATACAGACTATATACCAAACAAGACAGTGCAATCTATGAAATATATAGACTAAAGCAACTGAAATGTAACAGGACAACAAGCAGTGTCACTGTGTTTGTGAAGGTCTCACTACAAGCTGCTGTTACACTGACTCTCTCTTCAGTGATTATGATCTCAGCTAAGCAGGGGGAGAGATATGAACTTTAGGTAAAAAGTAAATAACAATTAGCAAAGTTAGAGAACAGGCAGAGTTCAGTAAATTACTTAAAGAATCTCAGCACCACTTGTCCTCCTCTCTCCCCCTCTGCCCCTCCCTTCAGCATATTGCTACTTTATTCCACACTTTGATTGCTTGCAGTCTAGCTCTGGAAGGGAGGGGTCAACAGGATGTCAGCACTTCATTTAAAGTCCTTTCAACTGACAATGCTCGGACTCTGTATACAGCCCGTCACTGCTTGAGTGGGAGTAGACAGAGAGGGGAGGGGGACTACACAGCCTGGTACAAACTTCTGCCAGTGTGAAGAAACGAAGCCACATAGAAACATGAAAGTAAGGCAGCTTATACTAAGTGATCTATACATTGTATACAGACAAAGTTTTTTTCCCCACTATAGTTGCCCTTTAAAACAAAGGGGAAGGTCTACAACTTGTAGTATCAGAGCCCATCAGGAGACGAATTCTAAGATAAAATAAAATATTGCTGCATTGCAAGAATTCATTTAGAATTCAGGAAAAGACTGGGTTCTTATTGTTCTGTTTCTATGAAGGGCTATATATAAATCTGAAGCTAGTGTCCAGGGAGTTTAGTGTAAACACAATCCTCTATTTTCCACTTGTTCTCTGTTCATGATAAAGGAAAATGGACAGGTTGGAGCTTTTTGGGGGGGCTCAAAATAAGATTTCTTGGTTGGTTTTTGGGATTTGTTCCTTAAAACCCTGAATATCATGCTGAAACATGTTTACACTAACCAAACAATGTTAAAAAAGTTTAACGTTTCTGAAGCTTAAGATCGGTTTCAACACAAAAGGTACCAAATGACACAGGAAGTAATGTTTTTCCAATTCTCTAGAATACGCATTTGATTGGTCATTTTATTTTGTACAATTATTCCAAAGAATAAGCATACTGCAAAAAAAATGTTACGGGGTATTTGGCAATAGAAAATGGCAACACAATTAAAAGGGAAAACTTACAATTACACAAATATATTTTATTTCCACCAAAGCTTGTTTTCCTGTTTTACCATACTCGATAACCACAGAAATGACTTCTATGGCACAAAACCATTGTGGGCATCTATCAGTAATCACCACGTATCAGATCACCTGTATCTGAAGTCACTTTGTGTACGTCTTTCATACATTTAGATTCTGTGTATGACAATTAAGCACTGTGCAGAGTAGCAACTAAAATGATTTTTGCTTTATCCCTCCATTTGTATAATGCAATAAGAAGCATGCATGCTTAATGCCACAAACCAATTTCTGTCAATAAAACTATGTTATTCCTTATTTCATATAAGAGATAAAGATGCATTTGTGTAAAATTGCTTTATTTTTTTATTCTTTGGAGATTTGCAGCAATATGCACCAAAATGGCATTTTGCTTGCACATAAAAATTTCAAGCAATGTCTAGTGTGGAAGCTTAACCCTTTCTATCTGGGAAGGGTGGAGCAATATATTGCAATGCCTTGCAGATCATCCAGCACAGACGGGTAATAGAACATGCTGAATGTCCATTTCAGATACGCAAAATATAAATCACTTAGAGTGCACTTTGGGTTATGTACCACAGAACAGATATCTATAATACAGAGAACATTTGTACATAACAAATTGTATTTATTTCCATGTATTTTGTAATTAAATTGTACACTAAACTACAGAATAAAAGCTTTTTCCAGATGTATGCTTAATTAAAGATTTCTATTCTTTCATACAGTATGTAAACATTACAGTTGCCAATAAAGATTTATGACTATAAATGGACCTGGCCTTTCTAATTCTATTACAATTAGAACATGCTACACACATTAAAAGAAAAACTAAAATGTCAACTATAAAAAAGCCAAGTGATTCCCCAAATAGTACAAACATAGGATGCAGGTTTCACTCTGAAATGGGTTAACAACCTGCATTATAAATTTGCACTATTCTAAAAGGTAATGAAGGGATCTTAGGAATGTTCCTGCTCTACTGGGGTTACGGGATTAAAATCAAGTCAAGGAAGATACTGGAAAGTTTAATAAGTTAACCTTCTAGAGAATGTTTCAAGGACTGACATAAGTAGTAACCATCATGGATTTAGGAGGAATAGTTATAGATCTTGTCAAACTAACTTGCTTGACCTTTATGAGGAAGTAAGTAGAAATTTAGACTCTGCATATCAGTAGATGTAGTTTACTTTTGCAAAGGCTTTTGATACAGTCCCCCATAGGCGACTAATGTGTAAGCTAAGGTCTGTTGGTCTGGGGAGTTACATTTGTACATGGATAGAAAATTGGTTAAAGAATAGGATGCAGAGAGCAGTTGTTAATGGGGCTTCATCAATATGGACTAAAGTGGTAAGTGGGGAGCCACAGGGTTCTGTGTTGGGGCCGCTTCTATTTAATCTATTTATTAATGATTTGGAAGTGGGTATTGTATATTGTCAGTAAGGTTTCTGTGTTTGCTGACTCAAATCTTTGTCGACCTTTAAAAACTTCAGAGGATGTGCAAACATTGCAGGGGGGTCTAGATTAGATTGTCACATTGGGCTGCTAAGTGCTTGTACTATGAATGGCTGTGTTAAAGGGGAAGTTCAGTGCAGATACATATGCTTTTTTCATCCCAATGACCTTAAAGGGCAACTCCAGCCCCGAAATGAAAACTTACATACAGGTAAATCACCCCCCAAAACCCTGAATGGGAATAGTTTGAAATCTGTAAGTCTAACCTGAAATCCTGCACATCAGGACGATGCCCCTGATTCTGCTTCCCGGTTCTTTCAGTTAGTAATGGTCAGTTATGGATTCAACAGTTGTCATGCCACAGCCAATAACTGAATGTTAATCCCCTGTCTGCCCCTTCTGAGCATGCTCAGGCTCAGTACAGCCTTCTAAATTGCTCAGTTTCCATTAGGCATCCAGAAGCATAGGAGGCATACAGTAATGAATTCATAGGACAAACTATGATATATCAACATATTTTAAAGAGGCCATTCTTTCTAAAAGATGTTCTTATGAGGGTGGAAATGCCCTTTAATCTGCCCATTCAGCATTGTGTCTGTGTATAAATAAATGCAACCGAAATACTGACTTCCTGTTTGCAGGACCCCTAATAGATACCATTATGGTCTTGCCCTTGACCCAGAGCCTGGGTTGATTCAGTTGCTCAGTAGAGATCTGAGCATCTTTGACCCATCCAACAGTCAATCATTAGAAATTACTGTTAGGAACATTCCAAGGAAGTGGTGCATCCTGGGAAGAAGGACCGTTAGAACCTAAAATGTCAGCTCACTAATGTCAACAGCAGGGAACAGCAAAGGGTATGAAATCAACTGATTTTCAAAATGGGAAAAAATATGTAGAATAACTAAGAAAGCATTACACAAACTAACAATTTAACAAATATTGATAATTTCCACTGAACTGTCCCTTTAAGTGAATCTCTGTTATCCACCTAAACTCCAAGATCCATTTCCAACAAACTTAAAGGTAACAAGCAGTGCCAGGCGAGCCAGCATGGGTTCTCTTTTGTATAAAGAGAGGTATGGATTTATGAGAGGAAAATGTTCTTTTACCTCTTTACAAAGCATTGGTAAGGCCTCATTTGGAATCCTGTGTACAAATAGGACATCTTTGAAATGGAAATGGTTCAGAGAAGGGCAACTAAGTTAATAAGGGGGGAGATTGAATATGAAGAGACTGGAAAAGTTACAATTATGTACGCTGGAGAAAAGGCGCTTGCGTGGGAATATGATTAATGTGTATAAATACATTAACGGGCCATACAATAAACTAGCTGGGGCATTGTTCACTAATAGGCATGTTCGGGTGCGTTGCGATTGCGATTTGCGTTCCGCATTTTAAACCGCAATCGCATGCGTTTTTCAATACTTAAGGGTACTTAATTTATATACTTAATACTTAATTTATTTACTGTAATCAAAAAAAAAACAGAATGCTAATTGTTTATAAACAAGTTCATATAATCTACTACATATATTAAACATGAATCAATAATTCATAATTAGTACCATAAATTACATATGAATCAATGATAAATACCATACATAATTCCATAAATCAATATTTAAATATACACTCTCAATACCGATATACCATATATACACGAGTATAATCCAAGGTTCTCAGGCTTTAAAAATAGCCTGAAAACCGAACCTCAGTTTATACTCTGTTTAATCACTTACCTTCTCAGCCATTCGGCAGCTGCTCGCTATGCATTCACTGAACTGCCGGCTGACATTACTAATCGGCGCATGTCTCACTTCCCGGCAAAGAGTAGTGACATCAGGCAGCAGAGCAGTGGATGTGGAGCAAGCAGCCTGCCGGATTACTGGAATGAAGACTGCCCAGGCAAATTACAACTTAACTAGAGAGATGAGACCGTAATCCCATACAGTAACCCCCAATTCCTTGCCACTGCAGATGATTGGAAACTATAATTCCTAGCAACTAAAGCATGCTGGGAGTTGTAGTTTCCAAACATCTGGAGTATCACGGAAAGGGGATTACTGTATGGGATTACTGTCCATTTAAAGGGCAACTGATGCCTCAAAACAATACAGAATCAGGAGGATGGTATCTATTGTTAAAGGTTAAGAATGCTGTAAAACAAACAAGTTTAATTGGAAGCTGCAGCTTTAAAAAAAACTTTTGCCTTTTTTCCCTATGCCCGTTCAGAGCCTACCTTTCCTGCTTTAAAGTTGCAGACATCTTGAATCTGTATAGGTGAATGGTGTAGCTCTGCTCCTCTGAAGTCTCCTGGTTCCTCCACCTTCATTAGCCATAAAATGTAATCTTAATTGGTTCCGGTTGCGCACATGACGTCCGTGCATGCACGTACGTGACGTCAAATCGCCGTGCTTGCGTGGTGAGATGACGTCATGCAGATGTCCATGCATGCAACGTCATGCGTGCGCATGCGGTGAGGGTGCACACGCGATTGGAACCAACGAGATTACCTTTTCCTAGGGTGCTGGTGATGTCACAGCTCACAGTGCTACCCTTTATACTGTTATAGATTAAAAAACATTTGTATGTTTGTTTTTCTGAAAAAATATGCACCTAACACCAAATAAATACAGTGGTGTGAAAAACTATTTGCCCCCTTCCTGATTTCTTATTCTTTTGCATGTTTGTCTCACATAAATGTTTCTGCTCATCAAAAACAGTTAACTATTAGTCAAAGATAACATAATTGAACACAAAATGCAGTTTTAAATGATGGTTTTTAATATTTAGTGAGAAAAAAAACTCCAAATCTACATGGCCCTGTGTGAAAAAGAAATTGCCCCCTGAACCTAATAACTGGTTGGGCCACCCTTAGCAGCAATAACTGCAATCAAGCGTTTGCGATAACTTGCAACGAGTCTTTTACAGCGCTCTGGAGGAATTGTGACCCACTCATCTTTGCAGAATTGTTGTAATTCAGCTTTATTTGAGGGTTTTCTAGCATGAACCGCCTTTTTAAGGTCATGCCACAACATCTCAATAGGATTCAGGTCAGGACTTTGACTAGGCCACTCCAAAGTCTTCATTTTGTTTTTCTTTAGCCATTCAGAGGTGGATTTGCTGGTGTGTTTTGGGTCATTGTCCTGCTGCAGCACCCAAGATCGCTTCAGCTTGAGTTGACGAACAGATGGCCGGACATTCTCCTTCAGGATTTTTTGGTAGACAGTAGAATTCATGGTTCCATCTATCACAGCAAGCCTTCCAGGTCCTGAAGCAGCAAAACAACCCCAGACCATCACACTACCACCACCATATTTTACTGTTGGTATGATGTTCTTTTGCTGAAATGCTGTGTTACTTCTACGCCAGATGTAACGGGACACGCACCTTCCAAAAAGTTCAACTTTTGTCTCGTCGGTCCACAAGGTATTTTCCCAAAAGTCTTGGCAATCATTGAGATGTTTTTTAGCAAAATTGAGACGAGCCTTAGTGTTCTTTTTGCTTAAAAGTGGTTTGCGCCTTGGATATCTGCCATGCAGGCCGTTTTTGCCCAGTCTCTTTCTTATGGTGGAGTCGTGAACACTGACCTTAATTGATGCAAGTGAGGCCTGCAGTTCTTTAGATGTTGTCCTGGGGTCTTTTGTGGCCTCTCGGATGAGTTTTCTCTGCGCTCTTGGGGTAATTTTGGTCGGCCGGCCACTCCTGGGAAGGTTCATCACTGTTCCATGTTTTTGCCATTTGTGGATAATGGCTCTCACTGTGGTTCGCTGGAGTCCCAAAGCTTTAGAAATGGCTTTATAACCTTTACCAGACTGATAGATCTCAATTAAGTTATTTTTTAACTTATTTTATAAGGGGGGCAATCACTTTTTCACACAGGGCCATGTAGATTTGGAGGTTTTTTTTCTCACTAAATAATAAAAAACATCATTTAAAACTGTATTTTGTGTTCAATTATGTTATCTTTGACTAATATTTAACGGTTTTTGATGAGCAGAAACATTTAAGTGTGACAAACATGCAAAAGAATAAGAAATCAGGAAGGGGGCAAATAGTTTTTCACACCACTGTAACTTTGAAGTAGGTATGTGCATAGAACAGATTAAACCATCTGAAAAGATTTTTACTGCAGGGTGTTTGTTTAAGAGAGGATAGATTTATAACTACAACATCAACATCAAGTAAAAGTGTTAAGGTGGTGGTAAAGGTAAGAATTAAAAACAAAGGTAAGTTAACAGAATCCAGCATTTAACCAATAAGAACAAATTCAGCGAGAAAAGGGATGCACTACAGATATAAGGGGCGAGCAACAAAAGCTTGTAATACACACACAGCAAGGTGTTTAAATTCGACTGGTTGCACAATTTCAAGCTTAAATCAAGATAATGCAGCCATCTATGGGATTATCAGAACATTCTCCAACCAGTCTGAAACCCTTCTGCCTGACCGACTCTCTAGCACAGTTATATGTGGGCTTGGTACTTCCAATTGACTAGATCAGAAGACCAGTGTATGCCATGCCAGGCGTAAAACTATAAATCGCCAAATGTCCCATTTTGTGATTTCAGATCTAGATCAGTAAAAATAATAATATTCAACTTAACATTTAATGTACAAAAGGAAAATGTTACATTTTCAAAACCAGAAATAATATTTAATAAAGTTAATTTGGAAAATAGGAATATGTACCTGGCTAACTACGGCAATGTGCCTTTATGAGAAGGCAATTAAGGAAATCTGAATCTACGATTGCTACGTATGTACATTGAAATCCCATAATGTGAATTGGCTTCTATAGAAAAATCACATCAAAATCTCTATTATAAACATTCCCTCTCTTTAGTGACTGTGTTTCTGTTGCCCTTTCCCTTTAATATCACCCTCTTGTCCCCACGGAATACAAATAAATACATGGAAATGAACACAGCGGCTGTGTCTCTGAATCATTTCTGTGCTGTTGGAGGATTCAATGGAAAGCTTGCCGACTGCTGATCTGTAATCACCAGGCTGTCTGTAACCATGTTGTTACTTCAGGGAAATTATGCTCTGATGCAGGAGAGGATATTAAGATAGGCATCAGCCTAGGGAGCAGAAAATAACACAGACGGCACAGCCAAACATATAAATCAACAGTATTGTCATCATATGCATGAACACTACTTACCTTTGTATAAACTTATATACCACCATTGATGCCCCTTAACAGACACTGGCAAGATTTGTGGTATAAAATATCCAAAGAGTCCACTTAAAGGGCATCTATACTGAAAAACATGTTATTTGAATTGACCATTACTGGAAACTTTAATTCTTCCCAAACACCCCTATCATTTCTGCCCCCTATTTCTTTAGATATCCAATCTAAAACTTCTTATATTTCAGCTGTCAATCAGGTTCCTTGTCGTCAAAACTATTCTGTGAGCAGTTTTGCTGTAGCTAGAATGAGTGACAAAGTTTTGACAGTTGGGATGCTGTATGCAGGCTTGACAGTTGGCTTGTGGGGAAAAAAAGTCAGGTCAGATGGAAGTGGTTAAAAGAGGGAGTGGGGATACAGCTCCTAAACAAAAAGTGTGCTGGATTGAAGGCATGCAGCAACACACGCAAATCAGAGCAAGTGCTACTTGCATGTATTCAATTATAGATTAAGATGAGGCAAAGTAATTTTTTCAGTATAGTGTCCCTTTAACCACCAAGATTTCAAACTGCTTTTGCTTACCTATATTTTAAAATAATCTAAGTCTGTATTGTTTTGTAATGTTAAATAAATATGAATAGCATATTAAATTAAACTTTAATATAGGAATGTACCCGTATAATCTTAGTATATGGTAATTAACACATCAAACTACAATAAATATATAAAAAATTCTACTGAACAATAACCTGAATGAGGTCCTTAAGGGGAAGCCTAAGATTTTCTTCACCCAATCTAAGTGTCTCAAAATCATACTTGCTCCCAGTATGTTAAGAAAAAATGTTGTAACACTCAAAAGGCTGGTAGGGCTGTTTAAATGTGGGTCCTGTAGGATTTGTGAGTTTATTAAGAACACTAAAACATATTAGGATCCATCTGGTAAACTGAGAAAATATAAAAAGTTCCTCAATTGCCATTCGAAAATGGTCATATACATGATAATTTGCCCATGTGGCTTAAAGGGACGGTAAACTCCCCTAAACCCCAAAAAAGAACTATTTGCCATTTGTTTCTATGTTAGAACGCTTATTCTCACCTCCCTGTGAATAGGACGCTCGGGGACCTGGAACTTACCTTACCCGCCGCTCCACTCGCAGCCGCTCCTTTACTGAACAGCTGTTCTCTCCCGATCGCGCGCCTTATATTTTGTATTGGCGCGCATGCGCCTAATATAGGGCGCGTGGTCGGGACAGAGCGGCTGTCAGTGAAGGAGCGGCTGCGAGTGGAGTGGTGGTAAGGTAAGTTCCAGGTCCCCCGAGCGTCCTACTATTCACAGGGAGGTGAGAATAAGCGTTCTCACCTCCCTGTGAATAATAGAAACAAATGGCAAATAGTTCTTTTTTGGGGTTTAGTGTTCCTTTAATGTACCGTATATTGGTAAAACGATCCATAATAGGGTAGTTTATCACCGTAAGAGTTATCCCGTGCCTCCCATTTATGAACATTATCAACATAAACACAGTGCTACCTTTAAGGATAGCCAGGTATTGATTTTGGACCAGTTGTATGTTACTGGTTTTCATAGGGGTGGTGATTGCAATAACAAATTATTAAGGTTAGAGACTGATTTTCACCTATGATACCTTGCTTCCAAAAAGGTTTAAATGATAAAATTGAACTGAGTCGCTTTCTTTATATATAGTTTAAATACTTTTTGTATATTATTGATTTGTGTGTTGTTTTAACAAATGGTTCATCCCATTCATTTAAATATGTTCTCAATCTGTAATTAAGATTATGCCTGATGAAGTTTATCTAAATGAAACGCGTTGCATGCCTTTTTATCTCATATTTATGATGTACTTTTGATAATATTTTTATATGAGTTGTATAATGTGATTTTTATACCGGATACTTTTGTAGATCCTGTTTGAGAACAACGGAACCGACTGTACGTGTTCCGATCCTCCCCCTGGTTTGCATTTCAAACTACCCGCCTTGGAGACCATGTGATCGCTCTTCCCTGCAACCAGACCTTGTGGATTGTGCTGCAGAGAGGAAGTGATCGGGTACAGTGCAGATGTGGCCGGAGTGATATTTTGCCCTATCTAGGATCCTTTGTTGAGCTAGGTGGTTTGATTGCTACAGGGAGTGGGGGCCGGTATCACCTACAAGTTTGGTATCCGTTTGGGTCCTGCGAAAAAGGTAGATATCTGAAAGGATTATATGCTTATATGTTTTTGCATTGTTTGGACATCGTCCTCTGTGTGTAGAGACTTGGACTGTTGATTATGAGGACTATCTTTTATCCTAATATTTTTCAGTGAGATCTACATTGCATTTAGATATAATTATTGTTCACTAGAAATTTTTTTTTTTATATTTATTGTAGTGTAAGGTGTTAATTATCATATAGTAAGATTATAAGGGTACATGCCTATATTAAAGTTTCTTTTTTGGTTTATCCCCGCTATTCATATTTATTTATTGTGGATAATTAGGGTATGTTCCCCTATTATCGTTTGGTTGTGTGTGGGACCCACACAGCTGTAGCAGGTTACCATAGTTCTTTTTTGGTTTTCTAATTATCTATTTTGTAATGTTCTAAAATGTCTCATGTTCTGAGATAATTAAGCAGTAACAATGTCAGAGAATGTTCTATTAGACATTTCATTTTCAGACAGTATCTTAATGCTTTCTTATTTATTAAGTGCTTGTGAAAAAATAAACACCAAATCAAATCACCTAATGTGCAAAGTCACAGAAGAACAACAAAGAAGAGAGCAGAACACAAACAAATATCATACAAAAGACAAAAAAAAAAAAAAAAAAAGGAAAAGTCCCAGTTTAAGCAGATATTTGTGGCGCCAAACACAGTCCTCACTTTTATATGTACAGGAAGATACAAGGCAAAGCTTTCCACAAAATGAAGCGTTAAAACCAGTTTAAATGTGAAAAAGTTTTAGAGGTTCTGTTTTAGTTTTCTTTTCCATGCTTGCTATGGCAATCCCTTATTCAAGTAGAGGTTTGGTTGGAACAGTTCCTCCATGGTAAAGTTTTGACTTTAAACTTTCAAGTTTGAATAGAAAAAAGGTTGTATATAACCAAGCAGAACATCCATAATGTTCCTTTAATTAACAAGTTATATAAATTGCTGGATACATATTTAAACCTGTGCGTGCCAAACATTTGAAAACATATGTATAGATCCTACGATATGCATTTATTTATTTAATAAAAATCACCAATACATGTTTTCTGAATAATCTGGTAGATTAAATTAGAAAAAACAGAAGACTGTTTCCATGAATGCAGAAAACAAGAACTGGTGTAGGGTCACAAGGTTTTGGAAGCTAGAAAGCCGAAGCAGAGCCATGTCATTTAAAGGGTGGTTTACATAGCATAAAGCTAACAAATGTGTGCATGCTCCAAGTCTACATGACCCAGCATGAGCTTTTTACAGCTCTGTAATTAAGAGAATATATAATTTAAATGGAGGTTATTCTGCCACCTGTAAGGTAAAAAGGCCTGACTCTACACTAGATGCAATCTACCTTAACTAACTTATAGCCCCTATTTATCTAAGGAACTGAAAGTTTTGCTTTAATTTCACCGACAGCTCTAAATGTTAAATATATGATAAAGACAAAACCACACTTAACAGGTTTCACAAACCTTGCCAATTATTATAGTGGAAAAGTGTGTTTTTCTAAGAGAAACTATAGTGACAAATGCCAAAAATGACCTATTAGCATTCTCATATTAAAGTCAAAAGGAAACACAAATTGAAATAATGGCATCCATTGACAGTTACATAGTCCCTACAGACAATGTTATACTACAAAACATTTGGTGTTTTGTCCAAGGAAAAGAAGCACCAGCATTTACTTGTGAAATGTTCTTCATGGTAATGCCTCTGATCTCTCTTTTTTACCTAATTTGCTATTGCAATAGCTATTTTTGTCAAGTCAATGGCGTTAGGACTTGGATATCCTTTAGGTGCAGGCTGTTTTAGGTTAAAAAATCCTATGAAATTACAATTCAGGAATGAGTAGGACTTAACACCTCAAAGTCAGAACAGGTTTCTTTAAATGGATCTCTCATTACTGAGCCAAGATGTAAACATGAATGCATATCATCCAAGTTCTATTCCGAAAAACAGCAATGAGGTAGATACTGTTGGAGGTAGTCAGAAGTCCTCTGAAGAACATAGATCAGAAAGCCTGTGTTACGGTATGTGCATTACGTGCTTTAAAAGTGTACAGTATTTACCACATAAAAATCAAGTTGAATCGAGAAAAGAACCCATGTGCCACACTAAAATAATTAAGAATTTTGTTTTTTTCTTCAGCGTAAAATCGTATTTCTTCCCGACACCTCACCACCTACTGAGTGTTCTTTTCAATCTGTGTAGAAGGTAGCTCTTCTGCAAAACCACAAAACAGCAACATATTGTCCAAAGTGTGTGCTACACAAAATCTAGCATAACCTAATGGGGAAAAAAAAAAAGTACATTAAATTTAAGAAACCTAAAAGTCATCACTGCAAACAATTTCGTCTATATCACTAAAATTTTCAATTACATTTCTATCCGCTACAAAAGGAGAAATAAAAGTGACAAGGTAAGTGATAGATTTGGCTTTGTTCTTTTAATGATTAAAAGCAAAACTGAAATGCAATCAGATTGCTGAAAAAGCTCATCTGTCAATGTAGTTATTATTTCCTGATAAAAAAAAGAGTGGGAGGAGAAAATGTTACTGTACTAAGAGTACTTAACCTGAAAACCTGCCAACCTGAAAACCTTAACAAAAGACAAACTCTCTATTCTGCCTTCAAAGTTAACCAGTGTTAGATTTAAGTATTTATTGGGCCATTCCTGTATACAGAATGCTAATGAAGTGTCAGACAATGGCTACAGAGCGCTCTTACTACATCCAGGGACTGCAGTCTCTCTTTCTCTGAAGCAAGACCCAGGCAAAGCAGGGGTTAAGTAGTCTACCTCCATGGCGGACACTCAAAAATTAAAACAAACGCAGGCTTAGGTTCTCCTCCCCTTACCTTATGCTCTACAGCACAGGAAGCCTGCCTCAGTTTTGTCCCAAAGAGAGTGAAAGGAGTTATACTATAGAAAACAGATAAAACTGGGCAACAGGCTAATTTAACCACGTGGAGTAAAACAAAACCAAAAAAAACTAGGCAATAGGGCCGCCTAATTGATTCATGTTATTTTGAAAGGGAGGGTAGTGCCTGGGTCCTCCTTCGGCTTCAGAGAAAGAGATTTTACCGTAAGTAACAAAATCCTCTTTTCTCTTTCAGCGTTGGGGGACCCAGGTACAGCAGGGGATGTCCCAAAGTCCCAGTCATTCATCCTCTGCTGCTTGCAGCACCAGCCGACCAAGGGTCGCCTCCGCAGAAGCAAACATATCCAATCTATAGAATTTGATGAATGTATAAATGGAGGAGCGAGTTGCCGCCCTGCAAATCTGATCCACGGTGGCCCCACAACGAGCTGCCGACGAAGCACCTAATGCTCTAGTAGAATGGGCTGCAACCCGCAAGGGAGGAGCAGCCCGAACCTCTGCATAACATCGCAGAATGGCATTACGAATCAATCTAGCTAGGGTCTGAAGCAATGCCCTAGAGCCCCTATGGGAGCCCGCCAAGAGAATGAACAGGGCCTTTGAGGAAGGAAAACATTCCGATCTGGCAATATAAATCCGGAGCGCTCTTACTACATCCAGGGACTGCAGTCTCTTCCCCTTAGGAGAAGTTGGCTGAGGATAGAAAGATGGAACAATGATATCCTGACTTAAGTGAAAGGAAGAGACTACCTTGGGAAGAAAAGACGGATGTGGTCTGAGAAACGCCTTATCCTTGTGGAACAAGAGGCAAGAGGGTTCTATAGACAGAGCTGCCAATTTAGGCATTTTTCGGATAGATGTGATAGCCAGTAGAAAACAGTCTTCCATGATAGAAGAGGTAATGATGCCAATGATAGAGGCTAGAAGGGAGGACCCTGCATAACTCAGAAAACCAGAGATAGATCCCATGGTTGAACCGCTTGTGAGGGGGGCAAAGGTGGTAATACAATCCCTTCCTAAAATATTTTAGGGAAAGGAAAGATGGAGAGAGAAGAGACCTTTCCCCAACCCCTTATGATAAAATATTGACCTTCCTATATGTCTATATGCAATCCCTTCCTAAATGGGAAAGATATGCAATCTATAATGCTGAATAGAGGAGACTAAGCTAAGTACTGAGGCAGGTAGATCAGAAGCAGCAGGAGGAAAAGAAGGAAGGAGCCAGAGGAAGAGGTTTTGTGCACCAAGGGGACCACTCTGCTTGCAGAGAGACTGATGCCAGCAGGAAACAGGAATTCCCGCTCCCTGCCACCAATGAGGTTGCGTTTTAGGGGAGATGCCTGCCAGCTAACCGGAGGGAGAGAAAGAGGAAGGACCCCACCCCTGCGATCAGAGAGATTGCGCCAAAAAGTTGCCACCTTAACGAACGGAGAAGGGAGTCGTGCGGACAAGTGCAAAAGCAGAGGCCAAAGGTCTGCACCTGTTTGCCCTCCGGGCATGGCGAGTGGGCTCTCCGCCTGAAATGAGAAGGGGATGAACAGTCTGCCTCTGCATGTCTCCCACGTAGGGAACTGCTGGAGACCCAAGGCAAGACCAGCTGCTCCATTCTAATCTTCTTTGCAGACACAGCAGGAAAAACAGTCCAACTCCTGAAGCGGACACTTGAAAACTGAGGTGCTGCAGAGGATAAGGTAAGGGGAGGAGCATCTAAGCCTGCGTTTATTTTAATTTTCAAGTTTCCGCACTTGGAGGTAGTCTGCTCAACCCCTGCTGTGCCTGGGTCCCCCAAGGCTGAAAGAGAAAAGTATATTATGTAACTAAGAAGGCTTCTATGTTGTTGCCAGTACAACTCACAGTATATGGAGCCTTCAAAGAGCCTTGTAAGTATGTACACCTATTGGCTACCCACCCTCCCCCACTATTCAGTGTCTCTATGCACATTTTTGTATACAGATGTCTCCACAATATGAAAGTCCTCAATAAGACATTGAAAGCTGCTTGTTACCCTCTGGTTTATTTTCCAGCCTGATGAATTGCTGACAGCCTAAAGGTGACCATACATTAGGCCGATTTTATGTAAAATCAGACATTTCCATTGATTGGCCAAAAAAATTTACATTTTCCCGATTTTATTATGCGGCATTAGATCGTAATGACTATCAGGAAAGTCATTTTTTTAAGTCAATTGGCAAAATGATTGTAGTGTTTTCTGAAGTTCCGATTAAATGTTAATGTAATTAGACGACATTCAACATTAAATCACAAAACAAATTGAATGTCGAACAATATATATGGTACATCTTAGTACAATTAACATTGTACATCTGTCTTTCAAAGTATCAATTGATTTAAGATCGTAATTACGATCGTAAGAGTGTATGGCCACCTTAACAGGAACAACACAAATTAGTCGGCTGATTGTACTGTCTTTTTTGCTTCTATTCTGTTCCTAGCAAAAGATAAACAGGGTTATTCAATAACAGTTCTTATTGTTAAAAATGGTGCCCCAACCAATCAGATGTTAGCTTTCAAATGTTAAATAACATCTGATTGGTTGGGGCAAAAGTAGCACAATTTTTAACAATAAGAACTTTTATTGATCTCCCTGAAAGTTTCTAAATTACCCATTTTCTTTTCATTACCTCTAGTAGATTAGCAGGCTAACCCTCCGATTTTAGAAACTCACAGCCAGTGAGGTTACAGGTTAAAATCCCCAAGACTTACTTTCCAATCAAGCATTGAGGAACCCCCCAAAATTTCCAAAGTAACTGCAAATTACTCTTTTGTTTTTTGCATGAAAAGAAACATGTGGGAGAACAGAGATTGTTTTAATACACCATTTCCCACTGTTAAATCTCTGTTCTGCATTTAAGAGGCAGGATCTGCTGTAACGTTCTGACAAACTAGTCTTTGTGTTGTAACACAATTAGCTGTTAGCTTCTAGGCGAATAACAGGCTGCAGAGAGATGAATTAAGGAAGAGGAGCCCTAATACCCACAGATTTCAAAATTAATCAAGCTTGTTATATCTTTGTGATTGTGTTCTGCCTTTTGGGAAAATATCTGGTAAATTCAGTTCCCTTTACAAAAAATATGCAGAATACCTACATATGTGCATATGTATAATATAAATATTTCTTCCCCCCCCTTTAAATACTATCTGCCTCTTTCACTATGAGCTGTTGACAGTGGTTCAATTCATTCTGCTTTCTGATATAGTAATAATCTAACATTAACCAACTTTTAAGCTAAATTATTCTGTAATAAATCACATGACCATGCACATTACATAATATATATATATATATATATAATGATATAGGAGCACTCCAGGGAACTTTTAATAAATGTTATTGAAGCAACACGAAAGTGGCAACGTTTCGGCCCTGTGCTTGGGGCCTTTATCAAGCAATGTGATACAACACACTGTAAATAGGGAGTATACTCCTGCCTCTCTCTCTGACATCATACATTATGCATTTAACCCCCAAAGAAAGTGAAACTGCTTTTTTTCATAAAAAAAAAAAAAACCCAGCATAGTTAAAAACCGACACTCTAAAAAGTGCTACTTTTAAAGTGCATAAGATTAAAGTGCTACATAATTTTTTATAACTTAAACATGACGTTGCACAGTTTAAATATATGGCAATAGACCATGTACTATTATCACATCAGGGAGGTGATAGATCCAAGAAGTTGCTCCAACGGGAGGCATATTGGATTAGAACTTTAAATACAATTAATCCACATGGACTAAATGAAAATAATTCCTTTTTTTTAGGTGTTTTTTGAGTGAACGTTAAACCCGTGTACATATGAGTAATTTGCTTATAGGATACTGTTCTGAGGAAGTATATTTATTAAGTATATATAATATTAATATAATCACAGTAATTAATTTAGCACAGTATGTGTAGTTATTTAACTCAGCACAGTAATAATTATATAATTTTTTTTATCTTTTTAAGCTGTCACTTTTATTTAAGAATAAGCCGAAATTGGAGGCACTATAATATTTAACACTTTAAAGTTAGTGTTTAGCACTTTATTATGTAGCACTTTAAAATGTGCTACTTTTGAAGTGCATAAGATTAGAGTGTCAGTTTTTAACTATGCTGGTTTTTAACTATGACACTATAGAAGAAAAAAAAGCAGTTTCACTTTTTTTGGGGGTTAATTGCTTAATGTATGATGTCACAGAGAGGGAGGAGTATACTCCCTATTTAAGTTGCACACAGTGTCTTGTATCACATGGCATAATAAAGGCCCCAAGCATAGGGCCGAAATGTTGCCACTTTTGTGTTGTTTCAATAAAATTTATTAAAAGTTTCCTGGAGTGCTCCTGTATCATATGTCTTATTTGGAAATCCATAGGAACACTGCTTCAGCAAGGATTGAGTGCCACCCATCATTGTTTATATGGTGCACATAAACATATGCACACAATTTTTAAATGTGCTCATAAACGACAACTTACCATACAAGGCATTTCCTAAATTGTCTGTGGCACAAAATGAGCTGGAGGTGTTGGAGTTGTTATATAACCAACTTGGTGGATATGTCCAGCATTTACAGCATTATGTATACGAGGTGAACTGCTATATGATGGACTAACAGGATGCCAAGGTCCTACATAATGATAGGTGGGCACCACAGGCATGCAGGAGTCAAAACCAGGTAAGGGAGGTTGATTATAAGGATCGCTGACCAAAGGGTAATAAACTGTTCCAGGAGGGGGAGGCATAGGATCCACACTGGGAAAGGGACCTATAAAATAAAATAATTTATTTCAGTGAGGAAGAAGACAAAAAAAAACCCACACAAAAAATTTTGATGATGTAAATACATATCCTTCAACTTTTTCATTTCTTGATCAGAATGATGGTATTATTCCAGTGGAGTGGGCTAAAGCATACTCTTGTTTATTGAGACATGCTTTAATAAAGGTTTCTAAATGACATGTACAGTAGTGCAGTTGTATGCTAACATAAAATAATACTTTTTTAGATATTTATTTAAAAAAAAGCTAAGGAAGTGGTAGGGAGCAGCACAAGGACATTTAGATACAAAAAAAAATGTAATTAGTTAAGTCCCTTTACTTACCTCCAGTTTCCAGAGCAACAGGTCTGCTCTCATTGTAGATTGGAGGCACAGACTGGTCAACAACAGACACTGACTCTGGAAAACCTTGGTATGGCTCTACAGGTGGAGAAGGCGGTATCTGCTGGACATACACCATGGAGTGCCAGAAACTCTGGTGATAACACTGTGTATGCAGACAATTTAAATGATGAGCAATTTGTAAATACAATGTAGAAACAAAGAAAGGCTAAAAAAAAAAAAAAAAAAAGAAACATATCAGCCACCCACATACAATTTCTTGACAGGACCCTGAACCTGGGGTTCTGGATCCCATACTAGATAAATTACCAGGCCCCCTATACTTTATACAGCCATTTCTGGCACCTATTCTTTTACACAGCAGTTATTGGCTCCCTTTATACAGTGATTACTGGGCCCCTATACTTTATATAGCGATAAATGGCCTCCTATACATTTGTACAACAATTACTGTCCCTCTATACTTTATAAAGTGATGACTGGCTCCCCTATAATTTATCAGCAATTACTGCCCCCCTTTAATTTATCAGCAGTTACTGGCCCCCAGTAATACTTTATACAGCAATTACTGCCCTTGGATATTTTATATAGCAATTACTGGCCCCTATGCTTTATACAGAAGTTACTGGCCCCTATGCATTATACAGAAGTTACTGGCCCCTATAGTTTACATAGTAGATAATGCACTCCCTACTGTAAATTATACGCACATTATAAGTCTCCAAGAAGTTCCATGGCCACAAAGGGCACGGAACTCAAAGGTGATTTCAAATATCCGAATACTTTTTTTAGGGGGTACATGATTTATTAAAATCCCCCCCCCCCCCTCATTGAAGCACATTCCTGGCCTCTGTTTGTGCAACCCTCTGTTCATACAGAGAGTTACTCATAGACAACTGCTGCCACTGCTCCTCCTCTTCCATTTACGGCTTGCACAGAGCATGCTCAATCGTGCAAGTGAACTCTTCACCAAAGTGGAGTTTTCACTTGCGCAATTGAGTTGCGCATGAAAAACAGCAGTTGTGTTTGGGGCAGATAACTGACAAGTGACCAGTTTTTTGTTTTAAGGGTGGACTTGCTCCATAAAAGGTCAGCCCTCCTGTTCACCAGCCAGTATTTAAGACTGAAAGGTGGTCAGGGGCCACACATAAGTCAAATGGGTTGGGCACCCCTGGTTTAGAGCTTTGCACTTCAGCAGGATTTCTAGCTGGGTAGAAGATTGGGACAGATTGGGACAGGCAGTGGAGAACCTCAGCAGAATAACCCTGCTCTTCGGGTCCTTCAGGACCTCAGGACCCATACAGGCGTACCTTCTATACCCCAATAGTGGCCCTACTTGAAAAATTACTCACCTGCTTGAAACAAAGCACCAGATTTAAATGTAAAATCATTATAAACTAAATATGTAATGCTCAACTCTGCGCACACAATCAGCACTGGACACAAATGCCCCTTTTAAAAAGTGGTCTAAATACCATTAATATTCTATAGATGACCATTAAAAGCTAGTGGGAAAAAAAAAAGATTAAAAGTCAAATTATACACGCATTTCTTTATTTTTTTAAATAATTTAAATAAATTAACGTTGACCAGATCTGTAAGATTGATTTATACTACCTCTGAATCATTGCTCATTCCGGAACAGCAGTCTTTTAAACTTCAATTTGTGCACTTCCATTTTTAGAGCTGCTATTACATTGTATTACAGGAGTGCAGGCAAGAGAGACCTGGCAGCTCTGAAAGGGAAGTGCAAAAAGCTACCGCGCATTAAAGAAAAAAAACAAAAACATGAAAGTAGGATGGCAAAAGGTACCATTTATGTGACAAAATTATTATATTATTAAAAGGGTTTCTCCAGTGTTTATCACCAATTTGTGTAAAGAATTTAAGCACCGTGTCCTCTGACAGGACCCGTCGGACTCTATTATATGCGCATAAAGTTCTAAGGCTGTCTGGACCGGTCAGAGGACGCGGCGGAAGAGACCAGGTAATTTGCTTAACTTCATTCCTGGCTCCTGAAAGTTTTATTGAAGAACGGGAGGTAAGACACAGCTACTTTACCTCCCGTTCTCCAATAAAAGTGAATAGCAAAAAGTGGTTTTAACCACTGGAGATACCCTTTAAAAAAATATTTAATATATACACAGTATAGTTGCCCAATAACTATGTCTATGACTGCATCCCAGTAATTAAATGCATTTAATTCAAAATCTTCTGCACTATTCCCCAAAATTCTAACATTTTTCATTCCTGTCAACATGCTGAAAGCACTGTCATTTTTGTTTGCAGTGTTTAGCAAGGGCCTGTGTGATAAATTTGAGCGCTGTATCGCTGAGGAGAACACAACATTATTTAGAGAAAGTACTCACCTGTAGACCTAAATTAAAATAATACTGTAAAACCTTTGTATCTGAAAAGAAAAAAAACAATACAAACTGGACATTTAAACAAAATTAGTTTTTTTACATTAAGAACCATAAAACGAGATTTTGTACTTACCATAAAATCCATTTCTTTGAGGCCGATTGGGAGAACCAGACATTACCATGGGGTTAGTTTTTCTTCCAGCAAAAAACAGTCACTTAGAAACAAAGTTGCGACAGAAGCTCTGCCTCCCTCCTCTTAACCTCCTTACACTATGTTTTTAGCTCATAGAAAAGACAGGTACTGCATTATTAAAACTGAGCAATCCTCAATGTGATTAGTGAATTTATATTAAATAGTAGATGAATAAGCCAATTGCTTCTATCCACATTCCTTTAGAATTAAAAAAGGAAAAAAAGGGAGACAATTATATTGTAGAATGTAAGAAAGCGTCTGGTTATTATTCCCCCCAACTGATCTAATCCCCAGTCAAATTGACCTGTATTTCTCACTTGATCATTCACCTGTATCCCCGCTGATACAGTGGGACCCATTTAAAGCTTTTCTACGAGGGCACCTCAACTGCACCATCAAACACATAAAACACAAAACATCTCAGTCTGAGAATGAACTGTCCAGCCGACTAGCAGAAGCTGAAAACAGATATGTAGAAAACCCCACAGAACGATCCAGGGCAGACTGGAACATGGCACAGACGCTGTACAATACAGCTATCACAGAAAAAAACGCAAAGGAAAATGTTTTTTTAACAAAGCCAGATACACGGGAACCAAATCGGCAAAACTCCTAGCTCAACTAGCACACGGCCCAGGAGACACCAACAGTATTCTTGCAGTCAAGGACCCAGACGATAATATAGTCACAAATACACCTGATACTATACAAATATTTACACGCTTCTATCAAACACTATACCAGTCACAACTTGATATACTACCAACACAATTAAAAAGATACCTTAATAATATTGACTTCCCTAGACTCTGCGATAGGGCTCAGTTAGAGGCAGATATCAGTGTCAGAAGTAGTGGAGGCTATGGGAGATATGTCAAATGGTAGATCCCCCAGATCGGATGGTATACCGATTGAGATATATAAAAAATACAGTGAACAGATACTGCCCCAATATTTTCAATTACTACAACACATAATGGAATATCAGACTCTGACACCCTCAATGTATATGAGGCACACATCACACTTATACCCAAACCCTGAAAAGATACACTAGACTGCGGATCATACAGACCCATATCATTACTCAACACAGATTACAAAATACTAACCAAAATACTTTCAAATAGATTTAAAAAAGTAATAACACAATTCACCCAGACCAAACCGGATTTATACCAGCTAAGTCCACCTCAATTAATATACGCAAGACTAATCCACTGTCAGGTTGACCACGACAATGCTGGAACATGTATAATGCTCTACCTAGATGCCCAAAAGGCGTTCGACTCCGTCGAAAGGCCGTATCTGTGGCACTGTATGTATAAGTTCGGTTTCGGCCCCAAATTTGTCGAATGGACCAGTCTCTTCTGTATTCCCAGCCTACAGCTTCACTGCTTATTAACGGAACATACTCCACTCCATTTGCTCTCCACCGGGGTACGAGACAGGGATGTCCACTTTCCCCATATTTATTCACCATCGCAATAGAACCCCTTGCCATACAGCTCAGGGCAGACCGACATATTAAAGGTTTCACACTAGGAGCTAAAACTTCATTGCTTAGTCTATATGCAGATGACTTTATTCTATACTTGGCTGACCCTAATCAATCTTAAATCCTAGAATATAATATCTCCCAATTTGGTCCAGTTTCTGGGTTATATATTAATTGGAACAAGTCAAATCTGTTTACACTAGATCTGGATATTACACTACCACCAAGGATGCAAGGTTTGGTTCCCGTTGTTCAAAGTTTTAAATATCTGGGTATCACCATAACTCAAACACCCGAACAATTCCTTGAACAAAATATATACCCTCTACTAGACTGGGTACGGAACAAGGTTAAGATATGGAAACAATTTCCCATCAATTTATTAGGCCGAATCAATCTGATTAAAATTATAATTCTCCCCAAAGTTTTATATACTCTCCAGCACTCTGCAACTAGAATACCCAGAACCTTTTTCACTGCTTTACAAAGCGCACTGCTCTCCTTGATATGGGGGTCGGGTCGCACGCAAACTATTCCTTCAAATGCCTAAGACCTCAGCTGGTCTTGCGCTGCCAGACTTTTATCTATATTACTTGGCTGGACAGTTCAAATATTTTACAGACTGGGTGGTTCCCCCCCCGCCAGATCCACAAGATACCCCTCCACCCTCAATATATTATATGGAGCGAATGCTTCATGCATATATTCCAACTATACCCATCTCATTCCTAGAAGCCCCAAAGAATATTATACCAGGTGGGGGTACAGCTTTACACAAACAGATGTGGAAGGTTTGTCAGGATACAGCAAAATATTTAGATATATGGGGTGTGTTGGGAGAATCTGTACTGTGGCATAACAATAAGTATCAGGTCCTAGCAAAATTTGGAGCATCTGAGTTTTGGGAAAACAGGGGCATCCTGTATTTCCAACAGATTATACTCAACAATACACTGATGTCATTCCCAGAAATGCAGCGAGAATTTTCACTAGCACACTCAGCTTTGTTCTGTTATCTTCAACTCCAGTATTGCCTTATTTCGGAATTCCAAATTCTCAATATACATATCAGCTCACACCCTATAATTGAAATTCTGAAGGACCGGGCAGAGACACCTTATCTCATGCATATACTCACGTTTAATCAGTCAAAAGTATATTGACATACAAACAACTATGATGCAAAAATGGAACAAATATATACCTACACTAAATGAATCCAACTGGGAATAAATTGCTCAATCACATACACAGGTGTCCCCTTCGGCTAACCATAGAGTCACACGATTTTATATTTTGCATCAGGTCTACCTAACCCCACGCAGACTAGCGCATATATCACCCAACAACTCTTCAAACTGTCCTAAATGTCACGAAACGTCTGCCGATTTTTGTCATCTGATTTGGACCTGTCCCAAGGTCTCAGCCTTTTGGAACAAAAACTCTGACACAAATACTCCATGTACCAGTGCCATCTGATCCCGAATTGTGTATATTGGGGGTTGACGAGGCTGGGGGATGGACAGGTGCACATCTTAAACGGTTACGTAATTCCCTTTTCTATGCTAGATGTACCATAGTACTCACCTGGATGTCCCATCAGGCCCCTAGATGTGGAGTGTGGAAAGCCATGATCAAATCAACAAAATATGGTTACCTTGGTATGAATATATGGGGATACCCATCCCTCCCTCTTCACAACACATGGAATAAACCCTACCCATGTTAATTCCGAAGTTTCTCGTGAAGTGGAAGAGAGACCTATGTTTGACACTCAATCAATATAAAATATCTTTCTATGTTTTATTAAATTGTCTATGTTTTGATTTTTTAATAAATATTGTTACTGAAACAACACTGGTAGAACCGGAATACTATTAATCTGACAAGTGATGCTAAACCAAATGCTACTCAGACAGTGAAAACCCTTCCCCCGTCCCCTCTATCCTTGCCTCTATCCCTCCCCATGTTATATTATTATTGTTATGTTATTTTATTAAATTGTATAACACAGGACACGAATGTATGTTATATTATGCAATTTACCTGTAATTACTGTTGTCAATCAATACAAGGCAATATATGTTTGTGACCTGTTTTTCTAAATAAAACATGTTTAAAAAAAAAAAAGTGTCTGGTTTCTGCTGGAAGGAACTTAATCAAGTAAAGAAAGGTAGTGCAGCACACAACCTTTCTTTACTTGATGGATTACCCTAACCCTCAGGGTTGGGGATTTGGAGGCACCTACCAAGCAGCTGGCCACAGCCAACACCAGTGTGCTAGAGTGATTCTGTACTACTTTGGAAGGAACTTAACCCAATGGCAATGCCTAGGTCCCCCAACTGCCAAAAGAGAAACCTAGTTTAATGAACAAAAAGGAGCAGATTCATAAAACAGCACTATTTTTAAGGACCTACACCATACATCCAAGAATGACATTACTGCCGCACAAGCAAGTAGGTGTCCAACGGTAGCAGCACAATGAACTCTCTCGTTTGCAATAGGATATGAAACTGCTTGAAAATATGCACACAAATGCTACTTTATTACCTTTATCATCCACTCCTTGAGTGGAGAGAGCCCAATAGGAGGCTAAAGTTGAGTGTTGAGGAATCGATTTGAATTTTGGGAAGGATGGCCAGGGGCTGTACAGTATCTATTGAATGAGGGGGGATAACTGAGATAGTTATTAGACCAGTGAACATTTTTTATATCTTTATAAAAACTTACAGTACGGGGTACATTATACAACTAATTGTTTAAAAGAACTAAAGCCTGAGAACAACACATAAGGCAGAGTACAGTGGCATAGCAGTAAGCTGCATTTGACCTCTCATTTTGATATTGCTGCTAAAAATTTTACCTTACTAACTTGAGGTTTGTGTTTTATATCCCAGCATTTCAGTATCACAGTTTGGTCAACGAAATTATGTCCTTTACACATGCTCAGTCCTAAGCTACTGCAAAAAATTGCTACAGATGGTCATGCCTGTTAGTAGCCTCCTTTTATAGGACATGTGACCAAGACCAGGAAATGGGCATACAGTTATTTCATGCCATTTACCGGAGTGGTATTATACAGTGTTTTTGATGGGATGTTTTCATATTCTGGATTATAAAAATGTAGGTTTAGTTCACCATTAACAAAAACATTTCTAACCTCTTGGTAAGTCACTCCCACTTGGATCACAAGAATATGGAGGTGGTGGTGGTGGAAGAGGAACAGTGCAGTCTCCGATTTCTCCAGGGCAAGGAGGCACTAGAAATATTTATTGCAAGTTAAAAACAGAACACGTGTGAGTAACCTATTAGACTATTACAGTATTTAGCTAGGCCACAATGCCTGGCAGTGCAGTCTTATTTGGATCACATCCTTTTGCAATCCACAAGGAATTGCATGTTAATCAGCCTAGCCACTCTGTGCACATTGCGTTCCAACCCGTATACACACACGAACACCACTACTGGCGAGGATTGCATGCAATTAAATTTGGCTATAGGAATGCAAATGCACAAGTAAAAATCGCACGCAAATGCTTTTTTTCTGTGTTTCGTGCAGCCTTAGCATTGCTTGACTTTTTTTATGGATAAACAGACACGCTAAAGCACAGAGGGGAGCAAGGCTTATTATCCTTTGAATGCTGCAGATTGTATTACATACAATCTCCTTATACAAGGGACTAAAGTATGTAAGTGAGAAGATAAGTAGGAAGGTGCAGCAGAATGACTTAAATGTAGGCAACAGTACAGGTGTGTACTGAGTGAAGGTATTTAAAGAAGGGCCCTGAATCTTTGCTTGATGGGAAGCCACTCTATAGACTGCAGTATCGGGGTTGCATGTTCTCTTTTAGAGGAGAGTGAGATGATCCAAACTGCCAAGTTTTAAGATAGACTTTTAGAGATTGAAGCTTGAACTTCAGAGGTTGGTGCAGGAGTGGACAAGTAAATCTGTGCATCATCATTGCATACTGTAGGTGATACCTAAAGCCAAAAGAACAGATTATTTCAAAGTGCCACAGTTGACACACATTAGGGCCGAAACTCATTCTTGACATGCGAGCTAGGACCAAAAGGTTCCTCTGCACGCTACAACATTTCTCAAATAATGTGTTGAGGTGTTCCGATGTGCCTACAAAAACCTAGAGGTGTGGTATTGTGCAACTCTGCCCATATTTTATGTACTTTTCAATGTTAATTGTAATCAATGTAATGTATTTATTACATGCCATGATAAATTTAACTCAGAACAAACCATTCTCTTGTTAAGACTCCTATTGGTTTCTAGGTTTAAGAGAAGTTTTGTCTGCACGCAAAATTTGATTATGGGGATGGACATGCCCTTTAATAAGGGGGCTGCAGATTAAGGTAGGAGCAGGTCTTACAACATAATCTAGAATTATAAAATAATAATTAGTATAGTTGTCCTTTAAATCAGCATGCATGAATATCGGCATAAGAATTTTTTAAAAAAAACAAAAAACCATTGAAAGCATTTACTCTGCATGTTACAATAGCACCACCTCCTGCCTTTGTGAAGCCTGTGCTTATTTATTGAACTGTTTAGAATTTCTACACAGAAATACAACGTCTACTGACAATATTTTAAAGGGAATGTCCACCCCCCCAAAAAAATAATTTAATATGTTATTGGCCATTATTCTAGCTTTAAAACAAGCCAAACCGCATTAAAATCCGTTCAGCCAATTTTATGATACATACATTTTTACTACCTTCTTTTTGCAGATCAGGAGCATCTCAATGTAAATCTTACATCACCTCATGGCCTTATCCGCTCCCCCGCAGCCTTCATCCTCCCTCAGAGCAGCCAAACAGGAACTCCATATCTGGATCCATCCTTGATTGTCCTTCCACCTAGCATAAAATCCTTAAAAGGATTATTTCTTAAAAAAAAAAAACAGAACTGTACTTACAACGCTTCATTCCCACGGCGCTCTCCACTGACGTCAGCCACTCACAGACACGGCTGGCGGCCCAGCCACCTGCTTGCAAGTTCCGGAAAGCAGAGAGCCGGATAAGTGTGCCACAGGAGTGAAGAGGCTGTAAGTACAGTTCTATTAGTTTTTTTAAAGAAATAACATGGCGGTTGGGGGTAGGCAGGGAGTATCTATCATATATTAAAAAATTATTTAGAGAGGACATACCCTTTAAGCAAAGAGGATTAAAGTGCATCTATACTGAAAAATGTTATTTTAAATTGACCATAACTGGAAACTATAATTCTTCCCAACCACCACTGTATCATTTTTTTGTTGATCTGCCCCCTATTTCTTTAGATATCCAATCCAAAACTTCTTATATTTCAGCTGTCAATCAAGTTCCTTGCTCTCAAAAACTATTCTTCTGTGAGTAGAATTACTGTAGCTGGAACGGTGACAGTTTTGACAGTGGGACTGCTGTATGCTGTGTGCAGGCTTTACAGTTGGTTTGTGGGGGAAAAAAGTCAGGTCAGATGGAAGTGGGTTAAAAAAGAGGAGGGGGGATACTGCTCCTAAACAAAATGTGTACTGGATCGAAGGCATGCAGCAACACACACATATCAGAGTAAGTACTACTTACAGGTATTCAATTATAGATTAAGATGAGGCAAAGTCATTTTTTCAGTATAGTGTCGCTTTAAGCAATATAGTTTATAGCAGATGCAAATTTTGGCTCATTTTAGGTCTACTACTGTAAGTGTATTTATGAAAACAAATCCATAAACACGCCTGCAGTGAGTTAATGCAGAATACAGAATCTGAATTGCACAATACTGATAACCAGGCTAAATTTTATAAATTAAACCTTTAAAACCATCATATCTGATATTTTAATGTGCATCAATTTATACATTTAGCAAAGTTAAAGGTTAACTGGGGTCTTGAATTCCTCCAAACTAGTAAGAATTACATAAAAAGCCTTCCATCCTACCTTAAAAATAAAACCTAAATCACATCTCTAAATAAAATTTGTGAGAAGTTATTGCTGGAAAGGTTCAGCAATATTACTTCCTGCTTGAATACTTCCTGTTTTCAGCCATGTGACCAGCCTCTGTCTGCATTAATAGGCTCCCCTTCACAACTGTTCATTTTTTCCCTAGGTATTTGCGGATTTCCCCAGAAGCATGCTTCTCCCCCCCGGGGGGGGAGGTCAGGTGATGTCATTCAACCTACTGGAAGCAGGAAGTTTGAACATTTACCCCAATATAATTTCTCACAGGCTCCAGCCAGACATGCGATTGTCGGCTCATTTTAAAGAAAATACTGCAGGCTTTCATTTAACCCTAACTTGTATTGAGATCACAGTAGACCTTTAAATACAATAAAACACACCATCATTACTTGACTGCAATAGTGAAGTATGATTTGACTTTTTGTTTGTCTGAATAGAATATCCACTAGGGTATACTTAAACACAACACATTCCACTTAGTCCAAAAAGCTATAAACAAGGACCTAAATACGGTGCTTTAGGGCATTAAAGTGGTCAGTACAAGAACATAGCCAATTATAGTAAGTGAAAAGCCAACAATGCTACTGCAACAAAATGTATCAAGTGCATTAAGTTACCTTGCCGCCCTGTAAGAGGCGGAGACACGATAATAGGCTGGACAGCAGTCTGGGGTAGAGCAGATGAAGAGGACGTTGATGGGATGACCACAGCAGAGCTGGACGAAATAACAGTAGCTGGTGCAGCATTCACACAGGATGAAGTGGAGATCACAGATGTCACCTGTAAATAATGAAAACATCTTATGTGATTCCTTGGGGATGGAGAAATTGTTGTTTACATTAGTTCCCTGTCAGGCAAATCTAGGAACAAATATACCTTTTTATGTAACAAAAAAACACATTTCCCCACAAGAAAGCAGTCCTAAGCACAGCATCATGTTATATGGATAGCGTAAGAATTAGAAACTGTCAAGAGCTTTCACGCAAACAAAACCCAACAAACGATAACAAGAATTTAAAGGGCAATTATGTCCCTCCCCCTCCCCCACCCCCTCTCCCAGTGATAGTATCCAGGATGTGGGCCAAAACCACTAGGTCCTCACCCTTGGGTCTTATCACTGGAAATGATCCCTCTGAAGCTGGCTCCAGGCACACTCCATTCAGGTCTGCACATTCAACCAATGAGAAGACTCTACAAGTAATGCAGCTTCTCAAACATCAACCCTGCCAACAGGGGAGCCCTGCAAACAGCTTCACAAAGCTGACTTTGCAGGGCTTGTTCTTGGTCATTAAGATTGCGGGGTGAGGACCATGTGGTTTAGGACACAGTTGTCCATTATTGCCCTTCAAGAGGACGTTTTATGGAAACATTTTGGACAAAATGTATAATTTTGATTCTTAAAACGGGGGGATATTAAACGTTCACTAGACTGAATCCTATTTACCTGTTCAGAAAATTTATAACAGGGAACATCATCCTGGGAAGGCACAACACGGGACACATCATCCTGGAGAGACTGTTTATTGGAAAATGTTAAAAGCAAAGTAAGCTGATTAAATTAAAGTCAGCTCAAAACTTAAGTTTACAAAATGTTCACCTTCACATAAAACTGTTTCAAGAAAAAAAAAAAGATTTATAAATGAACACCATTCACTCAATAGCCAGGACCTGCCTACATCATTTGTAATTGGAGATTGGAAAGTTATGTGAAATGAAGCCCAATTGTCCTATAAAGGGTATCTCCACCCCTTAAATAAACTTTTGTCTGTGTGTAGCCCACCCCATCCCACTCCCAATTGTCGATTTAATTTTCTAAAAAACATTCCCAGAAAGATACTTAAGAGCTTCAATCCCCCGGCGCTCTGCAAGCTGGAAACAAAAGAGGGGCAGACTGGCAGAGATTGGCTTTTCTAAAAAATCCCCAAAAAGATACTTACAGACCTTTGTTTCCCCGGTGCTCTGCATAGCCGGCAGCCGTGTCCAATTGGCTACCAGCTATGCAGAACATCGGGGAAACAAAGGTCTGTAAGTATCTTTTTGGGGATTTTTTTTAGAGAAAATATTTAGATTCAATGTTGATAAATGTAAGGTGATGCATTTTGGACTTAAAAATCCTTGTGCTACTTATACTATAAATGGCTCTGTGTTAAGTGAATCCCTGTTGGAAAGGGATCTTGGAGTTCTGGTGGATAACAAACTTAAAGGGCATGTCAACCCTTCTTAATAGTTTTTCATATAATAGTCTCTCTGCTCCCCCAGCCCCAACCGCTATAGTTTTAATATCAGAAAGTGCCCCAAATATTAAATTACCTTCCCTCTTTCCTCTGCCGCACTGCCAGGCCCTCTGCTTGCGAGAAAATGCAAGCAGAGGAGCGGGACCGACAGTTGCGTCTGTGATTGGCTGAGCGGTTGGGGCTGGGGGAACAGGGAGACTATTATATAAAAAGGGTTTTACACTAGGGGGAGAGAATCTAAATTGGGAGGGAGAGGGAGAAGGGCTGCAGTGCGCATGCCAAACTTCTCCCGGAGGGGAGACAAGAGGCAGAGTCCTATATGGACTCTGCAGTACTCCTGGTGGGCGTTTTTTGGATTTTAGGGGGGGATAGCAGAAGAACCATATGGAGCTGGGATGAAAGGTAAGGATTAAACTACACTACACAATGGGGCCAGTAGTGGGGGGGTGGGGGGGGTTATAGTTTTGGGGGTGGACATGCCCTTTAAAGGAAGCAGTGCCAGGCAGCAACAGCCAGAGCCAGCATTGTATTGTCTTGTATAAAGAGGTATGGATTCAAGGAAAATGTTATTCTCCCTCTTTACAAAGCATTGGTAAGGCCTCATTTGGAATATGCAGTGCAATTTTGGAATCCTGTGTACAAAAAGGACATCTTTAAAATGGAAAGGGTTCAGAGAAGGGCAACTAAATTAATAAGGGGATTGGGGGAGCTTGAATATGAAGGGAGACTGTAAAAGTTACAATTATGTACGATGGAGAATAGGCTCTCGCGTGGGGATATGATTACTGTGTATAAATACATTAACGGGCCATACAATAAACTATTTGGGGCATTGTTCACCAATTTTTTGCCTTCCTCGGATCAACAGTTAGGCAGGAAATGAGGATATTGCTAGATGGGTTGGACTGGATGGACATATGTCTTTATTCAACCTTAAATACTATACTAAACTGGCGGTTGGGGGTGGGATGGGGTACCCTACACACAGAAAAAAGGGATAGCTAGGGGATGCAGCAGACAGAAGGGATCTGGTGGCGGAGGGGCGCGGGCTCCCCAGCACTAGCCAGAAACATCTCAAGAGGACAAGGAAGCGTCAGGGACTGGATGACTCACAGACAGCTCCTACTCTTCACTTTTTTCAACTTTCTCACTGCAGGAGAACCTATACAGTGGGGCCAGTAGTGGGTTAAATTTTAGCTTTGGGGGTGGACATGCCCTTTAAGCCCTTCTCCACGTGTTCAGTGTACAAGGATCTGTGCAAAAAGGCTACGAAATGGGCTTGCTGTAGTGAAAAAGTTTACAAATTTTACACAGGCATCTGTGTATATTCCTGTAGAAAGTTATAATTCGTTCAACTGGTTGGCCTGTGCCGGAACGGTAACTGCAACCAATATTTCAGCCTGATTTACCAAAATATTTACCCATGTGTGCACAGTATTAAAAAAAAAAAAAAAAAGTAATACCGGTAAGTCACTTTAAATCCGCAATCTCTTGGATATTTTAGGATGAATGAGTTTTAGCCAGAAAAATAATACACATTGCCATAATTACCAGATTCTGTGTAGATTCTGTTGCGCTATATATAGAAGAGTTTTCAAAGACGGGATCTAAAAATTAATTGTATAATAAATAAATAAAAACTATAAAATATTTCCAGATCAAAGCTGCTATAATTATTAGCAGCTATATAATTACTAAAATAGAATTATAGCTTATTAACATACAACTGCTGCGAATCCTTAATAGGTTAATTAAGAAGTTACATATAACAATGCAGTTTCATGGACTCTAATGTGGTAAGTGTTACAAGATACAGATGTATCAAGCGAATGCTTACTTAGACACACAGGTGGTCCGGGTGTATTTTAAACCCCAGACCCTTCGCTTCTCCAGAAATATATCCACACAGACTCCATGTGTTTGTAAAAAACTTTTCTCAAAATGTATTACTCACCACCCAATAGTGGTGGTCTGGGTGCAGCCTGCCCCAAACCCCTTGCCCGGTTTAAATACACAGAAAGTAGTCACCAACAATGGGCTGATCGGCGCACACCATGAAAACTCCACAGGAAGCTTAAAATCAGGAATCTTTATTTAACAAATATGCTCACATACATTGGATCCGGCCTTACGCATTTCAGGCCCCACGTGGCCCTTACTCAAAGGCCCACTCAGCCTATGAGTAAGGGCCACATGGGGCCCAAAACGCGTAAAGGCCGGAGCCAATGTATGTGAGCATATTTTTTAAATAAAGATTCCTGATTTTAAGCTTCCTGTGGAGTTTTCATGGTGTGCGCAGATCAGCCCATTGTTGGTGACTACTTTCTGTGTATTTGAACCGGGCAAAGGGTTCGGGGCAGGCTGCACCCGGACCACTACTACTTTCTGCTTATTAACATACAGCTTTAACTATATATTAGTTAAAGCTGTATGTTAATAAGCTAGAATTCCATTTTAGTAATTATAAATCTGTAAAAGCACAAAGTTTTTAAGCAGCCCATGCATTGTTAGATGGCTGCATGATGGTGATAGCAGATTAATGTTGAAAATCGTAAACCACCATGTGCCATCTTATCTTGAGCATATTTTAAACTGAAATCTGATCAAGATAATGTGGCTGCTAATGGGATAGTCAGAACTTTTCCTAAATGTTCCCTTTTGTTGGACATATCCAATCAGGGCCGCCATCAGACTTTTCTGGGCCCCATACTGGCGGATTTTTTTTTCACGCTCACTTCGTTAAGAGCACGCACACTTTGTTAAGGTTACACACATTTTAAAGACCATTATTCGATTTTACATTGTTGCCTGCAATATTATTTATCAACTAGACATGAAGCCCATTACATTAACGGGCAGTAAACATGCTCCACCTCCTCGACGCACACACAGACCGGTAAATATAAAATGTACCCGTGTCCAGTACACACACTTAAGATGCCCTCATGCCCAGAGGGCACAGACTGGTAAATAAAACATATCTTTAAGCCAAGCCCACACAGACTGGATCCCATATTAGACCCCATATTATATTCAGCATCAGTGTTGCTTAAAACGGATTTAATTCGTATTGACTATTGATATATTCACCCCATTCTCAAATCCTTACACCCACCCATTTGCGCACTTTCAGGAAAAAGAGGATTTTTAGGTCTCACTCACCTGTAAAATCCTTTTCTCCGAAGCCGTAAGGGGGACCCAGGACACACAGGGGTTATGTACCCTCACTTCAGGAGCGGACACTTTCAAACAAAAAAACTTGAGGCTCCAATGCTCCTCCCCTCCTATATTAACTCACCAGCACCGGAAGCCTCCTCAGTTGGTCCCAAAGAGGGAGAGAAATCCAAATAATAGTATAAATAAGAACAGTAACAGGCCAAAGATAACCATGTCAACTAAGGAAGGGAAGCACCTGGATCCCCCTTACGGCTTCGGAGAAAAGGATTTTACAGGTGAGAGACAAAAATCTTCTTTTCTCCTACAGCCTTAGGGGGACCCAGGACACACAGGGGACGTCCCAAAGTCCTGAGAGAAAACTAGGGTGGGACAAAGGAGTCGCCGAATTAGACCTCGGCAGTTCTAAGGATAGCGCCGCTTAAGGCTGTATCCCTTTCTGTAAATACCTGGAGGCGGTAAAACTTAATAAACGTGTGAATTGAAGACCAAGTTGCCGCCCGACATATCTGGCCCACCGAGGCACCATGACGAGCCGCCCAAGAAGCTCCGACTGCCCTGGTAGAGTGAGCCGTCACCCACAAGGGAGGAACAGTTCCAACTGCTAAGTAGCAGCGGACAATAGTAGACCTGATCCACCTGGCCTCTCTGAGAAGAGGCCCGGGACCCCCGGTGGGGCCCTGCCAGAAGAACGAATAACGCCTGAGAGGAACGAATGCCTTTTGTGCGAGCAATTTAGATCTTCAGGGCTCTCACCACATCGAGAGTGTAGATCGCGCTCCTTGGAAGAAGGAGGATTAGGAAAAAAGGCTGGAACCACTATTTCCTGATTAATATGGAACGATGAGACCACCTTCGGCAAAAAGGAAATGTGAGGGCGGAGGACGGCTCCGTCCAAATAGAACGTTAGAAGCTCGTCTGATGGAAGAAATGGCCAAAAGAAAGGCAGTCTTCCAGGAAAGAAGCGAAAGGGTTTTTGATTGTAAAGGCTCGAAGGGAGGCCTCTTGAGCGCCCTAAGAACCAACAAAAGATCCCAAGGTTGGACAGAAGTACGAACTGCTGGGAGTAAATGCGCTACTCCTTGTAAAAAGGTCTAAATATCCTTCCTGTTCGCGAGTTTTCGATGGAAATAGATTGACAGGGCCGAAACCTGACCTTTGAGGGCACTCAAAGAGAGCCCACCGTCAAAGCCCTTTTGGAGAAAACAGAGTATTCTAGACAAAACAAATCTGGAAGGAGGAAATCCTTTGGATGAGCTCCACAAAACATATTTTTGCCAAATTCTATGATAAACCTTTGCAGAAGGTTTTCTAGCTGCCAACATGGTAGGTATAGCCGAAGAAGGAACACCTCGTTGTCTCAGAATGGCGGATTCAAGCGCCACGCTATTAAATGGAGGCGCTGGAGGTCCGGATGACGGAACGGGCCTTGTAGAAGAAGATCTGTCGTAGTGGGAGAGCATGGTTCCTCGACTGACATGGAGAGGAGGTCTGAGAACCAAGCCCTCCTTGGCCATCGAGGGGCAATGAAGATTACTGGAACACGTTCCCTCTTTACCCTTTTTAGGATCCTGGGAATCAGGTGTAGGAGGAAAGACGTAACCCAGGCGGAAAGTCCACGGAACCACCAGGGCCATCTATTAGGGCCGCTTGCGGGTCCCTCGTTTTGGCACAAAATGCCGGAACCTTGTGATTGTTTCGGGAAGCCATCAGGTCGATGTCCGGTGTTCCCCATCTCAGCGTCAAGTCCTGGAACACCTCCGGATGTAACTCCTATTCCCCAGGATCGAGAGTAACTCGACTGAGGAAATCTGCTTCCCTATTGAGTGCTCTGGGAATGTATATTGCTGAAAATCGCCGGAACATGACTCTCTGCCCAAGTTAAGATCCGGTGTGATTCTGCCATTGCCAAGTCGCTTCTCGTGCCCCCTTGATTTATGTATGCCACAGCTGTGGCATTGTCTGACTGTATACGTAGATTCTTGCCCTTCAACAGATCTGTCCAATGATGTAGAGCCAGGAAGATCGCTCGCAATTCCAGGACATTGATCGGCAACAGAGACTCCTCCGCGGTCCAGAGACCCTGGACTTGTCGAGAGTCGCAGACTGCTCCCCACCCCCGGTGACTGGCGCCCTTGGTTACCACCATCCAAACAGGGAAGCACAGTGCTTTGCCTGCTGATAGGTTGGTCTCGAAGGTCCACCAGTTTAGCGAGGCCAGAATGGGATGCAGGAGGTGGATCCAAGAGTCCAGTGCCTGTTGGGATTTGTCCCAACATCGAAGGAGGTATCTCTGAAGGGGGCGAAGATGAAATAGAGCGTACAGAACCGCTTCCACTGAGGATTCCATCTTCCCCTCCAGGCACACAGCTTGCCGAATGGAGAGGGGTTTTGGAATTTTGAGCCTGAATGGTCAAGCTCCTCAGAGAAGAGACCTTGTCTTGAGGTAGAATAATCTTGTGAATGGCTGTATCAAACAGCATCCCCAGGAAGATCATCGGTTTTGATGGAGTTGTCGATGACTTTTCCTGATTCGAAGGAATCCGCTTTTATGAATAGGTCGTCCAGGTAAGGTAGTATGAAGATTCCCTGAAGACGAAGAAAAGCCACCTGGCATGTCATCACCTTGGTGAAAACCCGGGGTGCAGACACTAGTACGAACGGCAGGGCCATGAATTGGAAGTGCTGAGAACCTATGGCGAATCTGAGGTAACTGTGATGCCCGGGCCAGAAGGGAATGTGTAGATACGCATCCTGAATATCCAAGGAAGCGAGGAAGTCGTCCGGCTCGATCGCTAAGATTACTGAGCGCAGTGATTCCATCTTGAATCTGAACTTTTGCACATAGATATTGAGTGCCTTGAGATCCAACACTGGTCGAAAGGTTCCGTCCTTCTTTGGAACCAGGAACAGATTTGAGTAAAATCCCAGAAACTGGTTTTCCGGAACTGGGGATATGACATTTGTCAGCAAAAGAGATCGCATGCAGTCGTTTAGGGCCTTGCGTTGTTGTATACAGTGTGGGATCCGAGAAGGAAAGAAACGAGGAGGAGGTCGGGAAGAGAATTCTATCCGGTAACCTTTGGTTATTACCCCCATAGCCCAGGAGTCTGTGGACGGAAGCTGCCATTCCTTGGAGAAAAAACGAAGGCAATCCCCGACCCCAAGAGGAAGCGGATAGTCACGCCTGCTTGTTTTTGTCTCCCCCTGTTTTAAAGCCCCCTCTTTTCGAAAGGCCAGGGGGAAAAAGGTCTTTGTCCCTGACGCATTGGGAAGGGCGTTGGCCGGCTCCGGCCACGAGAGGTTTGTAGAACAGGAAGCCCTTGGTGGACCAAAGGAAGATGAACGTCGGAAGGATGGAAACCGACATGCTCTAGCCTGTGGGAGAAAAGTACTCTTACCACCAGTGGCTTGGGCGATAATCTTCTCCAGTTCAGGCCCGAATTGAAGGCGCCCCAAGAAGGGTAGGCTGGTAAGAGCCTTCTTGGAGGCCGGATCCGCCACCCAAGCTTTAAGCCACAGCGACCCATAGAGGACGTTTATCAGTCCCTGTACACAGCAGTGAGACAGAGGGTAGAAATGCGCCCCCCCCTCCCATGGACTCAAGTAGAAATGGGATCAGTATAACTTACAGTTACTCCCTCCTGCTCTCTATGGAGATCACAGCACAGAAGAGCTCCAAGTTCAGGCAAGGGGCGGGAGGGGGCAGAGCCACAGGCAGTAAAGCTACCTACTGACTGAGTCATGGGTCATGCAGCAGACACACCCAGTTTGCCTTCTCCATCTAGGAATGGCCTAGTGGCTGAATGCAGTATTGCAGGGGGAAAAAAATTCCTATCACTCTCTGGGCCCCTTATCCGGGCCCCATACTGGAATACCCCCTTTACCTCCCTGGCAGCCCTAGCAGTCTAGCAATCAGAAGATGTTTTTTTTTCTGGACAACTTAATCACATCCTTTGGGAGGTCTGGGGGGAAAAATAAATGTGTGTTTGCCAGCCTTCAGGCTACACATGGGTTACAAAAGAAAAACAGGAACAAATTAAAGAAATATTTCATTAAAAAAAAATGGGTGAGGAGAAAGGGGGAGCGTGGGGGAACTAACAAGAGGGACACTGCAGACCCACAAGAGCGTGGTTCAGTAAGTAGTTATTAGAGATGGCCAAAACTCACCAGTTTCGTTCCATTTTTGGATTCCTGTATCTAGGGAAAATCCTGAAGATCCGAAAACGGAACGAATATTCGACTATTATCAAATGTTCAAGGCTATTTTTGTTAATTATAGAAAATAGGCTTTGAGCAAGGAAGGGTCTTTTTAAAATTGAACTATTTCTTTATCTATGTAGATAAGATCCTGAATCTAACGGATATCAACAAACTGACCCCTAAGGCTGGGTACACACCAACAGATTATTTGTCCCAAGCGAACGCTCGGCCAAGACAAATGTCCGTCAGACGTGGCAAATTCGGCCACGGGCGAATTTGCGAACGATCGATTGTGCGGTCCCATAGTGAACAGCATGATCGGTCGGAATTTACCAACATGTTCGTCCATTTCACGGCACTTTCGGTCTGTCGAAAATATCAGCCTAAAGGTGGCCATACAATGGTATACAATTTTACTTACCCGACCGAGTGCTCCCGTGAGATTCGATCGATCCTGCTGGAACCACCTTTCCCATTCTTCAATGACCGAAGAATGGGATTTTGCGGTCGCATAGAAGAACAGGAGAGGCGGTTCTGGCAGGATCGATCGAATGTCACAGGAGCGCTCGGTCAGGTAAGTAAAATTGAATATATGTATGGCCACCTTTACTGTCAGACTTACACAGCTTAGATTTGTCATAATGCTTTACAAATAAACTTTCTACAATACAAAAAGGAAAAAATAACATGGGTGTTGCACAGAAAGTTGCAACCTCTGCAAACTCTTAGGAGTGCAAACAAGATATACCCCTGTTAATACATGAAAGGCATCAGCAGATGGAAATCAAAATATGCCTCTAACTGAGGTTGAATTATAAAATAAAACACATTCATTATGTGCACTGGTATAAGGCCTGTAAGAATTTTTTCCTTATATTTTAAAGAAATTGGAGGACAACTTCAAATCTATGCTCTCCTGTAACTGGCGTTTAAATAGGCAAAGAAATAGGAGCCCCACTTATTATTAAAAAAACAACATCTTAGTTTCAAACCCCTTGGTTAAAGAGAGAGGTACAAAAAAAGAATTTAAAATGTTCCAATAGAATGATACAAAGAAAAAAATATCCCTATAAACTGCACACTCAGGAAACCAGTAAAATCCCCTCAATTATTGAAAAGGGGAAGCACAAAATGATTAAAACATCCTAAAATTCATTATAACATCCCATCCATTTTCATAATGTGTGTAAACATATGTTAATTTATAAAACTAAATTAGCCAAACTGATCTAATTATACTTCAGGTTCGTATACACATGCGATCGCGGGTCCGTGTATGTGCCTTTTATCTGGCGGATCTCTAAACGAACGTCAATTTCGGCCGATAAAGGGCCCATGCATGGCACGTGTATGTGCCCTTTATCTGGCGGATCTCTAAACGAACGTCCATTTCGGCCGATAAAGGGCCCATACATGGTCCGATTATCGGCTGAAACGTTCGTTCCTACACATCGTGCGTCGCGGGTCAGGACCCGCGATCACACGTGTGTACGAACCTGTAGTTTTCCTAATCAACCCCCTTAAGTCAGTCAAACAGTCAGCCATATGGTCTCACAAAGGAGCAGTCTGCCATCCAAGACAGGGGTATAGAGCAAAAGTCCGCAAGTTGTAAGGATCGGGAAGATTGGAAGTTCTGGACGTGCTTTTTTTCACATTGGACTTTTACTGTGCCCTAAAAATGCGGCAATCGTTTGTGCCTTACAAGGTCAATTGACTACATAAAACTGTTGTCCTTATTTTATTACGTTGTGTTATTACGTAGTATTGTCCAAGCGTAATTAAGTATGTGCATCATCATGGTAACTATGTAATTTAAGTAGTACAGATCTAATCAATCAAGGCAATAGGTATGAGTATCCAGCAAGATGCTCCAGAGCTCTATATGTAGTGGAATGTCACAGATACCATTGGGCAGCTGTCTCCAATGGAAAATAAGCCACTAACACGGTTACCAAACCAGTATACTATTCCTTGAGAATAAGAATAATACGATCACCTATGATGAATCATATTACAAGTATGCAGATAATACACACCTTTATTAAAAAGTATATTAAAAATATTCAAATTAAACAATTTCAGGTGTTTGTCAACTATTAAATGTGGCTTACTTATGCATACCTGAAGCATAAATGAACTCCCCATGGTACTCCCCTACAGAGAAAAAAAAATTAATTTGAGAAATGGACATGTTTTTAAAAAGAACAACAAAAAGAGCACCTTATATAAAATATGATTGTGGTAACCAATTTTATTTACTGCTACTTTTATTTATTTGTTTATTTTAGATCTCTCATCTCCTGTGGCTTTTATTTATAATAAATATGAATAATCAAGAAGGAATGCTGTCACAAACTGCATTAGACACCATTTCAATTTTTGCCAACATGGAATCATGGCAGGCAGAAATGCACCCCAAGTTTAAATTTTAATAACAAAATGTCACAGATAAGTCATAGTTAAGTACTAACCAAGACTAAAGCCCAGTTCATAGTTGTTTCACTAGTGTAATGTCCCACTAAGCTATTATTATATATTAATTTGAGTGTAAACTCAAGTATTTGTTGCCAGCTCCTGAACCAATCCTACATGAATTTAAAACTCGCTTGGCCTAAAGAAAAAAAAAAAAGATATTATTAAAGGACATGTCCACTCCCCAAACTTAAATTGAACCCACTACCGGCCCCACTGTGAAGTTTAAAAAAATCCTTACCTTACACATCTGCTCCTTATGGTTCTCCTGCAGTGCTTGTCCAAAGTCCAGGAAACTGAAGAGTAGGGGCGGGTGTTCCAGGAAAAAAGGTGTGCCTCCTCTCTTGCCTCCAGGAGGTACTTTGATATGCCAAGGGAGCCCTTTCCCCCACTCCTTCTAGATTCCTCTCTGGCTGCCCTTTCGGCCTAGCATAAAAAGTGTTTTCTGTAGTGTAGGTGTCCCTGCTCCCCCCAACCACCCAGGAAAAAAAAAAAAAAAAAAAAGAATCTGAAATCTATTTACAGCCCTTCACTCCCGCTGCACTCTGCAGTACAGACTCGGTTGCCGGTCTAGCCCATTTGCAAGCTTCGGTAAGCGGGGAGCCGGATCAGAGTGCCGCAGGAGCGAGGGGCTGTAAGTAGTGGTTTGAATATTTTTTTTTAGAGCTCTAGCACTACGGTTGGCAGGGATGCCTACAACATACCAAAACTTCCTACGTAGGCTGGGCATGCCCTTTAAATCTGGAGAAGCAGAAGTCCTACTACAGAAACTGCAAGCAACACAGGCAAGTAATGAGCAGTGACAGACAGCAGGAAATGATCAATAGCCAGGGACATCGACGCTGCTGGATTTATGTAATTCTATAGACAAAGAAGCTTTGTTAAATGCTTTACAACCTCTTTCTTTCCAGTAATGCTGACTACCTAAACTGCTTTTAGGCCATCAGCTATATGCTTTTCGAGACCAGTAGGTTATCATTTACACAATTCAGTTAAGGAAAAAAGGAGCAGTATGTAGAAATCCTCTATTTAATACCCAATGCCAAGAATTTTCTCAAACCAGATAAAAAGCAGAAAAAAAGGATCCTGAGGAACTGGCTGCTGGCTTTCTGCACATACACATTTATTGTGTTATTATACATTTATTTATATCCAACACACATTTATATTGTGCTAGAGGGGGGGGGGGGGGGATTAAAAAGACATTGGTTTATGGATGTCTATGCTCACAATTAAAGACCCTTCTATCACTGTAAACAGACAGTGTATGGCATGCTTTACACCACAGACAAAATGTTGGGCATACAATGACTCCAATTGAAAATTTCAGCTGGTGTGTTTCAAACACGAATGTTCACATTGTGGGGGGAACACACCCTGCCTTTTGATGCCTTAAAAGATTACAATCAGGTAAGGACATAGATCATGCAGCCACGTTTGACATCAATAGTAAAGCTCCAAACAATGCATCCAAATTTAAGCAGGTACCCTAATCAGCGCAGAGCTATGGAAATCTTTCAGGAGTTTTCAAAGGTATTTTGAATACCTTCAAACCCTTAAAGTGATGTTATGTGTTTTCAACCTTAAATTTTTTAATCAGAATAGGTCAGTAGCATTGGAAACAAGTGGGTCCATTTAATGAACCCGCTTTTATAGGATTTAAAGTTACCCCACTTGGCCTGGTCCCATCTTATCCATCAGGTTATTCTGTAAATGATGCTTTAAGCCTAGAAATGTCATTAGCATCTTACACATCCTTAAGGTTTCCATACATAGGACAATTTGTCTTATATCGTTTTTCATTTCAATCAACTAGATAAAATAATTTAAAGTTGATTGAAATTGAATTGAACACAGAACACCACACGATTTTTGATTCTTTACATAAGTGATTCCTTTTTAAATGCGATTTCTTTATAAATGTGATTCCTTTATAAATGTGATTCTTTTCTAAATAAAGTAGGATTCTCTTCCTATAGGATTCTTTTCTAAATGATTCTTAACTAGGATTCCATTTAAATGAGATTCCTTTTAAAATGAGATTTTTTAATTAATTGATTCTTTACTGTGATTTATAACTGATATCTCAACAAGTCTGCATGCTTTTTAATGCGATCGAACATAAATTGTCCGACCTAATTGATCAAAATTCAATCTATTCTACACTCAATATCTGTCACTTTTGGTTGATCTAATGCAAAAAAAGGAATCTATTTTAAAAGTGATTGATTTACAGAATTGAATTTACTAAATGATCAGAAAGAAAAATCGTCTCATGTATGGCTAGCATACATCCAGCTCGGTCACCACACACACGGCAAACCGATCAATACAGTCTGTCGGCCAGAAATACCTGATGGTGTGTACCCATCCTAAGTTGTGTATTTGGCTAAAGGTAACTTAATTATGTGTAGCAGACAAGATGAATAGATATCCTGTGTTCCCAGTCATCTGTATTACCTAGGTGCTAAACAGACTCCAGACTCTAAAGGTGGCCATACACCAGCACGATATTACTTAGCCGACCGACCGCTCACGCGACGTTCCTGCGATCCTGCCGGAACCACCTCTCCCGATCTTATATGCGATCGACATGCGATCGCAAAATGAATGGGATTTTGCGATCGCATGTCGGTCGTATATAAGATCGGGAGAGGTGGTTCCGGCAGGATCGCAGGAACGTCGCGTGAGCGGTCGGTCGGGTAAGTAATATCGTGCTGGTGTATGGCCACCTTTACTCTACAGAGTGTTTGGATTTAGATCTCTTCCTGCAACCATAATTTAAGTAAACTGTTTTTAAAATTGGTTTTAAAAAAGTGGACTCAGAAGTAAAAGCCATTTCCGGGGAATCCAAAACGCCTATAGTCTACTTGGTGAAGAATGTGAGAAATACTTTTGGTTGTTTTTATGGATTAATAAACAGTAACCATATCAAATTTGTTATCTATGAATCCATCAAACCGTCCTGTATATAGATTTGTAAGTTGGCTTATAGCTGAAATGCATTTTTTGGGATACAATTTATAAAAAATTGTTAAAGATTTGCTTTGTTTTAAAGCTTTCATATGTGAACTGCCTTCAGGAACATTACATTGAGTCAAGCATTTAAAAACTAGCAGGGTTATTCAATAAAAGTTCTTATCGTTTAAAATGGTGCAAACTTTTCCCCAACCAATCAGATCTTATTTAACATTTGAAAGCCAACATCTGATTGGTTGGGGCAAAATTAACGATAAGAACTTTTATTGAATCTCCCTGTAGGTATATTACACGTTAGCATATTCAGTTTAAGATGGAGGTAATCATAGGGGCTGTTGTAAACATGTTAAAGAAACAAAGGATATAAAAGACAACAAAAAGATATACCACTGTCACTTGGTTCATCTATTTCGTCTTCTGATGAATTTAAAGTCTGCTTCCCAGGACTAATTGGGCCAGGACTGGTCCTTGTAACCCAAAAACTAGCAGCAGGAATCATAGTGCTTCCTTGGTTCTGAAGACAGAAGATAATTTTTCAGTAAACATGCTAAAGCTAAAACACTCATTACATCAATAAAACATTTAAAAAACACAGTAGTAAACTGGTTTTCTTTATTGCATCAGGTGCCTGTGATTAATACAAAATGGTGCAGGCCCCTCTAATTCAGTGTTAGACCCACACTAACTGTAGTATTACTAAGAATTATATAAAATTATACTTTTAAAAGGGTGAAATGATTTTGCACTGCACTATAATAATACTTATAACAATGGTTTGCTTTTATAGACATTAAATTATGTACCATTTCATACAAGGAAATGTAAACATTTTAATACATACAGATAAACTTGGGAAAGCAGATTCTTCTCCCTCATCAATTTCATAATAAGATAAGGTTTCTTCTAAGCCTCTGGGTTCTTCATCTCTGTCTGGCACATACCCAAATTGGCATTCTTTATTTATACAAGCCATCTGTCTACGGCTCCGACTATAAGACCTTGAGTGCAAAGATGTTGTGGTTGTTTGGAAGGAGTAGAAATAGAAAAAGTCCACAAATAAAAGGTTAGATATAATGCATATGCAATAAAGATTTCACCCATTAAAATTAAAATGTTTTTTCTTTACCTTGGATTCTATGTATTTTATACTAATGCTACTAAATGACAATTGAAATGTATTATGTAGTACATAAACTCCTTATGCACAAATAATGTATATCAGAACACCAGGCTTTAGAAACATTAGGAAGTACAGTACGAACAATTTAAGGATTAAAATGAGTCCAGTTCTAATAAATTCTAGATTTTTTTTTTTTTTTTTTTAAAGCCACAAATATTTTAATTGTCTATACTGAGATTACATTTTGGAGTTGAGCCATGTATTAATTTAAATTATAATGTAAATACTAAAAATGGTACTTTTGACCAACAATGTAATGTTTGGCAGTAATGCACAATTACAGCAATCGTGTTATTTTAAACCAGAACACATTATTCCTATAAAGATCAGGTGATCTGGTGGTGCACATATTTTTTTCAATTTAAAAAGATTATTTACAGCCAAATAAAAGTGTATTCTATAATTCAACATTATAATAGGCTTCCAGGGGGGGTTAAAACTATCTTAATATTTCTATGTTACCACAGATTTTCTAATGAGATGTAACGCCCCATTTCACAATACCAACAGACAAAAACAGAACAAAAGCGAACAGTCCATGTGCATTGGTTAGTTTTTCCTATCTTTTTTCTGAAAATGGATCTGTTTTTGGACAGACATGAGCACAGCAGTGATATTTTTTTTTTTTTTTTTTTTAAACCAAACCAGATCAATCTGAAAAATATTCGTACTACAATGCGCATTTCTGTTTGGAAACATACAAAAAATCTTCTAGTGTATACAAGGCCTAAAGAGGGACTCGTCCAGATCTTGAAACTTTGCACATGTTTGATTTTCCAAGCAAGATCCTCAGTGTTTCCTATCTGCACTCATCTAACCAATATGGTTTTTTTTAGGTGCCACCAGGTGTTATGGTTACATCTTCCACCTATCAACAAACCATATACAGAAAGGACCCGGGCACTCTGTTTTTAGAATTGATTTTCATTTAACGTTTTAACTCTTCAATGAGCGTCTTCAACAGGAAAAAACAAAATATTTTTATACAATATCGTATTTTCATGCTAAAGACACTAAAGTGTAAAGTGAAACATTAAATAAAGAATAATACAGAGTGCCGGGGTCTTTCTATATGGATTTTTCAGGTAAAAAAAGTCTGGGGCTATGTTTCTGTTGATATTGTATCAAGTATTGCTGTAAATTAACTCTTCACATTGTCAAACTCTTACTGCTGCATTACCTTGTATTATAAGCACTACTCTTGTGCGTAACATGCATTTACCTCATCTGTATCAATGTAATTGTAAAGTCCCACAACAATACAATAATAATATTCATTACAGTGCAAGGCATTAGCATTGAAAGCCAAAAATAGTCCTAATAGGGAGCACCTTTAGTTCTAGTGGTGTTTTACTGGGGGTATAGAATTTTCTCCTTCAGCCAAGGGGGACCCAGGCACCTTAGGGGTTAAGTGCTCCACCTCCAGGAGCGAACACTTGAAATTTTAAGCTTTTACAGGCTCCTGTGCTCCTCCCATTACCTTATATAGTCTAGATACCCTCTCCTAGTGTCCACCACCTCATCACGCAGCAGTGGGCTGTTCCCCACTCCTAGCGACCCCATCTCCTAATGGCAGTATAAGGGAGAAGTGCTGGCAGGTCACTAACTGACCTTGTGTTCAGTTTTCACACTCTTAGCAGTCTGGAAGTGCGGCTCATCCGGGTCCTGATGTTTTCCTGCAGGAACTGCTGTGGACCGCTTTCTCTTCTTTCAAGGTAAGAGCAGGGTCCTTTGGCATCCGGGCGGGAACTCCCCTTGGCTGGCGGGAACATCTCTTCACGCACGAACGCGGGACTTCCGTTTTTTTCACTGCTTTTCCTGCCTGAGAGCACACAGACCTCGCGACTGCCTTGTTTCAAGTTTTTAGTCCTATCGGACCTGGTATCAGCTGCTTCTGTGAAAGGCCCGGCTGCTGTGGCAGAAACTGCTGCTCCTTCTCGGACCTTATCCTTGTGTACCTAGCCTTGCTGTATCTACAGGAAAGGTTCTTTTACATTTATTCTTTCTGAGCTGCTTTCAGTCAGTTTTCTTCTATACTGTTCTGTGTGTTCTACCCTGTCTCTGTATCACTCTAATGGCCAGCAAGGGGTCGCTCCCGTCCCGCCAGAAGGGAACTAAGAATACTGTTGCCACATGTGTGCGCAATATGTCAGGCTAAACTTCCTGCGGGCCAATCAGGGCCCAGGTGTGCCTCGTGCACTGTCACACATGAAGCACCTTCACCCTCTAGCCCAGTCGACCAAGAACCCGCTTGGGCCAGGTCGATCCGTGAATCTTTGGATTCACTTAGAAATACGTCTGCAGGGTCTGCCCAAGACGCAAACCCTCAGGGGATCCCTCATGATTCTGAACCGGCATGGGCTAAGCCCTAGCTTCTTCTGTGTCTTCTTTATCTGCTTCCATTGCACAGGTCCTCAAATCCTGACAGCCAGTGACTTCAGACAGGGATTGCAGACCAGCTACTTCACAGGAGCCGGACGCTTTTATGGTCGAGGACGTTCACAGCGGACGCTGTAGATGCGTTAATAAGGTCAGTACTTAGTGCTTTAAACATTCAGGATTAGGAGTCCTAGGAAGACCCCCCTAAAACAGTTTTCCCGAGTTAAAAAATCTTCGGTTCAGTTTCCCTCTTATGATCAACTAGACAAAATAGTTCTTCCAGAACTATTGGTCTTGGTCTTGTCCGGAACGCCATCTCTCCCTCTCCCGACAGTTTAATTTCATGTTTCCTTTTCCCAAGGCAGACATAGAAAGATGGTCCTCCCCTCCCACGGTCGACCCCCCGGTAGCTCGACTATCCAGAGCCACTACCGTCCCCCTTTCCGAGGCGGCAAAGTTTAAGGATCAAAACGACCGTCGTATTGACTCTTTCTTAAAAATATCCTTTGCAGCTTCGGAAGCCGCACTGCGTCCTACTTTTGCTTCGGCATGGGTAGCTAAAGCCATGGAGGTGTGGCTCAGTCAACTGTACCAAGAGATCGGTTCAGATCCGGCCAAAGCCCACCTTTTAGAAATAATACAGGATTTATCCAATGCAGCAGTGTATATTGGGGATGCGGCCCTAGATTTGAGCAGACTCATAGCCAGGGCATCGGCATCAGTCACGTAACACGTAGGATCTTATGGCTAAAAGCATGGGCGGCTGACCATGCCTCCAAAAAGGGCCCTCACTAGTCTTCCCTTCTCAGGGGGACTATTATTCGGTCCTGAGCTAGAAAGGGGGGAAAAGTACTTTTCTTCCCCAAAACCGACCTCTGAGGTTCCCCTCTTTTCACAGGAACCCATACTTTAGGCCCTTTTGTGCCTCTACAAGACCCTCTTTTGAGGCCAATTCTCATGTCCCTCCCCCAAGAAGAGGGGCTCCCACACGACCCTCCTAGTCTGCCAAACGAGCTTCTTTCCGACCTACGGGAAATAAGCCCAAATCATCATGACTATCCCCTCAAGAATTGGGTGGGGGTGTCATCTAAGATTTCTCCGCGAGATATGGAATTGGGATATGGACGCGTGGACCCTAAAGGTCATATCTCAAGGATATCGCATAGAATTTTAATCCCCCCCTCCCAACCGCTTCTTTCCTTCGAACCTGCCCAGGTCTCTTGTCAGACGCAAAGTTCTTCAACACGCCGTAAAAATTACTTCTCATGGCCAAAGTAATAGTTCCTGTTCAGTCCGACCAAAAGTTTCGGGGGTTTTATTCCAACCTGTTCCTGGTTCCAAAAAAGGACGGATTGTTCCGTCCGGTATTAGACCTGAAGGAACTCAATCTGTATGTCGGAAAGTCACACTTCAAGATGGAGTCTCTCCGTTCCATCATATTGGCAATAGAACCAGGGGATTTTTTGGCATCCCTTGATATTCAGGATTCTTATCTGCATGTTCCTATATGGCAGGGTCAACAGCGATTCCTCAGGTTCGCAATCGGAAATTTACACTACCAGTTCACAGCCCTGCCCTTTATCCTCGGCTCCCCGCGTCTTTACCAAGGTAATGGCATGCCAAGCAGCATACATTCGCCTTCAGGGCATTTTCGTTCTTCCATATCTGGACGATCTCTTACTCAAGGCCCCCTCTTTTCTCTTTGCGACTACTCAAGTCAACCTATGCATATGGATTCTAACCTCCTTCGGGTGGATAGTCAATTTCCGCAAGTCTTCCCTGCTTCCCAGTCCTCGCATGACATTTTTGGAAATGTATTTCGATACTTCCCATCAGAAAATATTTCTCCCGCCAGAGAAGAGGAAAGATCTCAAAGGTCTAGCCCTTCAAGCCATATCCGAGCCTCTGATCTCCGTTTGCCAAGCGATGAGACTAGTCGGGAAGATAGTGTCCACCGTCGAAGCAATTCCGTTCGCGATGTTTCATTTACGGCCGCTTCAACGCCATTTTCTGGCGTCATAGAACAGATCTAGGGACTCTCTGGATGCCAAGATTTGTCTCCCTACACCGGTCAGGCGGTCTCTGGTCTGGTGGACGGAGGACGCCAATCTCCAAAAGGGCAATTCCCTTTGCACGGTACTCTCCATGGACGCGAGTCTCTTGGGGCAGGGGGCGATCTGCGGGTCGCAGACGACTCAAGGTACTTGGTCCCAAGAGGAAGCTCACCTACCGATCAATGTATTGGAACTTCGGGCCATATTCCTGGCGCTCTCTCATTGGACCTTCTTCCTGGAAAAAAAAGGTTGTCAGGATCCAATCCGACAACGCCACCGCGGTGGCCTACATCAATCACCAAGGGGGGACGAGAGGCCATGGAGGAATCTCACCGGATTCTCTCGTGGGCAGAACGCAACGTCCCAGCCATATTGGAGATTTTCATTCCGGGGGTCCTGAATGTGGAAGCGGACTACCTCAGTCGGAACACAATAGATCCATCGCAAGGTCAACCATTTTTGTTAGAGGACACCAGATACTCAGGCGTCCCTAGTGGATGCACTGGTAGTTCCATGGACATTCCGACTGGTGTATGTTTTCCCTCCTATAGCCATAATCCCTCGGGTTCTCAAAAAGATCAGACTGGAAAGGACGCCAACAATATTCATTGCTGCCAGGTGGCCAAGAAGTTCTCGGACCTTCTAAAGATGTCAGTGGATGATCCGTGGTCTCTACCTCTCCAGCAGGATCTAATCTCTCAAGGGCCCTTATTTCATCCGGATCTCAAGCGTCTAAGTTTGACGGCGTGGCCATTGAATCTGCCATCTTAAAGAGGTATCCCATCTTCGGTCATACCCACCATGTTGGCTGCGCGAAAGCCATCTTCTTCTAAAGTCTATCATCGCATATGGCAAAGATATGTCTCATGGGCGAATTCTAGAGGTTTTTCCCCTCGTACCTTCGTGCGGTCCATGCTGCTGAGGTTCCTACAGTTGGGACTGAACAAAGGACTCTCCCTGAGTGCGCTTAAAGTGCAAATTTCAGCCCTCTCGATTTACTTTCATCGAAGGTTGGCCGTGCATAAGGATAATCAAACTTTCTTGCAAGGGGTAGCTCACCTGCGCCCACCTCGCAGGCAGTCGGTTCAGCCTTGAGACCTATCTCTGGTTCTCAGGGTGTTACAAAGTCCTCCTTTCGAACCTCTATCTTCCGTGGCGTTACCATTGCTATCCTGGAAAACTATTCCTGCTGGCCGTTTCTTCTATTCGGCAGACAGGGGATCCAGAGCGTCTTCTCAGACCCTAGCCAGATGGATCCGTAATCTTATTCTGCACTGTTATGCTGAAGCAAGAGCTGCTCCTCCCTTGCGGGTTACAGCTCATTCTATGAGGGCGCTTGGTGCTTCATGGGCGGCTAGGCGCAGAGCTTCCGTGGATCAGATTTGCAAGGCCGCTACTTGGTCTTCCATCAACACATTCATAAAATTCGACAGATTGGATGTGTTCGAGTCGGCAGAAGCGACTCTCGGTCGCTTGGTGCTGCAAGCAGAGGTTTAACTTTTCTGCCCTCCCTGTGCTGGTTGGGACGTCCCCTAAGGTGCTTGGGTCCCCCTTGGCTGAAGGAGAAAAAGATTTTGTTCTTACCTGTAAAGTCTTTTTTCTCTGAAGCCACAGGGGGACCCAGGCACGACCCTCCCTTATTTTAGTTAAACTCGTTTTCCGTTGAGTATGGTTTATCAGTTGCTAGTTAGGCTTGTTGCCTCTCAAGTTTTTAGGTTGTTTTCTCTTTCCTTCTTACTCTCCCTTGCTATCTATCTTTGGAACAAACTGAAAGCAGACTTCTGGTGCTAGACTATATAAGGTAAGGGGTGGAGCACAGGAGTCTGTAAAAGCTTAAAGTTTTCAAGTGTCCGCTCCTGGAGGTGGAGCACTTAACCTCTAAGGTGCCTGGGTCCCCCTGTGGCTTCAGAGAAAAAGAATTTACAGGTAAGAACAAAATCTCTTTTTCTTTAACCTCCTTGAACACCAAGTGAGGTGATCCAATAAATGTTAATAGCTCAGATTAAATCAAGCTCATGGCCTAGTTTAACCCTTGGATCTAAAATAGATCTTGTGCCAGCTGCGTCTGGCTATGAAATGACCACTGATACTAGGCCTTAATCTGCATCTGAAACTGATCAAAAACAGTATAACAGGTGAAATTGCTAATAGCAGGAAGAAGTGATTTTTGCTTACCTAGTCCTATAAGAATAATTGTCAAGACTCTGGTAGCATCTTTTTCCTGGATTGTGATAAAATGAAATTTCCGGTGCTATTATCGCATGCCGGTTTATATATCTTGGTGAACCCCTTTGTGGAAGTAGAAAATAGTTATTTATTCTATAAATCTAATTTAAAGAAGAGAAGCTAACAACACACAACACTGCGGATTTCAGAGGTTGAAAGCACTGCTAAAAGTTTGAAATGATAGAGAATATTTTAAAAGGGCAACTATGGTATCTGAACAAAAAAAATGAACTATTCCTTAAAATGTATTTATCGAAGCCTGGGAGGTTAAGGAGCTATGCTTAACCTTCCGTTCTTCAATCAACTGAGCAGGAGCCAGGGACAAAGGTAAGTATAATTTACCTTTCGCGCAATAAACCGCTGCAGAGGTGAAAATCTCAGAGCGCTTCCTGATTCACTATATCACGCATACAGCTAGAGCTAGGAAAATATTGTCTTGTATAAAGAGGGGCATAGATTCAAGGGAGGAAAATATTCTCTTGCTTTACAATGCACTAGTAAGGCCTTATTTGAAACATTGGGTGAGGTATATAAATGGGAATGGAAAGTTAAGAAAAGCAGAATGGAGGGATTGCTATGCTGACAAGTTAGGGATTTTTACAAGAGGCACTTGCATGGGGCTATAATCACTTTATTCATATATATTAATGGTCCACACTGTTCACCAATAGATCCCTTCAGAGAACAAGCAAACATCCTTTAAGATTAGAAGACAAAAAATTTCAAGTAAGAAATGTTTCTTAACGGTGAGAATGGTAAAAAGGTGGAATGGTCTTCCAGCTAAAGTGGCAATGGCAAGTTTTATTGTATAGAGGTCTATATACATTTTTTTTTAAATTAATACATGGAGTTCTTGTTGAACCAGGGATTCTTTCAGATTGCCATTTGGAGCAAGGAAGGAATTTTTTTCTTCCACCTCTGGATCAACTTTTAGGTAGGGTTTATAAGCAGCCTAAAAGGCATGGACTAGATGGATATATGTCTTTATTCAACCCCCAATACTATGTAACAATGTATATAACTAATGCTACTCATATGCCTTCCGAATTGTGACCTGAAACACAAGAATGGCAAATGGGTCTATTATACTCTCCCAAAAACATTATGGAAAGTAAAGGCAAAATCAAGTTTACGGTCTGATCTAAAATGCAGCTTATGAGCTCTACTTTTGATTCAGTGGCCTAGAATGAACAAGCACAAGTATTGTTATATATAACAGTAAACGGTATGCAATATTTTGGTTTTGTTTAATTAACCGAGCACCTACTTTGGAATTCCATAATTTCTGCCTTGCCTATGAGGAGACTGTGGTGGCCGAAAATGTTCAAATGGCGCTACATTTGATGGAGCCTAGAAACAGGGAATTGTAAACCTATGTAAAAATAGTCTTCACATTATATTAAATGGAAACACTGACGCACTCTTATTACCTACTGTAATACAAACCTCCTTTCCACGCAGTTTCTTCAACAGCCTCTTGCGAGATTTCAGGTCCAGTTCTACAAATGTAAATAAACAAAAATTTTAACCATTTTACATTTATTTACAGATCTAAACATGCATGGAATATGTTTAAATTTATTTTTATTTGATGACTAAAAATGTATTGCTTCGGTTTGATTGCTATTCTGACCAACTGGGTACTCTTTCCAATATATATGCAATATATTTAAATATGTGTGCAACAAAATTATCACCAGCCAAATATTAGCAAAATTGGACAGGAGAGGAATAATAGCTAAAAGAAAGTAGCAAAATCCTGTATGGGTACAACAGGGGAGGGAAGAGTGTTTTTTCCATACTTACCCATCTCACTACTGTAACCTGCTTGCATTTTCTGATAATTTTGCCCTTTTCGGTTAGTGGATGAATTCCATGCAGGAACAGGGATTACCTGAGTAACAGGTTTTAAATTGACAAGTGGAACAAGATGTCTAGAAAGAAAATATGCAAAATAAATAGCACTCCTCACATTTTTAAATAATTTGATTATATAAAATGAACAATATTGTATTATTCTCTTTATATTCTATGTCCAAGGCTAAAAGACAAAAAGCCCATTGGCATTCTATGGAAGGAGAGAAGACTCAATCTTTATGTGTTCATCATTTAAGGGACTGGTCCACCCCTGAAATGAAAAGTTGTTTATAGGGGGAATAACCCCTCAAATCCCAATTTTTGGGTCTAATCAACCGAAAGCACAGTGTACCAGTTGATTGGGCCAAAAATATTGCATGGTTTTTGGGTCAGATCAAAGACTGACCGTTCATTCGTCTGAACTGGACCAACACATGTGTCAGAAAAAACAACAGCCCATCGCGTGGTCTCTATGGACCGTTGCTTTTGCCTCGACCAACAGTCCTTCCTCCTGGCTGACTGTGCCGAACAGCCGGTCAGGAGGCAGAATTGGCACGTGTGTACCCAGCATTAGAAAGAAGAAAGTTGTAAGACCAACATGAAATACTGCCCAAGCTTCTGTTACACCTCTTTCTGCAACCTCATTCTTCCAGTTAACAGCTGTCAGTCATGGACGTGACGGTTGACATCACAGCCAACAAATTTTATTCCCCTGGCTGCAGAAGCCTTTTGAAAAGCAGCAGGTTGGGGAGAAGAGGTTTGTGTACCTCTTTAGTCAGCTTTCTAACTATTGTGGTTTTAGTATTGTTATTATTTACCCATATATATTTTTTGAGGGGGTAAATATGCCCTATTGTAAAAAAAGCTAGATATAGAATCATTGTGAATCATCCAAACTATGGTTACTTAAATTATTAGACTTAAGTTCAACTTTGTGACTTGGAATATCTGACAAACCCAAATGCAACACATATATTGGGCTTAAAAGACCAAAGTTGTTCAGTAGTTGCAATCCAAAAATTACTTATTCAGCAGATGGAGGGTCTTGTTTTATTTACCACTTTATTGCTGATCTATTTTTTCAGGTCATATATGGCAAGAAATGCTTTGTGTATTAAAGAAAGGGCAAAAGACAAAATACAAATAAAAAACAGATTGGTAGTTACACTACAAAAGCAGATTTATTGTAAACCTTTCATCTAAATCACAATCTTTCAGGGCATAAGATCCCCATTTGCCCAAGTGTTACAGAAGTGTCTTTAAATCCATCTTTAATTAAGATCAACATCTAGTTAATATAACAATGTTTATATAGTAATGTGCAAAAAAAAAAAAAAAACACACTAGGGCATGTAAGCACATAATTTAAATCAAGATGGGAAACCTTACTCCCTCCTTGCAATATGAAACAGCTGGGCAAGTTTAACCATCACCAAAAGTAGGTAAGTACGGTTTACAGTGTCACTCTAAATTATTATATGCCCTTAAGTTTTTTTTGTTTTTTTTTAACTACAAATCCCTTTAGGTTATAAAGTGAAACTTTTATTGTTTTTGCAAGCTTATATACATATTTATACATTTTAAACATGTTCCAACAAACTATTAGTCTCTAAACTTATATGATTAACCCCTAAGGTAAAAAGGGGTTTTGTTTCAGGCTCTAACCACTTGTGTGTGCACCAGCATTAATTTTTTTGTCTCTGGACAAGAGAAAACAAAATTGATTTAAAACATTAAAAACATTGTACAACATTCTGTTGTACAACATTTTCTTGCTTCAAATTCTAGTGTCTAATAAAGCACTTAATGCTAACTTTTGGACCATTTCACTTACGGATCCCTAGGAAGCTTTTGCACCTTTTTAGAATAGGCTTTTTATATTTTCTACACAAAACATTTGTCATTTTAATGTAAATGTATGTATATGTTTATTTATATAGCGCCACATGGGGTGCATCGCTGTACAATATTAGAATTCAAAAACACGTACAAGCAGGGCAACAACTAAACACCAATATATAAATATGTGCATCATGAAATATACAAGTGCTTGAAACATGTAACATGAGGAAAGAGGTCCCTGCCCCGTAGAGCTTACAATCTAATTAACTACCCAGGAACTGATAGCAAGTTGTTTGTAGGAATAATAAACAGTCCATGTCTTTTCCCATGAATTTATAAGGCTACTTCCACACAAATGATATTGTATTTCTAGACCAAATGTGTAGTAGGGAGAAAACAATTCCACATTCTAGGCTGTGACCATGTATATTAATTTGCACAATAAGATTACACACAACATGTATCGGGTGGCTTGTTCCCTTTATCAAAGTGATATTTTATTTCTCAATCCAGAATACAAAATCCGGCGAAGAAAAATGCTACATGAAGCCGCCTTGACACATTAGGAATGAGATCCCTACCCCAAAGAGCTTAAAATCTAAGTGACCAACTGTACCAAGTTCCTGCAGTATCTCAGGATTGAGCAAGTAAAAGAACACCGTGGGCAGTGACAACACTCTGATACTGAAATGCTAGGAAATAAAATACAAACCACATATTAGAAAGGTAAAATACTCAACAACTGCTTTTATATTAAAGGTGCTCTTTCTTCTGATTTAGTGTTGTTCTATGGCTTTAGTTTTCCTTTAAATGTATGTATGTACGTACTGGTTGATCTGTCCCCTATTTCTTTAAATATCCAGTCTGAAACATCTTAAATTTCAGCTGTCAATAATATAAAATAATACCTTAGTATCAAACTCTTCGGCAATATATAATTTTCCTGTAGCCGGAATGGTTCCCTCTCCCAATGCTACCTCAGGAAATACCGAGCATACTTGCCCTCACAGTGAGTGAAGATAATCTAGCAAGGGGCTGAGCCATGCAAGTCATGCAAGTCATGCAACAACAAACACATCAGAGTAAGTGCTGCTTACATGCATTCATTCATAGAATGAAATGAGGCAAAGCCATTTTATCTATAGTAAACAACTGTACTGTGTTCTTGCCACAGATTTAACCTTTTCAGTGCCAGACAGTTTTGCAAGTTGCCTACCCTTTTTTGCCAGAAGAATTTTCAGGATTTTGCACTCATATGGTTTAGTGAAGTGTTGCGGTATGAAAACTCACAGGAATCAGGGCAAATTATATATCCTTTTTGTCGGCACAATATGTACTTTAAAAAGATAACAGACTTTTGCAACTTATCTGGAGATTTCAGAAAATTTGGGGGTGAAAACTGTCGAAAAAAACTGTAAAATTTGCAAATTTTTACTTTTCTTGCCATTTCTATTTGGAAAAATAAATACTATTTTTGAGTTTACACATGAAAATCTTATTGTTTCTAAAAGCTCTGATTCTCCAGAGTACAACGATACCAGATATGTATAAAGTACCCCAAACTTTCTGTCCAGGAGACCCCTCGAAACTAAAATAGCACATTGAAAAATTTTACACCAAATTGAAATGTAAAAGCCCATCTAACAGTCATTGCAGATTAACATCCAAATTAACTAAAACATCCCCACAAATGAGTTAATTTTAGAAACTACACATCCTAAGGTTTTTAGAAGTAGTGTGATTTTTGATCAAAATGCAAATACCTGGACAGAACAGCTCATCAAATTGGAAGATTTTTCTCATATTTTCCTTTTTTCCTTCAAATACCAAATCATCGACAAAGTCGAAGGTAAATTTCACAGAAAAATTGTGTGTGTGGGGGGAGTTGAAAACCAAGACAAATATGAAAGCCTAACCCCTCCTGAATAAAATGGTATACCACATGGGTGGGTACATACAGACACATGGCTACCAACTAGCCCTGAAGGCAACCAGTGCATAAAGACAAATTACACATACAATTTCAGTCATCTTGGCATTTTGAACTGCTTTTGTTTTTTCAAACTAAACGCCCCCCAATCTCAAAAATACCCTCACAAACTATATATTTTTGGAAAGTACACAGTTTCAGCGACCATATAATGTCACTGTGTCATGCATACAAGCAGAATTCTGGACGCAATCCTTCATAGAATAGCATGCTTTTAGCAGATTTTCTGAAAAAATTAATAAAATGCATGGTTCAAAGTCAGAAAATCATGCCTAAATACCCATGACAGGTAAAAAAAAACACCTAAATATCAATCCCCCAAATGTCCTGAATCAAACGGTATGCCATATGCGTAGTTACACACGTGCACGTAGAAGCGAATAGCCACAAAGTGAGACAATGCATGATGGCTCAGGAACAGTACCAATATTCCGAATTTGAACAGTCTGCAGTATTTTCCAGAAAACACCCCCCTAACTCAGAAATACCCCCACAAGTTATATATTCCTGAAATCTACACACCTTCAGCTATGTAATGCTGTAGGTTGTTCATTCATACCATCAATGGTGTTTGCGCAATTCGTCGCAGAAGTTCGCACTTTTCACAGATTTTCTGAAAAAATGAACAAAAATCAATTTTCGAAGGTAGATATCATGCCAAAACCTCATGAAATGTACAAAAAAGTTACTAAATATCAATCCCCCAAATGTCCTGAATCAAATGGTATGCCATATGTGTGGTTACACACGCGGACGTGGAAGCGAAAAGCCACAAAGTGAGACAATGCATGATTGCTCAAAAACAGCAAAAATATTCAACCAACTCTGAATATCAACAGTCTGCAGTTTTTCCCACAAAACACCCCCCTAACTCAGAAACAACCCCCACAAACTATATATTCCTGAAATGTACACACCTTCAGCTATGTAACACTGTAGTTAGTTCATTCATACCATCAATAGTGTGGGCACAGTTTTTCGTAGAAGGTCGCACTTTTCTGAAAAAATGAACAAAAAACAACTTCAAAAGGGTAGAAATCATGCCAAAACCTCATGGAATGTACAAAAAAGTTACTAAATATCAATCCCCCAAATGTCCTGAATCAAATGGTATGCCATATGCATGGTTACACACGTGGACGTGGAAGCTACTAGCCATGAAGTGAGACAATGCACGATGGCTAAAAAACAGCAAACATATTCAGTCAAATCCAAATTACCACAAAACAACCCCAAAACTCAGAAATACTCCCCATACACTATATATTCTTGGAATCTACACACCTTCAGGTATGTAATGCTTTAGTTTGTTCATTCATACCTTCAATGATGTTGGAGCAGTTCTTCGTAGAAGTTTGCACGTTTAGCCGATTTTCTGAAAAATTAACAAAAAAAAACACTTTCAAAGTGAGAAATCATGCCAAAACCCCAAGTAATGTAAAAAAGGGTTACCAAATATCAATCTCCCAAATGTCCTGAATCAAACAGTATGCCATATGCGTTGTTACACACGCAGACGTGGAACCGAGTAGCCACAAAAGAAGCCACTGCACAGTGACCCAATTACAGCAACTTTTCAGATTTGTCAGACTAAACACCCCTCTTTATTAGAAATATCCCCCAAAACTATATATTCTTGGAATCTACACACCTTCAGCTACGCAACGGTGCCATTCTTTTATGCATACCACCAATGGTGTGGGCACCGTCTGCATAGAATTTCAACAAAAATAAATTTCAAAGTTAAAAATCATGTCAAATTCCCAAGCAATATAGAAAAAAAACTTGTCAAGTATCAATTTCCCAAATGCCCTGATTCAAACGGTATGCCATATACATGGTTACACACATGGACGTGGAAGCCACTAGTCACAAAGTGAGCCATGCACAAGTGCCGTTACAAGAAAAAAATCAAAGTGCTCTGTAATTTTGAACAGGCCCTGAACCTTGGAAATGCCGCCCACAAATAAAAAACCCACTAAATGTCAATCTTCCACAATTCCTGAATCAAACGGTACCCCATATATGTGAGTGCAAACAGAGATGTGGTCACCAACTAGCTCAAATGGGACACATGCACAAGCGCAAATACAAGAAAAAACCAAAGTGCTCTGTAATTTGAACAGTTTACCCCTTTTCAAAGGAAACAGCCCAAAAACTTGGAAATATCCCGCCATGGACTATATATTCTTGGAAACTACTCACCTTCAGCTACATAACAGTGCCATACTTTCATACATACATGAAGAATTCAAGACGCAGTAATCCATAGAACTCCATGCTTTTTGGAGATTTTGTGAAAAAATAAAATAAGATGATTCAAAAAGGTTGAAATCCTGCCTAAACCTACTTGACAAATAAAAAAAAACCCACTAAATGTCAATCTGCCACATGTCCTGAATCAAACGGTATGCCATATGCATGGGTGCAAACAGACACGTGGCAACTAACTAACTCAAATAGGAAGCATGCACAAGTGCAAATACAAGAAAAAATCTAAGTGTTCCTTTCTCATAGGAAACAGACCCAAAACGTGGAAATACCCCTCGCAAACCATATATTTTAGGAAACTACACACCTTCAGCTACATAATTGTGCCATGCTTTCATACATACATGAAGAATTCCAGACGCAGTAATCCAAAGAATTCTGTGTTTTTAGGCGATTTTGTGAAAAATAAAATAAGACGATTCAAAGGTTGAAATCCTACCTAAACCCACTTGACAGGCAAAAAAACTCACTAAATGTGAATCTCCCACATGTCCTGAATCAAACGGTATGCCATACGCGTGGGTGCACACAGAGGTGTGGCCACGAACTAGCTCAAATGGGACGCATGCAGAAGTGCAATTACAAGAGAAAAAATCAAAAACCGCCACAACCCACCCCCACTCCCCCTTTTAGTGGTATTTTAGTGAAAACCGGTTAGTACGGAGAGTCACTTAAGTTTTTGCACACTTTACTGATCCTAAAACTTTAACCCGGTCTTTTTTTGGTACCTCTGCAAAATTTTCTACTAAAATAGGCTTAGTTTCCCTTGAAATCGGACAAATAATGATCTGCGTTTACTTTACCGATATCACCGGGGGCATTGGGAAGCTTGGAGAAGGCAAAGTTTTTTGCTAATTTAGAGTTTTAGGGTAAAAAAAAAAAAAAAAAAGGGGTGTGTATCACTTTAAGAATTTTTTTGTGCGCATTTCCCCCTTTTTTTTGGCTCATTCCCATAAATGATCATCAGATCATCTTAGGGAATGATAACGTACTTGGAATACGGGCATAAATGCCCGTTTTCCAATTCGAAATCCGATCGGAAAAATCACTTCCCGGAAATCATTTTCCAGGAAGTGATTTTTCATTCATTGGCAAAGATCAATAATTTGGTGATCAGAAGTGATCACCAAATTTTGATCTCTGTCCCCATTTTTTTTCTAAGTCTTCGCTAAGTAGCAAAGACTTAGAAAAAATCCTATTTGTGAATGGAACTTTGAGTTCCATTCACAAAATGTATAGTAAAAGCTGTCAGCATGACAGCTTGTACTATACAGGTACTGCAGCGTGATCTGAATGGAGATCACACTGCAGTACCTCCACTAGACCACCAGGGGCACTTGTAAGGGAAGACCCCGGTGAAGGGAAATGCCCTGTGATGTCTCCGGGGTCTCCCTTACCGATCGTAGCAGAGGCAGCAGAGAGGTACCGGCAATAGAGGAGGGGGCACCACTTCAGGCACTGCTATCTCCCGATCCCCCCAACGGATTTTTATGAAATCAAGGGGGGATCGAGGGGGCTAGGGGGGCACCTGAATGCTGCCCCCCGATCGCCCCTAGCAGTTAAATTTTTTTCGTATGCAGTATAGCAAGCAGGCACATAGATCTCAGTTTACTAGTCCACTAGACCACCAGGCAATATGGGGGGAACACCAAAGGGAAGCTCCGGACGTCCTGTGACGTCACGGGACTTCCCTTTCCGCTGCGGCTCTGCAATCAATGAAGTACCGGGAGGTGGGAGGGATTCCCTATACGATCCGGCACTTTAGGGGTTAATTTCTTGAGATCCCCCCATCGGTGTGGGACCAAACCGATGGGGGATCGAGGGGAAAGGGAGGGCACTTGAATAGTGCCCTCCGATCACACGGGGGAGGCTGCGGGAGGGATTTAAAGGGCCACTGCCACCAATCGTAAATTTTACCATGCTTGGCAAAAAAGGAAGGAAATAGAGCGCCGTAAAATTTACCATTGGTGGCAATGAAAGGGTAAGTAATACAAAATCTCAGTTTTCAGATGTAACCTGAGCAAAAGAACTTTTGCAGAGGATGTTCTTCTTAGTACCTATTTTTACCTGAAAAAAAAAGGAATAAACCGAGAGTAGAGAAGGTGACCACTACTGCCTTCTAATTCTGTATTGTTTTGAGGCGTTAGTTGCCCTTTAAATGGACAACAGTATTACCTTCCTGTAGTCCCATACAGTAAGAGCCAGATCCAGTATGGCCATTACTATATGGGAATTCTGCTGTCCATTTAAAGGGCAACTAAAACCTCAATACAGAATAAGAATGCAAATCTTAACAATAGATAACATCCTCCTGATTCTGTATTGTTTTGAGGCATTAGTTGCCCTTTAAATAGACGGTAATCCCATACAGCAACCCCTATTTCTTGGCACTCCAGATATTTGGAAACTACAACTCTCAGCATGCTTTAATTGCTGGGAGTTGTAGTTTCGAAACATCTGCAGTGGGAAGGAATTGCAACTGCAGGCATTACTAAGGCCATAGGGGCATAGGAAGATACAGGACTCTTTATATATAGTATTAATAGAAATAAAAGTTAAATAATAAATACGGTAGGTCCCAATGGTGTGAATTTTAATATATATTTTATCTAAACACGTTTTTTTTATCAACACTAGGACAAGGATGCCATATAAGCACTAGCACTTTAGACACAAGTGGGAAACACACAGTTCACTTTGACATAAGCACTTTGATTGAAAAGGCACAAGTATTTTATACATAAGCTTTAGCGTCTACACTTCACCTTTTAAAGATATTAGAGATTTGTATGGTTTTAGAGTGATTTTTATTAACTATACTATAATGGTTTTTAGTATTTAACAATAGTAAAACACAAGATGATGTATATAAATGTTTTATATTAAGTATCACTAGAACAAAATGCTTTTATACACTGTTCCCTCATCTATAGTATGTTTAAATGTAATGTTTGTTACACATGGAAATGAAATAGCCCTGCCCTTAGTGGGAGGGACAAGTGTGTATTTAAGGAATCACATGGTATGTTTTATGCACCTGAGGAAGGGGGAAGCCCCGAAACGTTGTGCACCGCTTTATCACAATAAACATTCATTTATATCTTATCCGAGTGCGCCTCCCTGGTACCACTTTAAATTACTAAGGCCTGGTTGAATTTGCAGGCTTTGGAAATTTTTTTTATTGGAGCTCACTCTATTACTGCTGCCATTAATCCACAGGAGCAAGCAAACAAACCCCATAAAATACAATCAGGGTTATTCAATAAAAGTTCTTATCGTTTAAAACAGTGCTAATTTTGCCCCAACCAATCAGATGTTAGCTTTCAAATGTTAAATAAGATCTGATTGGTTGGGGCAAAGTTAGCACCATTTTAAACGATAAGAACTTTTATTGAATAACCCTGTATAGCTCTCATGAGGTATTTAAATATCCAACTAAAACACATTTAATACTAAATAGCTATTACATAATAATAGCAGAGCATTCATTAAAGGATAATAAGAATAAATACTAAATGGAGATTAGGTAAAAGCAGATAGTTCATCAAAGGATGATAGGAATAAATAATATGCACTTAAACTTACTTTTCCGCCAATTCTTCAATGAAGACCGTTACAGAGTTGCTGTCCTGACCAACTTCCTGAATATGAGCATTGTAATATCTTCCACCAGGTTCCAGTCGTACCTATGGAAATTAAAATTTTGGTTCTAAGATTTCATGTACCAGTAAAAAAAAAAAATATCTTGACATTCTATTTTTTATATTATGCTACATATTACACTCCACTTTACAATTTAATGCAATCACACCAGGCCCTGTCCCAAAGAGCTTACAATCTAATCACTTTCTTACCCCCCCCCAAACACAATCAGTATATTTTTATGTTTGTGAGGATAAACCCACATACTGTAAAAATTGTTTGTAGATGTGTCCAAGGATTGAAACCCAAGGACACTGCAAGTTATTAGTGCTAACCAATGAACCACTGTGTGCCCACACTTGGCACACAATTGGGCAGTTTAACATGAGAAACTATATTTGTAAAATGTCACCCTTTACATACTGCAGATTGTAAAGTGTACATTCTGCAGCGCTTAAAAGGATTACCCTTTACAGAACAGCGCTGTAGTGCAGAGTTGCGACAGTAAGGTAGTACCTTGATGTCAGAGGACTCTGACATACTTAGCAACCTCCCTTGGTAATCTAGTGGAGGTAATGAACTAAAATCAGCTGATGATGCTTCCAGCTATAGTAAGCCCACGTTGAACACAATCTTGATATAGTATTTGTGGACGAATCAAGCAAGACTTAGGGGAGAATCATTGAAACACATAATACTACTAAAGTATTATCTGTGACTATGCAGAAGTTATAACTGTAGCTGAAGGTGTGTAGATTCCAAAAATATATAGTTTGTGGCTTATAAAGTTGGTTTTTCCACATTTGAGGGGTGCTCAATTTGAAAATGTGTCAGAATACTGAGTGGTTTGATTTTATTCTGTAGTTGTGCATATGCATTGACTATGTCTGTGTACATCCACACATACATCCCACAGTAGGCCATGTGTTCAAGTACTTAAAGCTGGAGAGTCGGGCTGAGCTAAACTGGCTTCCTAAGCGGACGCAACTTTGCAAAACTCCCGTGCCTTACAATACCTGATGTCTTAATTAACACATCTAAAACCAATTTTACCGGCTAAATCTCAACCCAAACAACCCCAAAGATGACAAAGCCGAAAGAAGAAAGAAATTGAGCGAAAGGAGGCAACAGAGAAACTTGCTAAGTTTGCGCGCCATGCCTCACAAGATGGCGCAGACAACTCTGATAACCCACCACCCACACCAGAACAACCTGGAGTGGTAACACCGGAGACCTCTGGCTCAACCAACAACCTTACTCTGGAGCAAATGCATAAACAGCTCATGGCCGCCATACAGGAAAGCAAATCCTCGCTGGCGTATATGATCGAAGAGGTCAAAATCGACACAGGCCTCCTGCGACAAGATATGCACCGGCTGCGACACAGAGTAAGTGAGACAGAAGGACGGATATCGCAAATGGAGGACACGCTGAACCCCATACAAAACTCCATCACTACAACAGCAGGTCAAAACCCTGCAACAAAAGTCCGACGACTTAGAAAACAAAACTTACGAATACTTGGGATCCCGGTGGGAGCCGAGGGACGTTCACCAGAAACCTTTATTGAAAAAAATGCTCCGATCCCAATTTCCAGACCTTGAAGCAGCCCCTACGTTTGCGGTCGAAAGGGCACACAGGGTGCCAACCAATGCACCACCACCCGGCTCCAGACCCCGACCGATCATCGCAAGGCTACTAAATGCAAAGGACCGCGATTCGATCCTACAACTGTCGAGGTTAAAGGGGAACCTTAAATATGAAAACACTACCCTGTATATATTTGCAGATTTCTTAGCCGACCTCCAAAAGCGCAGAGCCTCATTCCAAGAAGTTAAAATGCAACTACAAATAAAAGGTCTTAAGTACTCCATGGCATACCCGGCTAAGCTGCGTATAATCGATGGCCCCACCACGCGCTCCTTCGATTCGCCGGAAGAGGCCATGGACTGGATCCGCACCTACAGACCGAGAGATACTGTATAGCAGACCAGAGGGCGAACCACGGCGACCACCGAATACCCCCCTACGCCACCTTGCTTAATTCAAAGGACGAAAGAACCAATACATGAACATAATCCAAACGGACCAACATACCCACCACGTATGTAAACACAACTATACCTCTACCTCCATGCCAAGCGGAACTCTATCTACATCCTCACCCAACTAGCTGCACCAAACTTTCACGCAACACCACACCCGGATGGCTTCCACTACCACCCTTCACCTACCCGGATTTCCGGAGCCAACCAAAATATACCAAACAACAACAACTGACAGCCAAGCAATATAGATGCCACCAACAAACTTCACCACTCTATTTCCAACAAACTTCCCCTTAGACTGATATAACAGCCTCAAATCAGCGTAACAGTAAATATGCCAAGACTATAATAGGCTAAGTGAATGTTTAACTGTCTCCCAATATCACCCCAAACACCCCCCCCCCCTTTCTCTCCCCCACCCTCCATCCCCCCCAACCTCAGGTAAACTTATATGTAAAACATCAAACTGCTATAATACTACAATATATGTATAATGTAATACTGGTTGAAATGTTGGTTTGATAACTCTCACAAGATAAGAAACAATGCTATATAATAGGGATGTAATGTACTACTAATGTAATGTATACAATAATATTAATGGGTAATAATACTACAAATGTTATCTATACTATATCTCTTACAATACAAATTTAAATGAGGTCTAAAATATATGCAAATTACCCCTCTATCTTACCCAACTTATCTAACAAAAACAAATCGTAAAGGCAAATGATGATAAGGTGATATGCAAGCTTCTGCTCGCGCCACCCTGGGTTACCCAACACACAGAAGTTAATCTGAGCCTATCAATACAATCAACTAGCCAATATATATATACAAACATAACCAGACTACACCCCCACCAATCTACAGCTAACTATACCCTGATACTCTCACCCCCTATCCACCCCCCTCCTCCTTCCCCCCCTATCTTCTCTCTACCTAATACAGCCCTTACAACCACCCTACTAACATATGGTCTAACTCTTATACTATCTCAAACTACCAAAGACAGAAGAGGTACAACTAACTACCAAGGCACGGGACCTGCGGTCCCCTTGTACTTAATCTCAGGAAAGTACAGCCCCTTTAAATAAGTAACATTTGGTGACCCTGCACACCTTTCCTACCTACAAAGTGTACCAGCAAGAGCACAACAAATGTTATTGTCATATGTTTATTGTTTAATGTTATTTAATATGCAAAATGTTTGCCATTGCCGCTCCCGGTCGTCTAAGCATTCAAACAAAATTATTAGACGAATAATTATGACTACTAACCCATCTTGTCCATATCTACCATCATACCCCTTTATGCTGCACCTGGGCACCACCACTAACCCTTACAAAAACCATAAAGTATTTAGTTCAGTGATAGAAAATCTATGACAAGTTTTTTACATGGAATGTCCGTGGACTTAATGACAGAGTAAAAAGAACCGCTTTCTTCTCCTTCCTCCAACAACATAAGTACCGCATGATTAAAACTTTAACTGATGACCAAGGCAGATGTGTGCTCAGCCATGGAACTTAACCACGTTCAATATGTAATAATTGCAATATACAACCCCCCACCAGCAGAATTAACAATTCTAAAAAGGCTGATAGATTTTGCAGCAGCATACCCCTATGCAAGAATAATATGTATGGGTGATTTCAACATGCTAATGGATCCAACCAAAGATAGACACCAACCACAACACCTACTAAACCGTCCCAATCTCCCCGGACAAAGCCATACCCCCACCATATTATCTACAATAATGGCTGAAATTGGTTGGATAGACATCTGGCGCGCACAAAACCCTCACAAATCCGAATACACATGTTACTTCGCAACGCACCATACTCTCTCAAGGATAGACTTCATTTTTCTAAATACACTAACTTCAATCCATACAGAAAATATATGCCATCTGCCAAGAGGGATATCAGACCACTCTCCAATCCTACTTCACCTACAAAATAACTGTCAAAACCGAAGACAATGAAAATTCAATCCATTCTGGCTAACGCTTTTCCCTGAAACAGATCCATTGGAAAATAATCTTACCGAATTCTTCAAAATCAACCAGACAGACCCACCCAAGCCGATCACCTGGGACAGTTTCAAGGCTTTCATTAGAGGACAACTCCACTCCACTATTACGCATATAAAAAGAAACGCCAAAACAGAAGAAGAAACCATTACAACAAAACTAAACATCATGGAGCAACAATATATACTCACTCCCACACCAGAAACCTATACCGAATTCAAAACTGCACTAAGACAAATGCAAATATACCTAGCAGAAAAAGCCAAACGGAAATTATTTTTCCAAAACTCAACATTCTTCGAGAAAGGAAACCAATCAGCAAAACTACTCACATACCTCGCACAAACGCAACAACCCTCCAAATGTATACTAAGTGTAAAATACCCTAGCAAAGGCCTGGTGACTACCACACCTAATATCCTACATGCATTTACAGAATACTACTCTGATTTGTACAAATCACTCCAACTCTACATTATCAGATATATTTGACTATCTCGCAGACATCGAATTTCCAGCGCTCCATCCCGAACAAAATAACCTGCTTGAAGCTGAAATCACTCTATCAGAAATACAAAAAGCAATAAAAGATTTAAACAATAGAAAAGCACCAGGACCGGACGGTTTACCCATTGAAATCTACAAAAAATACTCTGTAATACTAGCCCCACAACTACTGAAAACACTGCAAGCTGCCTACAAAGAATCCATTCTACCCCCCACATTCTACGAAGCCACCATAATAAATACTGCTCAAACCTGAAAAAGACCCCATGGACCTAAACTCATATAGGCCGATATCAATGCTAAACAGCGACTAACACAGGCTAACAGGCTGTGAAAAGTTATGCTAGACCTAATACACCCCGATCAAACAGGTTTTTTACCCGGGAAATGCATCTCAATCAACCTCCGACGAACCACCATTCAATCACAAATAAACCATGATAATACAGGACAGCGGATAATGGTCTCATTAGACACACAAAAAGCATTTGACACTTAAGAATGGGATTTTCTCTGGGCCTGTCTATACCGATATGGATTTAAAGACAACTATATAAAATGGCTACAAATGCTGTACTCAATGCCCAAAGCACAAATCACAGTAAATGGCAACACCTCCCCAATGTTCTTATTACACCGTGGCACCAGACAGGGGTGCCCACTATCCCCATTACTATTTGCTCTGGCCATAGAAGCGCTGGCTATAAAGATCAGAGCGGACTCCACCATCAGAGGTCTATCTCTGGGAGACACAACAGAAACACTAGGTCTATATGCGGACGATATTATTCTATACCTAGAAAGCCCCAACGCACCACTGAATACTCAGTTAGTAGTACTCAGCTACTAGAGACATTCGCAACTTACTCCGGTCTTAAAACTAACTGGAACAAATCCATACTTTACCCAATGGACAACGATATCTCCACACTACCACTGCTACCGTGCCCCATTCAAGTGACGGACCATTTCAAATACCTGGGAATATATATATATCACCACCTCCCCGACATTTTTACAAATTAAATATTCAACCTCTGCTGGAAATTGTACAAGCTACAATTACAGCCTGGAGACAACTACCAATAAACCTAATAGGACGTATTAACCTAATTAAAATAAATCTTCTTCCAAAACTGTTATATACGCTACAACATGCCATGGCATGGATCCCCAAATATTTTTTTCAAAAACTGAACAGTATGCTAACATCTTTCCTATGGGGAAATGGTAGGGCAAGAACCAAGCTGACTGCACTACAGTGTCCCAAAACACACGGTGGCCTGGCAATGCCAAATTTCAATCTATACTATCTAGCTGGGCAACTTAAACATCTACAAACCTGGATAGACCCCAAAACTGAGCCGAGAGGATCAGAGAAGATGCTACAGCAATATTTAAATGGTCCACTAATGGCATATCTGCTAAACCCCTCAAAACATCTTATTGGCCGGGGCACAACAATCCACAAATTGGCAAGCAAGACCTGGGAAACCACCAACAAAATCATCAAATATGAAGGTACACCACCCAAGACCCCCCTATGGCAGAACAAAAGCTTCCCACACTTAGCATCAATGCCCTATAAACAATGGCAAAACAGTAAAATATTCACCTTTGCGAACATTATAGATAACTCAGTCAAAACATACGAAACACTACAACAATATGAACTACCAAGATCATTCCACTATAGATACCTACAAGTTAAACACTGCTTGGCAGCAGAATTCCCTACCTACCCTACAATAGAACTCTCAAAACACCATATAATTGGAATCCTCCGCACTCAAGGAATGCAAGGCCTAATATCCCGTATATACACAAAACTAATACAGCAACAGGCAACCCAACAAATCAACGAACTGACAACAAAATGGAAAATCTCTCTGCCACAACTACCGGATGACGCATGGGAAGAATTCGCAAACTCACATACAACTGTATCACCATCAGCAAACAATAGACTGATCCAATACAATGTTCTACATCAAACATATTTTACTCCCAAAAGACTGCACCGAATCTCACAACTAAAACCACATACATGCCCAAAATGTGCACAAGATCAAGCAGACTTTTGGCACTTACTGTGGAACTGCCCACATGTCAGACAATGGATACAAGTAGTCACATTCCTTTTAAACTTATGTATGATGTCAATTCCATTCGAAGGAGAGATCTGTATACTGAGACTTCTCAATAATCAGCACTGGAGTAGATATCAGAAAATACTCTTAACCGAAACATTGTTCTACGCATGAAAAACAATAATACTTAAATGGATGTCCCCAGACAAACCAACCCTAAATCAATGGAAAGATTTGATTAATGCGACTTTACCATATTTTAAAATACTATACAGTAGGACAGGATGTCAGAAGAAATTTAATAAAATATGGAATGTATGGACTGAAAGCCTAAATACCTCCACCTAACCCAAATCAAAACAGCTATAACCTAAGTGGTGGTGCCCACTCCAACCTCTCCCCCCCTTGACCCTTACACTTCCCACCCTTTATTACTAATAACTAATTCCAATAAGCACTGAAGAAATAAACTACAAGGATACTCTAAACACTAATAACGGGGGCGGCATATGTATTTGTACATACCGTATATACTAGAGTATAAACCGAGGTTTTCAGGCTTTAAAAAAAGCCTGAAAATCTTACCTCGGTTTATACTCGAGTCAGCCTATCTCCTACCTTGTCCGCCGGCCGCGCAATCCGCATCCTCGCTCCACAGTTTCTGCGCATCCGGATGATGTCACTACCCGGCGCCGCAAGGTGAGAGGCGCCGGGTAGTGAAGAAGAGTAAAACCTTCTTTATGTGTGCATACTGTATGCACAAATATAGGAGGATTTACCCCTATTTGCAAGTATTTGCCACTTAAGATGTTTGATAACTACATCTCCCAGCATGCTTTATTGGTGGGAGTTGTAGTTTTCAAACATCTTAAGTGGCAAATACTTGCAAATAGGGGTAAATCCTCCTATATTTGTGCATACAGTATGCACAAATAAAGAAGGTTTTACTCTTATTTGTAAGTATTTGCAACTTAAGATGTTTGAAAACTACAACTCCCAGCAATAAAGCATGCTGGGAGTTGTAGTTTCCAAACATCTTTAGTGGCAAATACTACCCCCTCGGTTTATACTCGGGTCAGTGTGTGTTTCCTACTTTTTTCCCTAAAACTAGGTACCTCGGTTTATACTCAGGACGGTTTATACTCGAGTATATACGGTAGTTAATTCTATTGAAATTAGTTAGATAAATACCATCAGCTTACAACTGTAAATTGGTATACCATAAATTATTTCAAATACACGAATTTAAAAAAAAAAAAAAAAAAAAAAACACTGGAGAGTCAGTCCCAAGACAGTAAGCAAAGGAGCAACAGGGATTTTCATCTCATTTAAGGCAGGTACTGTTACAAAGATAAAGTTTGAGAATTACGTCTCTTACAAAGGTAAAATTTACTAAGGTTAAAGGTTAGGACCCAGCAGAATAAAGCAAACAGTGACATGGTTGCTGGGCTTAAAATAATTTGGCCAAGTTATTGAACTAATTGCTTTAAATTCACTGGCAGACTTTTTAAGTCGCAATTCACTGGTAACGTTAAATGTAAGCAAATGTGCACTAGGCTTCTATTTTTTGTATACATCCACACATGACATTCTGTTGATTTAAAATATGGAGATAGATATTATAGATATTTACTTGGGGTGGGGGTATTTGTAAAGAGGGTTTAGGCAAGATTTCAAATTTGAACCATTTTTTTACCATCATTTTTTCAGAAAATATCCATAAAGTATGATATTCTTTGGAGAACTCTGTATTTATGAAAAAAATGTTATTTGCCGTAATTGTTTTATCCCAAAGAGGGAGCATAAGGAGTACAAACGACAAAACAATAAAAGGTAACAAGCCAACATTAAACACGTAAACTAGACGGAGGGAAGGGACTGGTTCCCCCTCTCTGCTTCAGAGATTTTATGGGGAGTAAAAATTCCACTTTTCTCATTCAGCCTCAAGAGGGATCCAGGCATAGCAGGGGACATCCCAAAGTCACAAGTATTGAAGGATAGGTAGAAAGAACCAATACTCTGCTGTCTGCTGCACCAAGAGTTTACCAAGAGGTAAATACGTAAAAAAAATCGATACAATTTAATAAAGGTGTGAACTAAAGACCAGGTACTCGCATGGCAGCATTGTGGAGAACCCATCAGAACAATGAACAGCGCTGTAAATGTGCAGAAATTTAAATCCGGAGAGCTTGAACAATGTCCAGGTAACAGAGTCTGTTTTCTTTGGAAGAGGATAAAATGAGGAAACTTTCAGGTAGCAACTGAAAGACTCTCAAACCATAAGAAACAAAATTCTCAGGTCTTATAAGACCAAAATTAAACTCTTTGGTGTGAATGCCACGTTCAGAGGAAACCATGCACTGTGCATCACCAGGCCAATATCAACCCTACAGTGAAGCATGGTTGTGGCAGCATTATGGTTTGGGGATGCTTTTCAGCGGCAGGAACTGGAAGACTAGTCATGATAAAGGGAAATATGACTACAGCAATCTACAGACACATCCTGGATGCAGAGCATCCAGAGCATTCTTGAACTCACACTGGGGCAACTGTTGATTTTCCAGTGGGACAATGACCATAAGCACACAGCCAGGATATCAAAGGAGTGGCTTCAGAACAACTCTGTGAATGTCATTGAGTGGCCCAGCCAGAGCCCAGGCTGGAATCCGATTGAAAATCTCTGGAGAGATCTTAAAATGGCTGTGCAACGACATTTCCCATCCAACCTGGAGCTGCAAAGAGGAATGGCACTATAATTCTATTGTTTGTATGTATTTTTATATATATTAGTGTTTTCCACTAGCAATTAAAGGGAACCCTATGTTTAATGCACAGAATATATAGCAAAAGTAAATATAACTTACCTGACATTTATCACCAAGGCAATAATGTCTTCCTGCAAAAACCATGTAATCAGTTTTCAGAAGTTCTGCAGAGAAAAATGACACATGGTGAAGAGCTTTGGTTTATATCATTATTTTGAAATTAAATTATATTCAAGTGTATAGGCGAAACTTAATAATCCTACGCTGATGCTGGCAAATAATTATAAAACCCTGCAAAAGATAAAAACGTTATGTAACCATTTTTTTTTCTTGCCCACTGAAACCAATTTAGAATTAAAATGCAAGTTTTCAGTCCCATAGGCTGTTTAAAGAAAGACTAACCATTTCAATGGTCATGTTTTGCAGATGAGATGCAAAATTATAAATCGCTGAAACCTAAGTAAGTTTGTCTTGAGTTTACTCTTGTGTGAATGACACCCTAGTGTGCGGTGTCCCTTTTTTTTATCTGTAAAGTGTTATACCTCAATAACATCTCACAACAGCCCTGTGTTTGATACTGTATATACTCAAGTATAAGCTGATCCAAGTACAAGACGAGGTACTTATTTTCACCTGGAAAAAAAAGCATAAAACTGATACTCGAATACAAGCCAAGGGTAGAAATTATGGCCGTGAATAACGAAGAGGTCCATGTTTTTTTTTTGTTTAAGGTATTTATTTCAAATAAAAAAAAACCTGTTCCATAGTCACTTCAGAAGCATATGCATTAAAGCAACATACGATAATGTAAAGTCACATAACATCTAAATATACTAGTACATAACTAAACTAACATTTAAAATGCTCAAAATCAAATTCAACTGGTGTAATGTGATCTGCATAGACATGATCATCAATATCTCCATCATCTTCATCGCTGCTGCTGTGCCGATACAAAATATCACCTTTACTACCATCCAGGACGTTACTAATACTGCATTTCTGAAAAGCACGTTGCATGTCGTCTTCTGGAATGTCCTCCCATACATCTCGTACCCATTATGCTACTAATTCTTGTTTCACAAGATTTCCACCTTTTGTCGATTGGGCTTAACCAGATGACATTCATTTGTGCAACACTCTTTGCACACGGTCCTAAAAAGGTTTGTTTATAAGACACATCCAGGGGCTGTAAAACAGATGCAAGTCCACCTGGAATAACAGTGGTTTGAAATGACTTAGCCATTTTTTTCACATCTTTACATATATGGGCTCTGAACATCCCAAACTAGCAGTAAGGGGTTTTGGCTACCCCTGTTCATTCATTCCAAATCTCTTCTAGCCATTGTTTTTTCCATGTTCATCCATCCTTTAACATGTGGGCGGACAGTTAATCGCAGAGGGAATTTGGCACTTAGGCAAGGTCTTCCTCTTAAATATAATAACAGGCCACAGCTTGACTCCATTGGCCAAACGTGCCAGAACCACTATGAAATTATTTTTTTCATTCCCAAGGATGTCACGGTTCTGTTGCTTGGAAGATCAAAAGTCATTTCTGTTTTGTCCATATTCCCGATATATCTGAGGTCATAATTATTATTATTATAATCGAATTGCCATGTGTTACACAATATCCATTTTGACATCATTTCCATTTATGCAAGTCAATTTCTAGAGCCCCCATATGACCTTTTTAAACCACGATGAACCTTTTTGACTTTGGCATCTTTTCCAATACAGACTTCATTTTTCATCAATGTCAAATTCCCGGCCTGTGTCGTGTGCTCTGCATTTCTGTTTTCTTCCACGACCAACCATTTCTAACAAATTTAAAAAACAAAACACTGAAGAACTGGTAGGAAAACTTAAACCCCATACCTTAAGGGCATAGTTAAAACCCCAATACATTATGAAAATAATCCATGATTCAATAAGATGAATGCTGTAGCCCAGCAATAGTAGTAGGTTTGGAAAGGGGTCCATATTTGAATATTAAAATGCTGGAAAATAAAACAAACCCCATATTTGAAAGGTACATTTTTCAGCAACCACATTAAAATGAGAAGTGAGGCACTGATTACTGCTTTTATATCAAGGTGTTCTGTCTTCTGATTCAGCATTATTTTGAGGCTTTAGTTACCCTTTAAATGGACTCTTTTATAATACGGTAAACAGCAGAATTCCCATACAGTAGTCCCATACAGCATTGGTGCCAATATAATTATAGCCAAATGCAGTAACCCCCAATTCCTTGGCACTCAAGATGTTTGGAAACTACAACTCCCAGCATGCTTTGGTTGCCCTTTAAATGGATAGCAGAAACAGTACCGGTAACCCCCAATTCCTTGGAACTCCAGATGTTTGGAGACTACAACTCCCAGCATGCTTTGGTTGCTGGAAGTTGTTGTTTCTAAACATATGGAGGTGCAAGGTTCAGTGGGTCCATCTGGCTAGGGTCTGAAACGATGCTCTGGATCCCAAGAGGATCCGCTAAGAGGATGAACAGGGCCTTTGAAGAACTAAAGGGTTCCGTTCTAGAAACGTATATCCTGAGAGCACTGACAACATCCAGGGAGTGCAACCGTTATTCCTTGGTAGAGGTTGGTTGAGGATACAAAGCTGGAACGACGATGTCCTGATTCAGGTGGAAGGAGGTGATGACCTTGGGTAGGAAAGCTGGATGAGGTCGTAGGACCGCTTTATCTTTATGAAAAGACAAACATAACTGTTCCAGAGAGCTGCTAGTTCGGATGCTCTCCGAATAGAAGAGATAGCCAGTAGGAAAAAGTCTTCCAGGATAGTAGTGATAGCACTATGGATGTTAGAGATTCAAAAGGAGGGCCTTGGAGGACCCGGAGAATTAGTGAGAGGTCCCATGGCTGGACTAATGTTTGCGAGGTGGACGAAGGTGGGCTACCCCTTGCAAGAAAGTCTGAACATCCTTACGCATGGCCAGTCTTCGATGAAAATAGATCGAAAGGGCTGAGATTTGAACCTTAAGAGCGCCCTTTGTTCAGTGCCAACTGTAGGAATCTCAACAGTCTGGATAACACAATAGTGCGAGGAGAGAAACCCCTAGAGTTCGCACAGATGACATATCTTCACCAGATACAATGATAAATCTTAGAGGAAGATGGCTTTCGTGCCGCCAACTTGGTGGGTATGACTGACGATGGGATACCTCTATTCTTCAAGATTCAAATTGCCATGCAGTCAAAACTGAGGTGGTTGAGATGGAATAACGGGCCTACTGAAGGGGGGAGAGAGATTCCAGAGACTTTTTCCATGCTGTTAATAAGTGTCGTTGTAGAGGCTGTAAAAGAAACATCGCGTATGGGACTGCCTCTATGGCTGACACCATCTTCCCAACTAGCCTCATAGCTTGGCGTACCGAGATTATGGCCTGGAGAGTTAGACGCTTCAGTGTTTTTCTCTTTTCTGGGGGAAGAAATATCCTCTGATGGGAAGTGTCCCATTCCCAAAAATGACATGCGGAGGCTGGGAAGGAGGGATGACTTGCATGGATTGACTATCCAGCCGAAGTTAGTATCTATACACACACACACACGAGTTGACTTGAGTTGAGGCCAGGTAGAAGGAGGGGGCCTTAACTAATAGGTCGTCCAGGTATGGGAGAAGAAAGATGCCTTGAAGGCGAATGAAGGCTGCTTGGCAGGCATCACTTTGGTAAAGACACGGGGGGCCAAGGATAGACCGAAGGGCAGGGCTGTAAATTGGTAATGGAGGTTTCCGATTGCGAACCTGAGGAAACTGTGGTGGCCCTGCCATATGGGAACATGAAGATATGCGTCCTGAATATCAAGGGACGCCAAAAAGTCACCTGGTTCTATGGCTAAAATGACAGATCTCAGGGACTCCATTTTGAAGAGCAGCTGTTTGACATACTGGTTTAGTTCTTTTAGATCTAGAACCGTGCGGAAGGTGCCATCCTTTTTCAGAACTAGGTTGTAAAAACCCCGAAACCTGAAGGCAGTTAGAACTGGCAATATCACTTTTGCTAGTAGGAGTAATTTTATGGCTTTTTGGAGTGATTTGCGTCCGAGTGGTGACCTGGGAAGATTGGAAGGAAAGAAGCGTTTGGGTGGAAGGGGTGAAAATTCTATGTGGTATCCGTAAGAGATGACATTAAGGGTCCAGGCATCCGTGGACGGGCAATTCCATGTCATGTGAAAAAATCTCAGTCAACCTCCTACCCAATACTGGGGAGGATAGTCATGCTGATTTTGGTTTATTTCCCATAGGTTGGAAGGAGCCTCGTTTGGTGGGCCAGGAGGGGCTGGTGGAAGTGCCTCTTCTTGGGAGAGGGGCCTGAGGGTTGTTCTCGAAGGAAAGTCTTGGGGCTGAAAGGATGGGTTTCTATGAAAAGTGGGAAACCTACGAGCCCTGTTTTGGGAAAGAAAAAGGGGAATTTTATGTTTTACTCACCTGTAAAATCCCTTTCTCTGAAGCCGTAAGGGGGACCCAGGAATGCAGGGGTTAAGCACCTTTCTCCAGGAGCGGACACTTTAGAATTGAAAGACTGAGGCTCCAGTGCTCCTCCCCTCAGCTATAATACTCTGAGCACCGGAAGCCTCCTCCAGTTGGTCCCAAAGAGGAAGCGTAAGCCAATAATGAAATAATAGATAGTAGAATAACAAGAGAAAAAAAAAGTAACAGGCAACAAGCCAAGACAATCATGTCAACAAACAGGGAGGGAAGTACCTGGGTCCCCCTTATGGCTTCAGAGAAAGGGATTTTACAGGTGAGTAAAACAAAAATCCCCCTTTCTCTTACTGCCTTAGGGGGACCCAGGAACGCAGGGGACGTCCCAAAGTCCCGAAAACACTTAGACCTCCGCATTTCTGATGATAGAGTTGTGGATGGAAGACCAAGTTGCTGCTTGACATATCTGGTCCACCGAGGCGCCATGGCGAGCCGCCCAAGAGGCTCCAACAGCCCTAGTAGAGTGGGAGGAACGGCCCCAACTGCCAAGTAGCAGCGGACGATAGTAGATCTAATCCACCTTGCCAGAGTTTGTGGTGAAGCTCTGGATCCCCGGCGGGGCCCCGCCCTCTGTACGAGCAATGTAGATCCTCAGGGCTCTCACTACATCAAGACTAGTGCAATTCACGCTCCTTGGAAGAAGACGGATTCGGAAAGAATGATCTCCTGATTGACATGGAAAGACAAGACCACCTTAGGCAAAAAGAAGACGTGAGGCTGAAGAATGGCCTTGTCTGAAGCGATTGACAGGCATGAGGGATCCACAGATAAGGCAGCTAGTTCCAACACCCTCCTGATGGAAGATATGGCCAGAAGAAAAACCCGTCTTCCAGGAGAGAAGCGATAAGGGAACCGATGGTAAGGGTTCAAAAGGCGGACTTTTGAGTGCACTGAGAACTAACGATAGATCCCAGGGCTGAACCGGAGCACAAATCGGAGGACGCAAATGAGCTACTCCCTGTAAGAAAGTCTGGATATCCTTCCTGCTCGCAAGCTTCCTATGAAAATATAGAGAGAGGGCGGATACCGGACCCTTGAGAGCACTGAGCGAAAGACCCCTGTCAAAACCTTTTTGGAGGAAACTAAGGACTCTGGACAGAACGAATCTGGACGGGGAAAGCCCCTGGATGAGCTCCACATTACATACTTTTGCCAGATCCTATAATAAACCTTAGATGAAGACTGTTTTCTAGCCGCTAACATGGTAGTTATTGCAGATACCGGTACCCCTCGTCTTCTCAGTATGGTGGACACAACCACAACACCGTTAAATGTATGCGCTGAAAATCTGGGTATTGGAAAGGTCCTTGTACAAGCAGATCTGGTCGCAGTGGAAGCGACCATGGTTCCCCAACTGACATGGAGAGAAGATCTGAGAACCAAGCCCTCCTTGGCCACCGAGGCGCAATGAGAATTACTGGAGCTCGTTCCCGTTTTATCCTAGGTATCATAGGTGTTGGCGGAAAGACATAGCCCAGGCGGAACTGCCAAGGTGCTACCAGAGCATCTACGAAGGCCGCCAGCGGATCTCTTGTTTTGGCACAAAAGGTCGGAACCTTTCGGTTGTCTCGAGAGGCCATCAAGTCGATGTCCGGGGTCCCCCATCTCTGTGTCAGTTGTTCGATCACCTCCGGATGGAGAGCCCATTCTCCTGGATCAAGCGTAACTCGGCTGAGGAAATCTGCCTCCGTGTTTAGGACCCCAGGTATGTATATTGCTGATAATGCTGGTATGTAAAACTCTGCCCAGGTTAGGATTCGATGTGCTTCTGCCATTGCCATATCGCTTCTCGTGCCCCTTTGATGATTTATGTATGCCACAGCCATGGTGTTGTCAGACTGTATGCGGACGTTCTTGCCTGTCAGAAACAACGTCCAGCGAGACAGAGCAAGGAATATTCCTGGTCCAAAGACCTTGGGCTTTCTGACAGTCGCATACCGCTCCCCATCCTCGGAGACTCGTGTCCGTCATCACCACTGTCCACGTGGGCAAACAAAGAGCTTTGCCCGCCGCTAAGTTGCTCTCCACGGTCCACCAGGTTAGGGAAGACCGAACCGGATGCAGGAGATGTATCAAAGACTCCGACGACTATTGGGATTTGTCCCAACAGCGAAGAAGGTGTCTCTGGAGAGGGCGTAGATGGAAAAGCGTGTACGGAACTGCTTCCACCGAAGACACCATCTTCACCACCAGACGCATCGTTTGTCAGATTGAGATCTGATGGTTGGATTGCGCCTGAATGGCCAGCTTCTTCAATGCTGCGATTTTGTCCTGGGGGAGGATGACCTTGTGCATGGTTGTGTCGAATAACATACCCAGGAAGACTATGCGATTCGATGGAGTCATAGGATTTTTCCTGGTTTATGATCCATCCGAACAGAGATAGGATCGTTATGCACGGAGATACATGTTGTGCTAGCTTGAAGGATGCCGCCCTTGTTAAAAGGTCATCTAGGTAAGGGAGGATAAAGATTCCTTGAAGGCGAAGGAAGGCAGCTTGACAGGTCATGACCTTTGTGAATACTCGCAGCGCTGAAGCTAGGCCGAATGGTAGGGCCGGGCACCTATGGCAAATCTGAGGAAGCGGTGATGACCGTTCCAGATGGGGACATGGAGATATGCGTCCTGAATATCCAGGGAAGCGAGATAGACGCCCGGCTCTATAGCCAATATCACTGATCGCAGGGATTCCATCTTGAACCTGATTTTTTGCACATAGGATGTTGAGCGCTTTTAGATCCAAAACTGGGCGAAACGTTCCGTCCTTCTTTGGTACCAGAAAGAGTACGGTTTGTAAAGGTATTGATAGGCTCCGTCTGTATCCGGTTTGGAGGACGCGAGGCTCTAGAGGGGCGAAAGGAGGATGAACGCTGAAAGGATGGAAAGCGGCGAGCTCTGTTCTGCGGGAGGAAGGTACTTTTACCTCCTGTAGCTTGAGCAATTATCTTCTCTAGTTCGGGTCCGAACAGGAGGTGCCCCAAGGAAGGCAGGTTGGGGAGGGCTTTTTTGGATGCCGCATCCGCTGCCCAGGCTTTTAGCCATAAGGATCGCCTGGCTGCCGTTGCGGCCGCCGATGATCTAGCGATAAGTCTGCTAGACTCTAGAGCCGCATCTCCGATATATATAGCTGCATCAGATAGCTGTTGTATAATGTCAATCAGGTGGCTGTCAGAGGATTCATTGGCCACTGTTTGGTAAAGTTGGTCTAACCAGGCATCCATCGCCTTGGCCACCCATGCGGAGGCGAAGGTGGGGCACAGGGCCGCGCCAGATACCGCAACCGATGTTCTCCGGAATCCCTCCAGTCGTCTGTCTGTGGGATCCTTAAAAGTGGCTGCCTCGGCCAGAGGGATGGCTGTGGCCCTGGAAATCCTCGCCACTGGTGGGTCGACTGCTGGTGGCATGGACCACCTATCCACATCCGACTTAGGAAAAGGAAACATTATTTGAAAGTTCCTTGACATGTGAAATTTCTTTTCTGGAGACGCCCACTCTTCCAAGACGATCTGTTCCAATTGATCATATGCGGGAAAGATTGCTGTCGTTTTCTTAGGGTGGCTGAACAAAGACTTGGATGGGTCTGTTGGTTCAACCGGATCCCGTATATTAAGCACCTGCAGAACTGATCTGATAAAATCGTCCATAGTCTCAGGTGTGAATGTGGTCTGAACTTCATGTTCAGAAGCTAAGGAGTCCAGTTCTTCTTCCGATTCCTCTCTTTCCTCCACAGAGATCTCTTCCTCTGAAAGAACTACTGGGAGATCTGACGATATGGCGGCTCTTAGCGGCCTGGCTTCCGTTCTGGAGGAATTAGCCAACTGCAGAACCTGGGAAAAAGATGCCGATAATATCGACATGGAATCTGCTAATGATTTTGCCCAGGCTGGTTCAGACTCCTGGGGGGTTACCCCTGGAGATACTCGGGACAAGTCCGACCCCGCAGGTGGATTCTGTAGAGAATCAATGGAAGCCCGAAGGGTTTTTGCCCACTCGGGTTCCTGACTGTTAGGAACAGTCTGAGTAGGCTGAGGGTCGTGGTTTGCACTGCATGACCCACATAGGGGTCCAGATAGGCCGGCTGGCAGCTTAGTCTGGCATAATGCGCAAACATAGGAAATCGCTTGGACAGATTTGGCTGGTTTTTGCCGGGAGGGTGGACTTCTCCTTGTTGGACATGACAGACTTGGAGAGACAGCAGGAAAGAGAGAGAATTTTTTTTTTTGAGAAAAGGAGGGCCTTGTTAATCAAGGGTAGCCTTTTTGGAGAATGGGCCACAATCCCCAGAGAGGGGAGGGGGGTGTGGTGGAGAAGATCTGGCCTGACAGACAGAGGCAGGGAAGAAAAAAAAGAAGGAGGGAGAAAACTGTGTAGGAAGAAGAGAGAAAACTGCAGAATCAGAAGAAAAAAAAAAAAAAAAAACCTTATCTGATCTGCCGGCAGCAGCTACAGGGAAGCAGGAGGAGACTCCAGACTCGTTCCCCACGCGGTCTGAGCAGGAGAGGAGAGAAGACCGGAAGACCCGGCCCAGAGAGAAGCCCGGCAAGGAAGGAGGAAGTCCCGTCCCCGCCGGTCAATCAGCGCCGCGATCTCCCTCAGCCTGAGGATTTGAAGGTGCAGAGGAGCGGAAAAGCGTCGGCAGGTTGCCCACTCAGGCGGAAGGGGGGTTCTGCCCATTTTAGACCCGAGGGTCATGATGAGCAGCCCTTCCGCGGCATCCACGAGGATAGCCTCTGCAGGATGCTACTCCCACGTAGGGAGCCGGTGGGGCCTGAAATCTACCGCTTCTTTGCAGTCCAGGAAGAACAGTGCAGAGAGGTCCTTACTCCTGAAGTGGACACTTAGGAGGAGGCTAGCGGTGCTCAGAGTACTATAGCTGAGGGGAGGAGCACTGGAGCCTCAGTCTTTCAATTCTAAAGTGTCTGCTCCTGGAGAAAGGTGCTTAACCCCTGCGTTCCTGGGTCCCCCTAAGGCTGTAAGAGAAAGTACTCTTTCATCCAGTTGCCTGAGAAACAATCTTCTCTAACTCTGGCTAAAATAATCTACCCCATAAGAATGGAATGCTTGTGAGGGCTCTCATGGTGGCATGGTTGGCTGCCCATGCTCTTAGTCATAAGATCCTACAAGACGCTGTTATGGAAGTCAATGCCCTGGCTATGAGTCTACTTGAATTGCACACACACAATGTGGCAACTGGGTTCTTATTTCCCTTGTGGCGGGGCGGGAGCAACGCCTTGCTGGCCATTATAGAGAGAGAGGAAAAGGGATGAAGTTCTGCCCCTGCAATGCACGCCAAGAAGAGAAGCCGACAGCCAGGAAGAGCTCCCGCCCCCTTCTTGAAGGACCGGGGGTCCTGCTAAGTGCGGCCAGATATATGCCTGAAGGAAAAGGGCACGATCTCTCTGGAAGGAGTAGAAGGGTTCCGGTACCTGGATTTTAGTGTTGCAAGGGATCAGCAGTGGAATCTGACTGCAGAGAGCCCCAGCTCTGTTCACCGAATTGGTTCTGGTGACTCCTGGGGGTAAGATGGATCCCCAGGTTGGTACCCTGTAAGCTAGGAGTGGGTGAATAGCCCACTGCTACTTTGGTGTTTGTTGGGGGAAAGCTGGAAAGATACTGGATACAGGTGTTCCCCTATCCTTTTCCAAGATTTTCTTTGTAGGTATTGGGAGTAGTTGTCCAACTCCTGAGTGGACACTTGAAGAACCGAAGCAGGCTACTGGTACAGAGCTATATAAGGTAAAGGGAGGAGCACCTGAGCCTGTGGAGTCTTAAAATTTCAAGCATCCACTCCTGGACGTGGAATACTTAACCCCTGCTGTGCCTGGGTCCCCCCAGGCTGAAAAAGAAATAGCACTATAAACAAAGTGTGATTAGGAAAAGAACTCCCATCACAGAGACCCACTTTACTCCACAGATAACCTGTAGAGGCACTCTTTAGGCATATGGCTAGGAAATCTATATCCCCCAAACCTCCTGGGGAACCGGGAATAATAGTGTAGGCACTGATTGAGTCACCCAATCAACCATATTAGTTCTAAAAATATATATTTTTATTATTAATACACAAAATACTTTTCACTTATAACCATACCTCATAAAATGCAATAAATACACTGAATAAAGCGTCCCTAGGTGCTGAAAAAAGTTATCTAAAACTAGTGTCCAGGTAAGTAACAGCCGCAAAGCAGAGACTGGTTAGTCGCATATGGTTAATAAAAAGCGGATAGTCAGTATATAGCAGATAATGCGAACATGGCTAGGCAAATGAAAACAAGCGTATTAGTGGCAGATTGCACAGGTGAATGGGCCCTCCGCGCAACCTCCATTCATCCACGGGGTCGGGGTAACCTCACTTAAAAAGCAAAAAAGCCAACAAAAGCAGAAAAAGCCTTGCCAGAATAGATTGCCTATACAGATGGCCAAAACGTGATACATAGGTCAAGACAATTGTTACTGCTATCAGAATACTTAAGTGTCTGCCGTGCTGTGTAAAGATTCCTTTATCCGTTATTCTGCCCGTCCTCACCGGTCTCCAGCATCCTCTATGGTCTTCCGCCACACCGGCGACACGCACATTCTCCTGGACTGCCATCACCAAACACATAAAAGCCTCCACTTGCTGCCGTACAACACCCTGGCACATCCGAGGTTACCCCGACCCCGTGGATGAACAGAGGTTGCGCGGAGGGCCCATCCACCTGTGCAATCTGCCACTAATACGCTTGTTTTCATTTGCCTAGCCGTGTTCGCATTATCTGCTATATACTGACTATCCGCTTTTTATTAACCATATGCAACTAACCAGTCTCTGCTTTGCGGCTGTTACTTACCTGGACACTAGTTTTAGATAACTTTTTTCAGCACCTAGGGACGCCTAGGATGCAGGCAGTATATTTATTGCAGCGTATTTATTGCATTTTATGAGGTATTGTTATAACTGAAAAGTATTTTATGTGTATTAATAATAAAGATATATATTTTTAGAACTAATATGGTTGATTGGGTGACTCAATCAGTGCCTACACTATTATTCCCGGTTGCCCAGGAGGTTTGGGGGATATAGATTTCCTAGCCATATGCCTAAAGAGTGCCTCTACAGGTTATCTGTGGAGTAAAGTGGGTCTCTGTGATAGGGAGTTCTTTTCCCAATCACACTTTGTTTATAGTGTTATTGTTCATTATACTCACGGCACCACCACATATTGAGTGGGAACAGGGCTGTACTAGGTTATTAATTCAAATACCCAGTTATCAACATATTTATGAAAGAGAAATAGAAACGGTCCTGTCACTGGGGCCTAATCAGTGACACACATTCCAGTATAAACTGGAACTTAAGTATAAATTATATGTAATGACCATAATTTAACACATTACATACACATGTATAGATGAATAAATTGACTGGTCAAAGCAAATTATAACCCTAAATAGATCCTGGGAAAAATATTACTAATGATCATGTCTCCATCTCTGGAATGTAAAATATAAAAACATAAAGCATGCATGCACTGAATAAGATACACTGATATGAATTCCCAATAAAAAGCCACACTGGCACACTGGTTCAGATACAGTATGTGGATGACACCTGGGTTAAAATCCACCAGAAGGAAGTACAAGCTTTCACAGAACACATTAATGCGGTAGACCAGAACATCAAATTTACAAGGGAAGGAGGTACAAAACAACAAACTAGCTTTCTTGGACTGCTTGGTATTACACAAAGAGCACAGTAGTGGATATAAATGGGCACACCACCTAAGTATACAGTAAAATAAAACTCCTTTATTATCATACACATATGGGAGCAACTTTAGTACATAAGAGACATACAATTTAAAAACACATCCAGCATGCACAGAGTAAGTAATGCATCAATATTAGCAAAATAAGTTGATATACCGGTATATCAGAAAATACAAAGTATAATTGGTTAAGTCACACACATAGTCATAGTAGTAAAATACATACATATCCCTATGGATCATAAATATCCCATACATTTGGGGAAAGCAGTAGTATAAACACCCCTCACTGTTTCTGAGATCAAAATAAATCTACATAACAATATAACTACCCAGTAGAGGAGTACGCAGATATGTGGCAGATCCTAACCCCAACAAGGTAACACCAATGAAAGAATACGATACCGTTACTTAGAAAAAATGCTGGCCTCTATGCAGCTGGAGCTAGTTAAAAATGAGCTAGACGCGTATCGTCTGTACAAGCAGACTTCGTCAGTAGAACATCCCCACTAGCACAGAGATGAAGGCTAAAGAAATGAAACATCTCAGAGGAGCCCTTAAAACTTGTGGATATCCAGACTGGGCCTTTGTCAAAAGAAGTAGAAGGAAAGAAAAGAACAGGTATACCAACAGTGAAGGGGAAAAGCAAGACAGGAGAAAGAACATGGTCATCCCATAAGTAGCAGGGTTCTCCGAGAAATTACGAAGAATTTTCCAAAAAACACCGTATCCCAGTCATCTTTAAACCAAACAACACACTGAGGCAGCAATTGGTACATCAGAAAGACCCGCAATTGGTACATCCGAAAGACCCAATACCGAAACACAAGATAAGCGACATCATATGTGCAGTATGCTCTGATTTGTATGTGGGGGAGACCAAACAGCAACTGCATCAACGTATGGCCCAGCACAGAAGAGCCAATTCCTCGGGTCAGGACTCCGCAGTGTACCTGCATCTTAAGGATAAAGGACATACCTTTGAAGATTGTAATGTTAACATATTGGCAAAGGAACGTGACTGGTTCAAGAGAGGTGTTAAGGAGGCCATTTATGTGAAAATAAAGAAACCAAGCCTAAATAGAGGTGGGGGGGGTTCGACACCAACTGTCTACCATGTACAATGCTGTTTTGACACCTTACTCTGGGCGTTCCTATAACACCTCTTAGCCACTATCCAATCACACCCTTAACACCTGGCTGTAATATGCTAATTGGGATTTTCCAGGGTACATAATTGCCACAGATTCTTGTACAAGTCATTCTGAATTGAGAAAGCCAGTCGGATGACTAGCGAAATGTCTTCAAGAACTAAACTTCAAGTCTAGTTGATCTAATGGAATACAACAGATATTCCTGTCTAATTGGGATCAACAATCAAAATATGTTTAATATTATACATACCTTTTCTACTGTCCAACCAAACATCAAACTCCACATTTCTATAAATTTCTGGGTCAAGTGCCTTAAGTACCTTATATGGGAAAGGCATCTTATTGGGATTTTCTGTGGACTGAAATTTGTAGAGAAGAATTAAAAAAAAAACAAAAAACAGGAAAAAACAAAACACTGTAATAGACGTACATTAACTTCACTAAGTTACACTATCCCAGCAAAGTCTCGCTGTCTCTCAAACGCTGTCAATTGTGAAGGATACACCAACATTATTCTGGATTAGAAAAGTGGAGCGGTTCGGGCTTATTGACATTTAGGAAATGGTTGGTATGGATTTGTATTTCTAGTATGGACAAGCCCTTTAAAACAGACAGACAGGTGATAATGTATTTCAGGTTGGAGATCACATTTAAAAAAAAAAAAAAAAAAGAAAGAAAAAACAACTGAAATAACTGCCTGCTTAATATGTTATGTCTTTTTAAATAGTTAAAAGTTCCCAAATGTCAACACTACTCTCTCTACTTGTAAACCACTGACTTGCTTTAATACAAAATGGAAAAATAGCAGTACAAAATGTTTGTTTTCACAAAATCTCCTAAAAGCAAGGATTTCTGCATCTGGAATTCTTCATATATATTAAAACTTCCGGGGCTGCTTCCTTTGATAAGGAGCACTTTGATTTTTTTTTTGTGTAATTGCATTTGTGCAATATTCCCTTTTGAGTTAGTTGCTGGCAACATCTCATTGTGCACCCACACATATGGCATACTGTTTGATACTGTATGAAAGAATTTCACCATTACGCAGCTGAAGGGGTTTATATTTCAAAAATATATACCGTATATACTCGAGTATAAGCCGACTCGAGTATTAGCCGAGGTACCCATTTTTTCCTCCAAAATCTGAAAACCATGATTGACTCGAGTATAAGCCGAGGGTAGATAGTTGCCCTTTAAATGTACAGTAATCCCATACAGTAACCCTAATACCTTTCCACTGTAGATGTTTGGAAACTACAACTCCCAGCATGCTTTTGTTGCTGGGAGTTGTAGTTTCCAAACACCTATAGTAGAAAGGTATTGGGTGTTACTGTATGGCATACTGTCCCCCACCCTAGAGCCCCCCCAGTTCACTTACCGTACCTGGCCAGTCTTCATCTCTCCGCCGGCTGCCATCATCGCGCACCCGCGAAGAACTACTGGGAACTGCCAGTTTTCTCCTGACTCGAGTAGGCAAGGTTTTTAGGTTGATTTTTAAACCTAAAAACCTCTGCTTATACTCGAGTATATACGGTAGTTGTGGGGGTTATTTCCGAGTTAAGGGGGAGTTTATTGAGAAAAACTGCAGACTGCCCAAATTTGGAGTTGGCTAAATATTTTTGGTGTTCTTGAGCTATCGTGTGTTGTCTCGTTTCGTGACTAGTTTTCTCCACGTCTGTGTGTGTAACCGTGCATATGGCATACGGTTTATTCAGGACATTTGGGAGATTGATATTTGGCGAGTTTTTGGCATTTTGGCGTGATTTCTACCTTTTAAAGTTGTTTTTTTGTCAATGTTTTCATAAAATCTGCTAAAAGTGCCAAATTCTATGAAGAACTGCGCCCACACCATTGATGGAATGAAAGAAAGAACTACAGTGTTACATAGCTGAAGGTGTGTAGACTGTTCTAATTCGGAGTTGGCTGAATATTTTTGCGGTTTTTGAGCCACCATGCATTGTCTCACTTAATGGCTAGTCGTTTCCACATCCGCGTGTGTCACTATGCATTTGGCATACGGTCTGATTCAGAATATTTGGGAGATTGATAGATTGATATTTGGTAACTTTTTAGATTACATTGGGTTTTGACAAGATTTCTTCCTTTTTAAAATTGTTTTATGGTCATTATTTCAGAAAATCTGCTAAAAGTGCGAATTTCTACGGAGAACTGCGCACACAAAATTGAAGGCATGAATGAAACAATTAAAGGGGTATTTGAGCGAAAGGGTTGATTAGTGTAAAAAAAAAACCTGCAGACTGTTCAAATACAGAGCTGGGTATTTTTTAATTCATTTTTTTTTTTTTTTAACCGTTACTGCCATTTGACATTGGTCCCCCTTTGGGTTAGTTGGTCACCATGTTTGAGTACACCCATTAGGCTTTCAAATTGATGCTTTTGAACTTTCCTCTACAGTTTTTAGTTGAAATTCACATTTGATTTTGTCTCTGATTTTACAGTTGAGAAAAAAAAGAAATTGTAAGAAAATAACTTATAATTCAATCAAGAGATGCGCCTGGGTATTTGCATTTTGATCCAAACTTACCCCACTAATAATATCCTGCAGGTTTGTAGTTTCTAAAAATCACTCACTTGTGAGGATATTTTAGTTACTTTGGTAGATATTCTATGTTAACCAGCAGAAGTGGTTATATATTTCTATTTGGTGTAATATTTTTGAAAGTGCAGTTTTAGTTTGGGGGGGGGGGGGGGGGGTCTCCTGTACAGGAAAAGTGGGGTACCTACATACATCTGGCATGGGAGTATACGGGAGTATCAGAGCTTTTAGAAACCGTAAGATTTGTGTTTGTAACCTTAAGATAACAAAATAATGTGAAAAATCCACGAAAATTTGCAAATTTTAAATTTTTTTTTTTACATGTTACACTTATTACCTACCAATATCTATTTAAAATTATGAAATACAGACCAGACCTTTGATTCATCCAAAGTCTGCTTAGCTTTGTCATCCAAGCAATTCTCTCCATCCTTAACATCCCAATCTTCAGCCCTAGATATAGGAAAACGTCAATACACATCACTATTGTTTTCTGTGGTCAGGTTACTCTACTATACAAACTGACAATTCAATTCAAAGTTAATACCTTAACCAATTTTGAATTATTTAAAGCAGCTAAATATTATGCCAAGTCATTTTTATTTTAGCAGTAGAAAGTGTTCCTGCAATGTTCTACCATTTCACGCATTTTACAAAACATCCAATGGCTTAAATAAAGAAATGGCGAGATAAAAACATACCTGCTTTCACATGACTGTTTTGACATCTGTTCTGCAGTGCAGTCATAGTTGGCATCTTCACTCCCAGTTGATGCACTATTACGGTTCTTCTTGGTACCACTTCTGAAGAGCTCAACTGCTGCAAGCAACTCTTTTTCATCAACCCCAAATACATCTCTGTATAGGCACTCATAGAGGACAGCTATAAATAGTGAAAGCCAAGTACGTGCAACATACCATCTTAAACAATCTTAAATATTAGTTAAATTAAACATAGCACAAAGCAATTCGTGTTTAGTGAAGATAAAGAAACTACTTATTTTTATTTTGGAAGTTTTTATTTGGAAGTTGTTGCCCATGGACATGGATTTTGGGAAGTGAAAAACGATTACAATTTCTAACAGTTTAAAGGAGAACTAAACCAAAATATTTATTCTTTATAGTCTAAAAGCCCTCCCCCCAAGAACACCAACAAACCGTAAACGACTACTCCAGTAAATTGCACTAAAGTTAATAATTTCCTGGCATTTTCTGGCCACACCTACTGATAGTATGCTGAAGTGTAAGTTTACAAAGTACTGCGCTTCCCATTATTTCCCCACTCAGTGGTAAGCTCTCCACATCATTGCATAGTGTATGGAGCCTTTGACGAAGTGGGTACGCCCACGATACACATAAGGCGGGTGTCCTCCATCGGGAGATTGTTTATTTTTTGTATACTTGTTTTTATGATGAAAGAATAAATTGAGATTTTTCTATACTACCTATGTGGCGCGGTCTAAATTGCAAACTGTGAATTAGTACCTGGAGCGAGATCTCGGACATGCACATACCTTGTGGAGGGTAACAGACTTGTCAGTGTCGCAGCAACCAAACCAACATGCCTCAAAGATTACCCAAGAAAAAGTTGGATAATGGTGAGGGTAAATCACAACTCACTGGCAAGACACAGAGGCTGCTTCATATATAGCCGTTACAGAACACAGGGTCCTGCTGTCTTTCTCCTGGCTCTTTCAGGGTAGAGCTTCTGGTCACGGACTATAACTGATGTCAAGGACAATGATTAAGGGTGCATAAGGAACAGATATAGGAGGGGAAATGATTAGTTCAGTTTTAACTAGAAAGGGAAAGTATACTGTAAGTATAAACTTTGAATTTGAAAGTCTGCATTTTGGAAAGGAAAAGTGTGTGTCTGTGCTGCAGGATTTAAAACTCAATAACCTATGTTCCTCAATAAGCTATGGTAATGAAAGCGGACATTTAAATTTCATAATCCATTCTGATTAAATAAAATTTTTATTAGTGTGTATGGTTGCCATGGAAATGGAAGGCTGGGTGTTGGGATGTATGCCTTTGTCTGTAGTGTTAGGGATTTTTTGCATTTTACTAATTATTATTATTATTATTATATTATTATTGTGGATTTATTTAGCGCCAACATCTTCCATGGCGCTTTACAGTCGCATTTATATACACAAGGAAAACATACATGTTATATACAAAAGGTTATGCAAGTAATACAAAGTGGAAATAATTCAAGTGCTGGTCCAGCAGCGTTAAGTGTGGTAAGTTACAGCATTACTCTGGTACAATAGGAAGTAGGACCCTGCCCAAAAGAGCTTTCAGTCTAGAGGAGATGGGGATGAAACATAAGGTGAAGCAGATCAGTAGCTGTAACTAAGTTATCAGAGGAGTATAACTAGCGGGTGTGCGATGGGTCAGTAAGAGCGGTAGAAGTGTCCGGGTCCAGATTGTAGCCTTGCCTGAAGAGGGGAGTTTTGAGGTTGCATTTAAAGATATGAAATGATGGCGAGTGACATATAAAGCGAGGAAAGGAGATTCAGAGCAGAGGGACAGCACAAGAAAAGTCATGAATACAGGCATGGGAAGAGGCGATTAGAGTAGACGAGAGGAGAAGATCATTTGTAGAGCGAAGGTTATGCCTTGGGTAGTATCTGTTTATCAGATTAGAGATGTATGGGGGGGGGGGGGTTGTATAGGAGAGAGCCTTGTAAAATAATCTTAGCAGCTTAAATTGGATTATATGTGTAATGGGAAGCCAGTGGAGAGATTGACAGAAAAGGACAGCGTGTGAGAAGCTGGAAGAAAGGTGAATGAGCCTGGCAGCAGAGTTAAGGAATGCTTGAAGGGGTGCCAGTCAGTTGCTTGGTAGACCGCACAGGAGGATGTTACAGTAGTTCAGCTGAGAGATAAGGGCATGAACTCGAAGAGTTTGACAGGGTATTGATGTGGTGTTTAAAGGAAAGTTCTGATTCAAAGCTTATTCCCAGGTATCGCACAAAAGGAGTTGGGGAGATTGGTGCATCATTGATATTGACAGTAATGTTAGGTAGGGGGGGTAGATTGAAAGGGTGAGAAAATGAAAAGTTCTGTCCAATCCATGTGGAGTTGTGGGAAGACATAAAAGCAGACATGGCATTTAGGCAGTCAGGGACACATGATGTCAGAGTAGCGAGGTCAGGGGTGTAGAAGTTGGAGTATCATCAGCAAACATGTCATATTGATATTTTTATGTATAAAATTATATTTTTGATGGTTTAGGTATGGTTGCCATGGAAATGGAAGGGTAGCTTAGGTTGTGAGGGTGTATCAGTACAGTAGGTGTGTGTACCTGTGTGTGTGGGGTTAGGGGATATGTTTTTGTGACCATAAAAGAGAGATGTCTTTTCTGTGGCCCTGCAGATGTTTGTACAACTCTCAGCATTTACCAACAGGGAATGCTGGAAATTGCAGGATGAACATACCTGCTAAAAAACTAATGCCATACTTGAACAATTATACAAGGTAAACCCACACTCCACAAATTAATTGAATACTACCCAGGGTAACCTAAACCACTAGGTTCTTACCCATGGGTTTCAAACCCATGAAAGTGTTTGAAACAAGGCTGCATTAAGTTGCTTGGTCCGGACTGCTTTGTTCCGCCCTTCCTTAAGGTTCATGGTCAATTTACGAGCGAGCCACAACCCCAGACACCGAGTGCTACATGCGACGAATGGCCGTTCCGGCCGAGAATCGTCCATGTGCATGGGGTCGGGGGTCATTCGTCAATACACAGGATCAACTAATGACCCCCGACCAATGGACGTTCGTTGCATGTAGCGCTCAGTGTCAGGGGGGTCATGGATCGTTGGCAAAATCGTATGTGTGTACAAACCTTTAGTGTCAGTCCTAATAGAAGGGGCGTGTCTTATTGGTAAGGCCATGGAAAAATTAGGGGCGGAACAAAAGGATTATTTCAGACACTGAAGGTAAACCCAGGGATGAGGTCCTAGTGGCAGGTATACATGACCCTGAAACCACAAAATGTTCGTATTTGAGGATTATACCCATTATAGTCCTGAAATTCTTAGATAACGCAAAAAAGCTTCCATAGATTAGAAGATCGTACTCCTTGCCTCTAGCTTGAAAACTGTGGGAGGAGATACAGTTCAAAAAAGCAGAAGAATAAAAGAGAAAAAATTAAGAAAGAACAGTAATTTGGCTCTTCAAGCAAAGTTAATCTGATTCGGTTTAAGGCTGTGGTTTGCCTCTTAGAGATGGAAAGCATGAAAACAGCGATAAAGAGTCTAGACATCAGGAGATTGGCTGTGCACATACCAGCCAACCTAACTGGCAATCTATCTGGTGCAATTAAGGAGACACTGAAGATATTGTAGCATGACCAATTGTGTGGTACAATTAAAACCAAGGGATCAGGTGAAAATTGATCCATTTGTCACCTGACTTCGCAAAAGGAATTCTGCTCAATCAGGCCAAATATCAGTTTTTGTCTACACAGCCTTATGGTGGCCAGAGACATATCGATTTTATCAGCTTGAATAGTCTTTTGCAAACAAGTAGAGAGCCATCCATGTAAAACATGCAGGACAAAATACTCCAATAAAGCAAATAAGGCAATACAAGATAAAGTTCCAAGCACTTATATTGATCTAGCATGACCCCCATGTATGTAAACACAGACATTTCTATGCCCAATTAGTATGGTTAATTGTGCCTTTGTGGACTTTCATTAAGGGATATTACAGTGATGAATTTTTTACTTCTAATTGTATTTCTCCTTCAGCCAGTCAGGGGGAGCCAGAACATGCAGGTGAGCCACCTCCAGGAGCGGACACTTAGATGTTAAAAAGAGGCTTGGGTGCTCCGCCCTCCTTCCCTATATACCTTTGCACCAGAAGCCTCCTTCAGTTTCTACGAGTCCGCTTAATGAATTGGACTCTCTCCTGCATGTCTGGATTCATAATTGGCCTTCTCCAGCAATAAGACGCATACAAGTTATTTACTCCCTACTTATGCCACGGAGGGGCTTCGTGTATAGCACTGCAACATTTAATTTATGGAGAACTTCCTTTCCAAGGAGGCTAGCTTCTAAGCTCAGCTTCCTGCGCTGCAGAGTACCGGTACTGGCATCTTCCCTCGAGGTGGTGACTTGGCTTCCATTGCTTCCAGCCTCCTCGCTTCTCATCCCCCTGCTGCTGGTGGTGTCTTCTCAATCCTCTGATTAAAATTGACCCTTACCTGGCTGTCTCCATCAGATAAAGTTTTTTTTTTTTTTTCTTTACTTTATCTGCTTTCCTGTCTCAGGACAATGTCTGCTAAGGGCTAGGCCCATGCACTTTGCAGGGGATTATGGGTAAAAAATGAAAATCGCATGTCATGTTAATAATGTGCTTCCATAACGCACCAAAATTCGGGATGGAGTCTGAACCAGCCTGGGCAAAGTCCCTGGTATCTTCAATGTCTGCAATTTTATCTCTTTGCCAGGCCAGTTGTTAACTCCATTAGGAACTAATCAGAGACAAGCCAGATCAACTTGTCAACCTATGGAGCCTGCATCCCTTTACTATAAGGTGTCAAGGCAGCGAACTGGAGTCCAAGGTGGTGGAATTGGAACCTCCGTCCACGTTCACGGCAGACCCTGAGGCACATAAAGATACCTCTAAGCTGCTTGTGAAGGTTCTCATTCATCCAGGTCATGGTATATCTGTTGTATTCAATTAGATCAACTGGACATGAAATGTAGTTCTTGAAGACGTTTCGCTAGTCATCCGACTGGCTTTCTCAATTCAGAATGACTTGTACAAGAATCTGTGGCAATTATGTACCCTGGAAAATCCCAATTAGCATATCACAGCCAGGTGTTAAGGGTGTGATTAGATAGTGGCTAAGAGGTGTTATAGGAACGCCCAGAGTAAGGTGTTAAAACAGCATTGTACATGGCAGACAGTTGGTGTCGAACCCCCCCACCTCTATTTAGGCTTGGTTTCTTTATTTTCACATAAATGGCCTCCTTAACACCTCTCTTGAACCAGTCACGTTCCTTCGCCAGTATGTTAACATTACAATCTTCAAAGGTATGTCCTTTATCCTTAAGATGCAGATACACGGCTGAGTCCTGACCCGAGGAATTGGCTCTTCTGTGCTGGGCCATACGTTGATGCAGTTGCTGTTTGGTCTCCCCCACATACAAATCAGAGCATTCTTCACGGCACTGCACTGCATATATGATGTCGCTTTTCTTGTGTTTAGGTATTGGGTCTTTCGGATGTACCAATTGCTGCCTCAGTGTGTTGTTCGGTTTAAAGCAGACAGGGATACGATGTTTTTTGAAAATTCTTCTTAATTTCTCGGAGACCCCTGCTACATATGGGATGACCATGTTCTTTCTCCTGTCTTGCTTTTCCCCTTCACTGTTGGTATTCGTGTTCTTTTCTTTCCTTCTACTTCTTTTGACAAAGGCCCAGTCTAGCGCTCTAACATCCCCACTAGCACAGAGGCGAAGGCTAAAGAAATGAAACATCTCAGAGGAGCCCTTAAAACTTGTGGATATCCAGACTGGGCCTTTGTCAAAAGAAGTAGAAGGAAAGAAAAGAACACGAATACCAACAGTGAAGGGGAAAAGCAAGACAGGAGAAAGAACATGGTCATCCCATATGTAGCAGGGGTCTCCGAGAAATAAGAAGAATTTCAAAAAACAGTGTATCCCTGTCTCTTTTAAACCGAACAACACACTGAGGCAGCAATTGGTACATCCGAAAGACCCAATACCTAAACACAAGAAAAGCGACATCATATATGCATGCAGTGCCGTGAAGAATGCTCTGATTTGTATGTGGGGGAGACCAAACAGCAACTGCATCAACGTATGGCCCAGCACAGAAGACCCAATTCCTCGGGTCAGACTCAGCCGTGTATCTGCATCTTAAGGATAGGACATACCTTTGAAGATTGTAATGTTCATACTGGCGAAGGAACGTGACTGGTCAAGAGAGGTGTTAAGGAGGCCATTTATGTAAAATAAGAAACCAAGCCTAAATAGAGTGGGGGGGTTCGACACCAACTGTCTGCCATGTACAATGCTGTTTAACACACCTTACTCTGGGCGTTCCTATAACACCTCTTAGCCACTATCTAATCACACCCTTAACACCTGGCTGTGATATGCTAATTGGGACTTTCCAGGGTACATAATTGCCACAGATTCTTGTACAAGTCATTCTGAATTGAGAAAGCCAGTCTGAGACTATTCTAAACGTCTTCAGGAACTACATTTCATGTCCAGTTGATCTAATTGAATACAACAGATATACCTCTAAGCTATTTTGTGGTCTTAACTGTGGTCCAAATATGACTTAGGACAAATTTACAGGAATTGCTTTCCTGAGTATTTTTGCAATTTACTTTTATTTTGTTTACATAATTTTGAAGATATTTACATTTTTATGTGTGATCTGGTAGCAGCATCTCCAGATCCCCAGCACTTCCTGCTCTGAAACTATGTGTGGCAGAATAACACAAAGCTTAAAATTGCAGATTCTGCCGTTGTTTGAAAACAAGAGTTTTTGAACTGTTTAGCTCATGGGGGGGGGGTATGGGTCTGAGGTGCCAGTGGGGGAGGAGCCACAGGGCCCACGAGTGGGAAGGGCCGGGGAAGCAGTGAGGCATTTAAAAGAAAAAGACAAAAAAAAAAAAAAAATTACACAGTCCTTGTTGTGGGCTGTTTTTTTGTGGGGTTTTTTCCCCCCCGAAAGTCTTCCTCCTCTCATCCCTTTCGTACCTTCAGGCCTCAACAAGAGACATCCACCACTGCTCCATCCTTTTGCCCAGCTCCTATATTCAGTGGAGCCTGGTCAAACAGACGAGGAACAACCAGACCCTCTGAAAATAACACCAGGCCAGCCCGACTATCCACCCACTTCTCTAGTGGGAGGTCGCTTGCGCTTCTTTAACAAGCAGAGGGCGCTTGCTACCATATCTCAAGGTTACAAGTTTCTTACCATCCAGGGTACCCAGAATGAGAGAGAGACCTACATTTTATCAAACAACCCCTGCCAGAAAGTAGGTTTGAAGGTTTTTATTCCAAACTATTCCTGGTCCCCAAGAAGAGGGCCCTAAATGTCTATGTTAAAATGCAGCATTTCAAAATGGAATCACTCAGAACAGTTATCCTGGTGATAGATGGGAGACTTTTTAGCCTCCATAGATATCCTTATACACCTATCTGGCCACAACATCATGCCATAGGGCCAAGGCACTTCCAATTTTACGTCTCTCCCATTCGGAGTAGTGATCGCACCAAGGGTGTTTATACAGCTCATGGTATGTCAGTCTCTCGACCTGAAAGGAATATATTCCTACCATACCTAGACGACATTTTACTAAAAGCTCAGTCGTTCACTCATGTGGCCCAGGTACTCACACAATTTGGATGGCTTCTCAACCTTAAGAAAATCCTCTCCTATCCCCAATCGCTGCTTGCTTTTTGATACAACCTTACAAAAAAATTTCTCCTCCCTCAGGACAAGGCAAGCTCCCTGAGGACCTTGGCACTCCAAGCGACAAGAGTTCCCCTTAAACAAGTGATGCGCTAAGTCTGAAAAATTGTCTCGTCTGCAGAGGCCATTACATTCGGGGTGTTTCACATCTGTCCCCTTCAAATCCATCTTTTGAACTAATAGGACAAGATTTAAGAATCTTTGGGCAAGACGATTCCTCTGGCACCATACATTCAGAAGTCTGTGCTGTGGTGGACCTTTAAGTCCAACCTGATGGTAGGACAGTTGCTATGCCTCCCTTCCTGGGCGGTTGTATCAATGGATGAGCGTCTACAGGACTGGGGAGCAGAGATCAACGCCTATCAGGCTCATGGCCCGAGGTCCCAGGAGGAGTCACGTCTACGTGCTGGAACTCCGAGCAATCTTCAGGGCCCTTTCTCATTGGACATCTCTACTTTCTGTAGGGTGTGTTTGGATTCAAATCACAAAATGCCACGGCGGAATCACCAGGCAGAAAATGTCCATGGCAGAGGTTTACTTGATCCTCTTCTGGGCAGAACTGCATTTGTCAGCCCTCTCAATAATTTATACCCGGACTTTTGAATGACAAGCTGACTACTTCCACTACCTGAAAGTTAAATTGACTGACATACATCATGGCATCACAAATCAATCACAAGGTACAGACCTGCTCAAAGTCACAGGATCCACAGGAGTTGCTAGTCGACACACTTGTGCTCCAGTGGCCTCATCTGGTCTATGCTTCCCCCCCCCCCCCGATGGCCATGATCCCAAGAATTCTAAAGAAGGTTAAGATTGCAGGGGCTGCTCCTCCTGGTTTTCAAACAATACTTTCATAAGGTTTTACAGACCATGTTGTGGCTTCTTCAGAAGCAGCTCTGTGGAGACCTGTGGAGGTGTAGTTTTTTTTACTGCCCTCCCTTATTGTTCATTGGAACATCCCCTGCGTGTCCTGAGTCCCCCTGACTGGCTGAAGGAGAAAAGGGAACTTGGTACTCACCGTAAAAAATACCTTTCTCTGAAGTCATCAGGGGGACCCAGGCACGACCCTCCCCGTTTTGAATTTTCTACGTTCTTTTCTACTGTATTTGGCTATTTTCCTTTTTTTCTTGGTTTGCTGTGTTACTGCTCCTTCTTTTCCAATTCCTTTGCTCCCTCTTTGGGAAAAAACAGAGGGAGGCTTCCAGTGTAAAAGTATATAGGGAAGGAGGGAGGCACTTCTGGAGGTGGCACACTTAGCCCCTGCGTGTCCTGGGTCCCAATGATAGCTTCGGAGAAAGGTATTTTACAGAGAGTACAAAATTCCCTTTTACAGAGTGCCTCAGGTCTTTTTTTTATTGCCTCATTACTTAACCGTGCTAGACACCGCTGCATACATTTGATAAAGTATCTTGCCAGTGCAATATGTTATACTGAGATTTATTGTAAATATATATACCCACGTTTAGTTACTAATGTATCTAGATGACAGCGTCTCAACTGGTTTGCCTGCTAGTGATATTACTAGGGAGATTTACCTAGAGCTGAAATTGGATTTGTCTCCTATATCCAATGCATGCAGCTTTGTGTCTCTGGGTAAATCCTGAATGGAATTTAACGCCTTTGTGACTAGCTCACATTAAGTCGCACAAACAATAAACAATGCTGCAAAACCAGTACTGAATCTCTTGCAGTGGCTGTGCTGGAGTCTTTTGCTATACCTATGCAGCCAACACTGGTTGTGCTAACTTCAACTGCAACAGCTGCGTCTGGCATTGAATGAGCCAAAGCATGTAAAAAGGAGGCATAGAATTCTCGCCAAAGTAAAACACCCTCTCCAATTGACCATACTACCTAGCATGGGAAGTGTGGGATCAAAAAGCAGGCACTGAAGAGGTCAGAAGTGGTGGGAGCATTTTTTTTTTTTAAACCTTATTTGGGAGTCTATTGCTCTTTAAAATGTTAAATAAATATTTTGAAGATACAAAAGTAAAATGTGCAAAAATATAAAACATGTATTATAAAAGCACATATTTACATCCATACCTTGGCATATAGCAGCATTTGCTTGGAAGCCTTTTGTAAATACAGAGTCATAATGCCCATTACTTGAGCAGCACAACATTATCTAAAAAAAAAGAACAAAAATAATGATTAAATGTGTATGTAGTGTGTGCATCTTTATCACATTATTTAGTTCTATGAAAAAGCAATATGTAACAAACAAGAATGCTTTGAAAAACATTGATGTAGCATCGAAGAGCTAGAGTAGAGGGAATTTTTTTTTAAATCAAGAAGAAAACACATTAGTCAATTTTCTACTCGCACTCATTGTCTCTTGCATATATTAAGATATGCAAGTTTGCACTTTTGTAATATAAAGCTACATTGGATTATAGCCTATTAATAGTACCGTATATACTCGAGTATAAGCCGAGGTTTTTAGGTTTAAAAATCAACCTAAAAACCCTCGGCTTATACTCGAGTCAATAGAAAACTTACCTTGATTCCAGTTGCAGCCGCGATTCACGAAGGAAAGCCGGCAGTTCCCAGTAGTTCTTCGCGGGTGCGCGATGATGTCATCGCGCACGCCGACGGGATGACGTCATCGCGCAGCCGCGAAGAACTACTGGGAACTGCACAGAGCGAGCGGCAGCCGGAGAAGAGCTGAAGACTGAAGACCGGCGGAGAGCTGAAGGATGAAGACTGGACAGATGAAGACTGGAGAGATGAAGACTGAAAACTGAAGAGATGAAGACTGAAGACTGGAGAGATGAAGACTGAAGACTGGCCAGGTACGGTAAGTGAACTGGGGGGGCTCTAGGGTGGCCATACAGTAGCACACTGGGGGGTGGCCATACAGTAGCACACTGGGGGGGCTCTAGGGTGGCCATACAGTAGCACCCAATACCTTTCTACTATAGGTGTTTGGAAACTACAACTCCCAGCAACGAAAGCATGCTGGGAGTTGTAGTTTCCAAACATCTACAGTGGAATGGTATTAGGCAACTATCTACCCTCGGCTTATACTCGAGTCAATCATGGGTACCTCGGCTTATACTCGAGTATATACGGTAACTCGTACTCATAGTAAAAGAGTTCAAATCCACCCTTGGACACATCTGCAAGGAGTTTGTATGTTCTTACTTGTGTGGGTTTCTTCTGGGCACTCTGGTTTAACCCACAGTAGTAAAGCGCTACAGAAGATGTTGGCGCTATATAAATCCACAACAATTATAATAAATAATAATAATATACAGTGGTGCTTGGAATGTTTGCTTTTGGCAAAAGTAAATGACTCCTTAAGATTAACACATAAAGGTGAAATTAGGTGATGGTGAATTGGGCCCGGAGACAACTATCCTGGAAACATCAAAATCTTGTAAGTAAACCTGTGGGGCCAAATCAGATTATGGACGCCCTCTCCCTTTATCTTTTTTACAACTCTCCATATGAGAGGAACTGGTGGGGCACAGAGAAGACCTCTTGTCCATTCTTGCGCCAAGGTATCTACAGCTAGAGCTTGAGGGCATGGGAATCTTGAAAATAATATTTTGCACTTTTGATTTTTCACTGTTGCCATGAGATCTTATCGGAGGTAAGAGGGACCCATTCTGGCTCCTCAATAGGTTTTCCTACCTTTAGGTTTAAGGGATCCTTCCACCATGACAGAGGTTCTTACATGACTGGAAATCACTAGTCTGATTTAAATTGTCTTGGTGTCTTCTTACCTGCGACAGTAAGCTTTCCTGTTGTGGCCTCATATGCCATCTGGTCCAAGGCACCATTTGAATCCATGCAGACATAAGTCCTAGTATTTTCAGGACTTCTCTTACAATAACATTTCTTACATAATCTTAACTTTAACACTTTTTCGTCTGGCAGCAAGTCAATTATTATTATTGTGGATTTATATAGCGCTAACATCTTCCTTAGCGCTTTACAATTACATGTATACATTCACATCAGCCCCTGACCTGAAGAGCTTAAAATCTAAGCACATTTATTTTACACATACAACCTATCAGTAGGTCTTGATTGTGGGGGAAACTGGAGCGCTGCAAGGCATCAATGCTAACTACTGAGCACCGTGCTGTCTTGTCTATTCCTCACCGTATCAAACAGTGCCCCTAGAAATGTAATCCTCTAAGAAGTTAAGAATATGCCCTTCTCTACGTGTCACCAACCATGTCGAGAAAGGACACAAACAACTTCCTTTAAGTTTTCTACACCCTTCACTTTTGATTCAGCTACTATCAGAATGTCATCCAGATAATGATATGCCTGTACTCCTCTCCTCATTTCCGCTATTAGAGTCACCAACACTTTGGTTAAAATTTTCGGACACACTGCTAGACCGAAAGGCAGACACATGAACAGCAGATGAAAACCTAGAGCTGTGATCCTCAGCTATTTTCTGTCGTTTATCGGGACGTGGAAATAGTCTTTTAGGTCTAACTTCACCATACACGCTTCCTTGTATCCTGCCTGGAAAATTGAACACAACAATTCCATTTTGAACCTTCTGATGTTCACAAATTTGTTTAGACTTTTTAGATCCAACACCAGCCTCCAGGCCCATGATGGTTTTTGTACCAGAAAAAGCTTTGAATAAAATCCTCTATTCTTTTCTTCTAAAAGGTGCCCATATACTACGTAAGACATTAGACAGATGTCCAATCTCTCATAAGATAAATGTCCATGTCTATCTAGAACCACCTAGCCAGTTCTTTCATACAATCAATTTAAGATCACAAAATGAATGGGTCAGATGGGAACATCTCAAGATAAAAAACGCAGCTTGTGTGGTCTTTGGACATTACATAGATCTCATATCTCTCTAATGTCTGCCTAGTGTATGGCCAGCTAAAGCAATGTTCTTCACTGCCCCAATCTCTACCAATTGTTGAATATATTCTAGAATGATTCTCTCTTTCTTCTGACTTCAGATGACTTGATTGTACGAAATAAACTTTTGGCGGCAATATCTTGAATTCCAGATGATACCCTTGACTTTTATGATCTTTTTGATCCAATTGTCCGATATAGTTCTTGCCCATACCTCTGTAAATAGGTTTAATCTTCCCCCTACTCTCACAGGGCAGGGCTAGCCTCATCTCATTGTTGAAGGGAGGATTGCTCTCTATTGCCCACTTTCCAACCTTGTCCCTGCCCTTCTTTCCCAGGACGATACGGTCTTGAGGCATGAAAAGGCTTTTCCTTTTCTCTTCCAAAAGGGGAGTCATATCTAGGCCTTTTAAATACCCTCTCTTGTGGAAAGAAAACACTTTTTCCACCAGAGGCTCTTTTAATCAGACTATCCAGCTTCTCTCCAAATAACATATTACATAGAAAGGCAGTTGATAAAGGTTATTCTTTGACACCATGTCAGCCAACCAAGAACAAAACCAAAGTGCTCTCCTTACTGCTAAGGACATGCTTCTGGCTTACAATCTTACCAGATCCACAGAGACTTCAGCCACAAATTCTGACACCAGCTTGCAGTCTTCTAAAATAGTTATCGGCTTAGACCTCTTCATTCTTTTCCACTGCGTCCTCAATATTAGTTATCCACTCCTTTAGGGCTCGAAACTCTGAGGTTAAGGCAACCGCCGGGAGGCAAGACGCCCCTGCTGCCATATAAACCTTCTTCAGATTGTAATTTGTTCGCGTATCCATAGGGTCTCTGAACCTCGCAGCGTCATCTACAGGCAAGGATGTTTTTTTGGACAATATGACAACGGATGCATCCACTCGTTAACGGTGGGAAAACTTCTCCGCCATTGAGGTAGATGGTTCCCCTGAGCTTAGAGAAAGCGTAGACCTCACTGCTTTGATTAATGGATCAATAACGTTCAAGTCAAAAACAGTTTCTATTTGAGTCTTCCTCCTCTTCTTAATCAGATTGAAGAGCTGGCAATGTCTCCGAATGCAGGGTAGAGTATCCATGTCTGATAACTCCCAGTCCGAAACTTCTCTTTCCACACTTGTCTTTTTAGGACTCTTCTTAGATGCATTTGCTTCTTGTACTCCTTTTTTCTGTTGCCATCTTTATATATTCCATAAGGGAATCCATTTGGGCAGTAGAAGTGGTAGAATCTTGAGTCGTCAAATCAACCTCCTCCATCACTTTTTGGACTGCTTATCACAGGTAGAGACACTGAAAATATATGGGAAATAGCATAAACTATGCATTCCCACTCATCTCTTTTAGAATCAAACTACTTACCTAGAACCTTTAGGGTTGCGACGTCTGCTCATTGTTCCAGAATCCAAACTGTAAAAAAGTATAGATTGGTAAGCAGTGGCGAAAGATACAGACAAGGCAGAACAAAACAGCAAGGAAATAAGGCATTACTTACATGAGACCAACTGCCACAGGTATAGCCACGGCACAGCAGAACCGCTATTCTCCTGCGGTTTCTGCACAGGGACCCGGTCAGACAAACTTGCTGCCAACATAAGCTGCCACTTACGCCACTTCCTACAATCCCCATAAAGGTTAGGACCAGGAGTCTCGTACCACGATCTCTCGCGAGCGTGCAAATCCAAATGTCGGCTGTTATGCAGGACTGCTACCAGGCCTTCATACCTCAGTCACAGGGACTCTTTCCCTTAGGCACACAGAAGTGCGACAATCGGGGGAGCATCAGGGCAGAGAGAGAGAGGGAGAACTCTGCCTGGAAAACGTAGAGGTAAGCTCCATACCTGCTCACACTTTGACAGAAAATGCAAAAGAGGATGTACAAGAGGAGGCTGAGCTTTATAGTGATGCATTTCCGGTCCACACACAGGGGACCTGACCCAGTCTGGTGAATGACTGGCCAGGGGTGACAGAGAAAACATGGTGTAAGTGCCCTTTAAAGCCTTTCTTGCTATAGATGTCTTATTTATTATGCCCTTACTAGCTCTACAAAGCAAAATTATAGCGAGGATCCATGTCAGGTTCAGGTCAATTTGTATATCTACTTTCTTGACAGCCAACACAAAATATGTTGGCGAAATGGGTGGCACGCAGGGTACAGGCAAGTCATAGGAGGTTGGGTGAAAACTTTGTGGACACATGTTATAATCCATTTGAAGGAGCACCTAAAATTAATAAACTGGCCCAATTTCTCAAACAAAAAGACCAATGCACACAGTGTTGTTCATACATTTTGACAGATCTCTAAAAGAGAGACAAATATGGACCTAAAGACATGTGTGTAGTACAGAATCACACTGCTACTCTTTTAGATCACCTGCATTTAAGTTTAGTATGTTGAGCAGATATAAAAATTGCAGATATTATATTTTTGTAAATCTATTAGTATTTAATTTGACAAAACATGCCAGTCACTGCTATAACTAAATTTCAGGTAAATGTGCAAAGCTTACCTTTCCTTCACAGTTATTTTCTGTGGCAAATGTTGGTGGTTTCCCAGGGCTTTTATACAAAATAAAATTTTGACTAGGACAAAGAAGAAAAAGAAGAATTAAAACATTCAGCTACACAACTTTTTTGGAGATATCAATAGGAAAAAATTGTGAGAAACATAGGACTGAAGCACAGAAGTCTACAGGACCATAAAATACAGATTTACAAGTATGTATGTATGTATGTATGTATGTATGTATGTATGTATGTATGTATGTACATATAATCCAAGCAAAGATGGCAGGCACACTTCCAGCAAAGACAGGTAAGTAGAGAAGATACCCTGGTGCTACAAGAAGATTTAAACAGATAAGTGTAGTATTATAATCCTCAATTATTCAATACAGAGTGGATGTACACATTTCATTCTCACTCCTCAGCAATGAACGAGGGATAGGTCCCAATTGCATGATTCAGATTGTGTTTCTGAATTGGTGTGGCCCCACTAGCTGTGTTGCGGGGTGTTACGTTTTAAGTTTGGAGCACGCATAGCAAATAATGCATGGCAGCTCATTGAAAAATTCCTGCGTGCGTAGCCGTACATACATGTACGGCAACTTGTATGCAAAAAACAAGAAAGAACTAAACCAGGGTGCATTTGGAGCATTGTAATCCACTAAGGGCGATTTGTTAGCACATGACAATCACAGAGCAGCGCATGTCAATGTGGGTAAAAAGCACATTTTCATGCACGCTGCCATCTGGAAAAGTGTGGCTTCAGCCTAAATGGGGGACAGAGAATAGGCTACAATGATCTCATTAACTCTTTCCACTAGAAAATATTTTCTAAGGTTGATAGACTATTTCACTCAGCAATTTACATATTGTAAATAATACATCATATGATTCTAGTTGGCATAGGCAATATGCATTTAAACAAGTACTTAAAGGGTATCTCCCCAAACCTCTTAAAGAAAATCTCCCGAAACCTAGACCTCGCCAAGTTTAAAAATCCCCAAAACCGTCTCCTAAAGGTGCTTACCAGCCTTCATCCCGGCCCCTTCTGCAGCTCTTCCACAGAAAAGTTTTAAGTTAGCGTCTAGGGTTGGAGGGGGCATTTCTTCTTATGTGCTTTATCACAGCAGAAGAGAAAGGTAGAGGTCTTTTAACACTACACAATGGGCTCAACAGTGGTGCAAATTCTAGTTGGGGGTGGGCGTGCCCTTTAAAAGTAAGATTTTTTTATTTTAACAACAAATCAATCCAACAGCATTAAGATACAACTCCTGTATTTTACAAACCAGAAATCTGGTTTAAACATCAAAATTTCAGTGTCATTTATCCAAATCTTCGGACCCATCTACAGAACAAGACAGGACATTGTTGTTCATCTCTACTTCTAGGTAAATAACCACAGTGGGCTTTCAAAGGAGCTACCACAAAGAACTTGAAGATTCAGCTGGGGTGAAGGCGGCTTCTGGATGCTCAAAAGCATCAAAAGGAGTCAGCTACAGAATCATGATGCCACTAGTGTTCAATATTACTGCACACACAGTGAAGCAAAGACCTTTGGACAACAACCAGCAAAAAATTACAACAGCCTGAAAAGTGTATAAAATACAAGGGATGGACTGTAGAGGAATTATTAGTATTAGTATGAATCTGCCTCTAATTTTTTATAATTATTGCACGTGCATTTATCATGCGCTTTACCGTCCGGTTCAGTGCGGTCTCAGGCTAATCTACGATTTACAAATGGGAAAAAAAAAAAAAAAAAAAAGGGGGGGGGGGGAACGACTTTGAAGGTAGAAAAAAAAATAAATCAAGTGGAAAAAAAGGTGTACATGTCCTTTCATTCATTTTGAAAAGTATACAGCTGAAATTCTAATGCTTTCTGTACTGAGTTTCTAGCGTTTAACTCAGAAAAGCAAGAGAAAACACAGAAAAGCAGAGATGCATTGTTTTAATCAGCTGATTTTGGCCTATTAGCCCGGCTAAACCTCTCCTTTAAACTAGGTCATAGCAATAGGATATGCAAAGATCTATAGTTACTCACTTGAAAATCAAAGACAGGGCAGTTATCTCAAGTTGTCCAGCACTTTCCTGTAAAAGATGAAAAATAATAGCATAAAAACTTAAAGGTTGTCTGGCAAAGCAGCATTTGCTTCTTACCCAATTATAGGATTATTGGGAGAGATTAAGCAGAAGAAATTAACAACTAAACTGTATCAAAAATACAATATAAAACAGAATTATATCCCAAAAAAATTTAAAGTAAACAGGTGAAGGATCTATCAAATATACAGGAGGAGTCTTTGAAAAAAAATAATGAAATCCCATAATAGGATATCATTTTCAGCCCAAAATAGGTTGATACAATTTTATGTAATTAATCTAATTTACCCAACTTGGGATTGCAATATGATTTATATTTATTGGTTTAAAAGAATTAGATTTTATCCAAGTAAATCTTGGGATATTGATCCCAAAAACTCCTGAGCTATGCTTATGCAGCACTTGTAAAGATTTGGAATATTGTAAACCTGGGATACAGTATTATTTTATGCTAGGAAAATCATTATAATGAAATGGATGGCAAAAGAGCCATCAAAAATACAATAGTGGCTGGATCTAATCACTAAGGAAATCCCTCTTATAAAAATTGGATAGTAACATAAGAATGTGCATGCAGAAATGTGATATGGTCTGGGGGAAATGGGTTAAAGAGTATGTCCACCCCTTATAAATAAAAAAAAAAAATCAATATATTAGGCAGAACCCTTCAACCTAGTTTGCATTTTGTTAAAATGTAATAATTCTGCTCCCAGCAAGTGAAATCATCCTTACAAGCTCCTCGATCCACCGCCACTGGCACTTCCGGGTAAGGCAGTCAGTCTCGCCCATGACATCACTGCCAATCTCCGACTGCCATTCCTGGACGAGCCTCCACTGCAGCTGCTCGGGAACACAAAACAGAAAGAACAGAGCAGCTGCAGTGGAGAGGGATTGGAGAGACAGGAAACGGTGGCAGAATTATTACATTTTAACAAAATGGAACCTAGGCTTTGGGGGGTACTGTTTATATATATATTTTTATTTTTTTAATATAAGGGGTGGACCGTCCCTTTAATTTAACTACGACAATTAGGACCCCAAAATTGGGGATCCAAGATAAGGTTTGAACTAAATGCTTGTGAAGGTTCTCATTTATCCAGGTCATGGTTGTATTGAGTTAGATCAACTGGACTTAGCCACAATGCAATCACGCCTTCCATTTAGAAGGTCTTTAACACCTGGCTGTGATATGCCAATTGGGACTTTCCAGAGTACATAATTGCCAACAGTCATTCTGAATTGAGAAAGCCAGTTGGATGACTAGCAAAAAGTCTTCAACAACTAAACTTTAAGTCATGTTGAGCTAACTGAATACAACAGATGTTTGAACTTAATGTTAATTAATACTAGTAAATGTAGGTGAGGTCTTGGTTCTGTATTTCTTTATATGTTTTCTGCATTAAGTTAAAGCTTTTAATCCCTATTTTGGTAATAAAAGTATATTTACTGTCAAAAGTATGTTAATGTATTAAAGGACCTGTAAACCCCCCTTAAGCCCCCAAAATAACTATGTCCCGTTCGTTTCTTTTACAGGGAGGTGAGAACGCTTATTCTCACCTCCCTGTGAATAATAGGACGATCGGGGGACCTGGAACTTACCTTACACGCCGCTCCACTCGCAGCCGCTCCTGCACGGAAAGCCGCTCTGTCCCGACCACGCGCCCTATCTTATGCGCATGCGCGCCAATTCAAAAGGATAGGGCGCGCGATGGGACAGAACAGCTGTTCTGTGCAGGAGGGCTGCGAGTAGAGCGGGAGGTAAGGTAAGTTCCAGGTCCCCCGATCGTCCTATTATTCACGGGAGGTGGGAATAAGCGTTCTCACCTCCCTGTGAATAATAGAAACGAATGGGACATAGTTAATTTTCGGGGTTTAGTGTTCCTTTAAATATAGGGATTCGGTTATGGAATACATATACGTAGATTACAAGTTTTTGATAATTGTATTGGAAAATGTATTGTTTTTGAAAATAAAATGAAAAAAAAAAAGATGGATATGATTAAAGAATACAGGATCGGTAAGATCCAAAACATGTTGTGCGGATAGTACAATAAAAGCACATTTTGGCATACTTGATACAGTATGTGTCATTTTATCCATCAGGATCTTAATTTCTACATCCTCATTATCTACAGCTAATAATTCTTAAACTGACCATACCTTTGGGTCCTCTAATCGTTCAAGGTACTTTTCAAATGGCCCTTCGACATACTTCAATGCGAACAAACCAAAAAAAAAAAAAAAAATGTATAATTTTTAAAAAAATAAATGTAACACAATGTTTTTATATTGCCACTTCACTTAAACAGCATATTTGTTTGTGGGTCAAAGCTACATAGATTCGGGAGACTTGTTCCACTGCAAGTCACTAACTGGTTTGATAAGCAAAAATGGGGTGAAGAGGACAAGATCTCAGATTATAAGGGCTTGCCTCCGGAAATGCCCAAGAGACCTTTCTTCTTCTTTTCATATTAAAGACACACTGATATGGTACAGATGGTCTACTATTTGTTGTTATGATCCCCCTGCTGCACTCACAGTACCTTTTTATCACTAGATCAAAGCAAGTGAGCAATACTTGGTCTGGATTTAGGCCTACTGACCAACAAAAGAATCTCCAAAATAAGTAAGCCTCTTACACGTGTCCGATCTTGGCATCGATCCTTGACCCCTAGAGTGCAGTGAACGGCCATTTCAGCTGATAATGGCATGTGTGAATGCGTTTGGGAGCGGATCAACAAACATTCCTAGACCGAACGCATACACACGAGATTATCGTCCAAAACGCCGTTCGCAGGTATGCATCGTGGGTCGGTGCCCAGTTTGGACATCTGTACGAGCCTTTACTTTGTGTGTTGGGGGTGTCAATTTGACTTTGGTTTTTAATAGAGCACACCGAACAGATTAACCATTACTTCTCTTCCCTGGATCTTTTACAGAGGAGACACAAAGGGTAGTGAAGGTGTGCCAGAATGTAGTCAGTCAGTCATTGGCTGTAACATCACGGTCACAGCAGCGACTAACTGCTGCTAGCATCAGTGAGATGCCGGCTTTCTTGTGGCTAAGAAATGTGGATTTTTGTACTCACCTGTAAAATACTCTCCAAAGCCATAAGGGGGACCCAGAAACGCAATGGTTAAGCACCATTCTCCAGGAGCTGACACTTGGAAGGAAGTGAGGCTCCAGTGTTCCTTCCCTCAGGTTTCTCCTCCAATTGGTCCCAAAGAGGGAGCGTAAGCAGACAAAAATAAATAAATAAAATGTAGAACAAAGAAGCAACAAGCAAAAGACAAACATGTCAAAACAGGGAGGGAAGTACCTGGGTCCCTCTTACGGCTTCAGAGAAAAGGATGTTACAGGCGAATACAAAAATCCCCTTTTCTCTTACAGCCTACAGGGGGACCCAGGAACGCAGGGGACATCCCAAAGTCCCGAAATTGTAAGGGTTAGTAGTATAAAAACACCTCCGCAGCCCTCTGGATAAAGCGACCCAAGGCTTTATCCTTCTCTGCAAATACATGGAGGTGATACAACTTGATAAAACGGTGTATGGAAGACCACGTTGCCGCCCGACATATCTGGTCTACCGAGGTGCCATGACGAGCTGCCCAAGAGGTTCCGACCACCTGGATAGAGTGAGTAACCCGCAAGGGAGGAACAGCTCTGGCCGCCAAGTAGCAGTGGATAACAGTAGATCAAATCCCCCTTGCCAGGGTCTGAGGAGAAGCCCTGGACCCCTGGTGGGGCCCCTGCAGTAGAATGAACAGAGCCTGAGTAGAATGGATACCTTTAGTGCGAGCAATGTAGATTCTTAGAGCCCTCACCACGTCGAGATAATGCAAATCACGTTCTTTGGAAGAGGAAGGATTCAAAAAGAAGAATGGAACCACGATTTCCTGATTGATAGGAAAAGACGAGACCAACTTCGGAAGAAAGGAGGCATGAGGGCAGAGGATGGCCGTGTCTGGGTGAAGAGCCAGGCACGAGAGTTCCACAGACAAGGTGGCTAGTTCTGAAGCTTTCCTGATGGAAGATATGGCTAAAAGAAAGACAGTCTTCCAGGAGAGGAGCGATAAAGAACTAGATTGTAATGGCTCAAAGGGCGGCTTTCTGAAAGCCCTGAGAACTAAAGAAAGATCCCAGAGTTGGACCGGAGGACAAGACTGAGGATGTAGGTGAGCGACCCCTTGTAAGAAAGTCTGGACATATTTACTGTCTGCAAGTCTCTGATGGAAATGTATAGAGTGCAGATACCTAACCTTTTAAAGGCACTAAGCGAAAGACCGCTTTCAAAATTAAATAGAGGCGCTGAAGATTTGAATGTCGAAAAGGGCCTTGTGATCAGAGAACAAAGCCCTCCCGGGCCACCGAGGGGCAATGAAAATCACCAGAACCTTCTCTTTATTTTCTTTAGGACCCTGGGTATCATGGCTATAGGAGGGAAGATGTAGACCAGGTGAACTGCCAAGGCACCGCTTGAGGGTCCCGCGTTTTGGCGCAAAATGTCTGAACTTTGCAGTTGCTTTGTGAGGTCATAAGTCGATGTCTGGTCTCTTTCCATCTCCGAGTTAGTTCTTTGAAAATCTCCAGATGGAGAGCCCATTCTCATGAGTCGAGAGTGTGTCGGCTGAGGAAATCTACTTTCTTGTTGAAAATTCCGGGGATGTATATAAGGCTGGTAGGTAACATTCTGCCCAGTGTGATTCTGCCTTTACCATATTGCTTTGTGTGCCCCCTTGGTGATTTATGTATGCTAAGGCAGTGGCATTGCGAGAAAGTCTCCTGGTTCGATGGCCAGGATTACTGGCCGTAGTTATTCCATCTTGATTCTGAATGTCGGAAAAAAATTTGTCCAAGACTAGACAGAATGACCCGTCCTCATTTGGTACCAGAAAGAGATTGGAATAGAACCCCCAAAACCTTGGATCTATTGGGACCAGTAATATGACCAGTGACTAAAGGAGGGATAGTACGCAAGTGTTGAGTGCTCTGTGTCAAGTTGGCCGTCATGGAATTCGAGAAGGAAAGAAACGAGGAGGAAGAGGGGAAGAAAATTCTATCCGGTAGCCACAGGACAGAACGTTTAGTGTGCAGGCATCTGTGGACGGAAGGCGCTCTCCAACACAATGTAGCCGAGGAAAGTCATGCCTGCTTGGGCTTGTCTCCCCTGCCTCCTCTTCTGTTTGACCAAGAGGCAAAGGGTCTTTATCCCTAACACGTTGGAAGTGTATTGGAGGCCTCGGGCTGTATTCGTTTGGAGGGACGGGAAGGACGATGACCTTCGTAAGGATGGAAAACGTCAAGCTCTGTTTTGTAAAAAGGTACTCTTCTCTCCTGTGGCCTGGGCGATTATCTTTTCTAGTTCAGGCCCAAACAGGAGGCGTTCCAGAAAAGGGAGGTTGATGAGAGCCTTTTTAGAGGCTGGATCTGCCGCCCAGGCTTTGAGCAATAAGGATCGTCTTGCCGCCGTAGTGGCTGCCAAAGATCGGGTGATGAGGCGACTGGACTCCAGGACCGCATCTCTGATATATATCACCGCATCTGACAATTGTTGGACGATGACTACCAGATGAGTGTTTGAGGGTTCCTTGGCCACCACTTGATATAATTGATCTAGCCAAGATTCCATAGCCATGGCCATGCAAGCCGAGGCAAAGGTGGGTCGTAAGGTTGCACCAGAGGCCGTGAAGGATGTTCTCAAAAATCCCTCCACTAGCCTATCTGTGGGATCTTTAAAAGTAGCTGCCTCAGACAGAGGGATGGCTGTGGCTCTGGAAAGTTTAGCCACTGGAGGATCTACCGCTAGAGGCACAGACCATCTATCCACATCTGATTTTGGAAACATTGTCTGAAAATTCCTGGAATGATGGAATTTATTTTCCGGGGAGGCTCATTCTTCCAAAATGATCTGGACTAATTGATCGTAAGAGGGAAAGGTAGCGGTCTAAATAAGGATTTAGAGGAAGCTTCTGGTTAATCCGGATCTTGGATGTTCAGAACCTGGAAACCACCAGCTCCTGCTGAAAGGCAAGTTCTCCTTGCTAATGTCCTTTCTCCTGAAGAGGACACTTTAAAAACTGGAGGAGGCTTCTGGTGTTCAGAGAGATAAACCTGAGGGGAGGAGCACTGGAGCCTCGTTTTTCTTACAATTTTAAAGTGTCCGCTACTGGAAAATGGTGCTTAACCCCATAACCCCGTTCCTGGGTCCCCCTCTAGGCTGTAAGAGAAATACTATTACTATGGGCTTTAGGAACCACAGGGAGGTAAGTAACTATAATGTTTTTTGGGGGTGGGCATGCCCTTTTACTTTGAATATATTTTACAAAATGGTTACTTAGTCCTTTTGTGAAATGTAATATTAAGGGCTCGTTCACACTACATCAGTTTGTATCCGTTTTTCAGGTGCGTTTAAAAAAAAAAAAAGGGACAGACCGTAAAACCCCATAGGATTTCATAATATTGTTCACATCTTCTGCGTTATAATCCGTTCAGTTTAAAAAACGCACTGCATGCAGCATTTCTGTGCGTTTTTTCATGCATTTTCTATAGAAATCTATGGAATACAGTTAAAAAATGGATACAAATGTATGAAAAAAATGGATACCAAGTGACAGAAACACATGCTACGCATTTGTCAGTTTCTGTCCGTTCCTAGAGTGAACACGCCCTTAAGGAAAATTAAAGCTAAAATTTTAATGAGTCTGAATAAATGTTAAAATTGCTAACTAACGGATAGATTTATCTCTAATTCTGCAAATTTTGGGCTTTTTCCAATTTCCTACAGCCCTCTTTCCATAGGGTGTACTGGACAATTGTATAGAGTTGATCAGTTAATTCTCTAGCACCCTTTCCTCCCTCTCTGTCAAGATGTCAAGTAACAACTGATCCACCTGCCTGTGACCCCTCTGCAATAAAGACTCAAAATTATGCCGATTTATAATTTTATCTTTACTTCTCCTCAGAAGCAGGTGGGCCTGGAAGACAGGGAGGGGGCCCAGTCACTATTCCTAGTTACACCACTGGTTCTCTTTTAGGTCTATTCTGTAAAGAGAACAGGAAACATTTGAAATCAGTTTTAATATTTACAAAAGCAACACAGGAATAACTTACCGACTCAAACAACATTTCATTTTTCCTCATAAAGGATACACAGAGTTTTCGAATATCTGGGTGGTGTATCTGGCAGTAAAAAAGCTGCAAAAATGTAAACGTAAACTTTAAACTTTTAAGAGAAAGCATTGCAAAAACGTATAAATAAAATTAAATGCCTGATCTGCCAAAGGAATCGGTCATACACGCAGGCCAATATTTCAATCTGATCAACCAATATTTTGTCAAATTGAATTATCGGTGGTACTTTTTCATGTTTTTTTAACTTTTTAATGCTCAGTCGGGCATTTTTTGGCTGATCATGCGGTCTTCTATGGACAGAACAGTCCACAGGAGCATTGACTTACTGACTGGTTCAAAATATCCACCTGTGTGTACCTAGCCTTACTAACCCTGAAGTTTGTGACTTGCAGAAATGTAGCATTACAGAGTTTACCTTTCTTCCAAGTAGGGTTGATAGACTAACGGAGATTCACCCACAGCCACACTTGCACTAGGCAAATCTGCCGAAAGGGATTTACCAGAGGCTGTGCTGCTCTTGGAGAATCTTACCTACACATAAGTAGCCACGCAGCCTCTGGTAAATAGACTTGCTGTGGCAGTTTCTCTTCCTATACTCTCTAGGGGTTAATTGAAAAACCAAAGCAATCACATAGAAAGACATGTGTAACATTGTTTCAATCAGCAGTTTCAGGGAGAAATCAGGAAAATATAAGATATTGTCTGAATATATTCCTTAAAGGACTATTAAAACCCCCCCTTCTTCTTCCTTCCCTTAGTAGTACCCAGGTTGAGGACCTAAAATATGTCTCAACCAATCACAGAAGCCGCTGCTGGTCTGGCCCCTTTAACTTGCTTCCATGCACGGAAAAAGCACAGAAGCAAGCAGAAGCGTGCTGGGAGAAAGAAAGCATCTTTGAAATTTATAAACCTCGAAAGGTAGAGGGTAATTTGGGGACTGGCAACGAACTACAAAGTTTTTTTGGGGGGTGGATATACCCTCTAACAGACCCTCTAGAGAGAATTTTAGGTTTGCCTGCTAGGTAATAATATCCAAAAGGCTTCTTCATAACATTGTGTTGTCTTCAAGGACAACTCCACCCTCATAATGAGATCTTTTAGAAAGAATGGCCTCTTTTTATGTTGATATATCCTACTTTGTCCTCTAAATTCATTACTGTATGCCTGTTATGCTTCTGAATGCCTCGTGGAAACTGACCAATTAAGTGACCTGTACTGAGCTCGAGCATGCTCAAAAGAGGCAGACAGGGTTTAGTTTTGAGTCATTGGCTGTGATATCAACAGTCAATCCATAACGGAGAGTTGCTTACTGTAAGAACCAGGAAGAAGAAATAGGGGCAACAGGATATTGCGCAGGATTTCAGGTTAGAATATATTTCAGATTTCAAACTATTACCGTTTAGGGTTTTGGGGGGTGATTTACCCGTTTTCATTTGAGGTCTCGACTTGCCCTTTAAGTTTGTTTCCTAGTTTAATAATCAATGTAACCTTACCGACTGCTGGGTGTTTGCATGTGTCCGTAATAAAGCCATGTTAAATTTCACCTAGCAACAATTTCCATTAAGAACATTTTTTTTTTCCCTTCCACCTACTGGAAATTTAGGATTGCTGCCACTAACCCCTTTTTTAAGAAACACTAATGGTTCTGGAAGATGTCTCTTTACTATAAGAGTTTAAACTCTGCTTGCTAACATACAATTTCATACTACTTGTTCCCACGGCGCTCACCACTGACATCAGCTGCATCTCAGCCAATCACAGATGCTGCTACAGATGTCTCCCTGCTGGCAAATTCGCTCCAAATTCGCAGCAAAGGGGCTGCAAGTACAGTTCTAATAATTTTTTTTAAAGAAATTAGGTGGTTGGGGGTGGGCAGGGGTATCGATCATATATTAAAATGATGGTGATGATTTTTAGGGTGGACATGCCCTTTAATTGCATGTAGATGTACCATACATATCGATAGACATTCAATTTATTTCGTGATTAATGTTGAATTTCCTCTATTGTGACGTTACACTACATTTACATTTAATCAAAGCTTCAGAAAAAACTACAATCATTTTACCAATCGACTTTAAAAAATTACTTTCCCGATAAAACATTGGAAAAATATACAGTTTTCAGTCAATCAATGGAAATGTTGGATTGCAAATAAAATCGGCCTAATGTATGGTCACCTTTATTCTGCATTGTATATAAACAGATTTTCCCCTTCATTTGGCATCAAACAATTGGCCCCATACATGAAAAGGTTTGGACAGTAGGCACAGAATTGGACTAGCCCGTCAATTCTCCTAATATTGGGGGAATAACTGTAAGTGCAAATAAGTGAAAGAAACTAACTGTTCACTGAGGGTTAAGTCTCACTATGCGCATTGCACTAAGTTTACTTTTATTTATATTATATTTTTTGCATTTTTTCCAGTGTTTCCTGTTGACTTTCCAAAAACTGCACACGCACGCGAATGGACTGGAAACGCAGACAAATGCATAGAAAAAAGGATGTCTGTTAACCTGCAAATGGAATGGAATACAGACAAAATTCTACATGCACTCAAAACGAACAGCGCAACGCACATAGTGGGACCTTGCCCTTAGGGAGTTATCCCTCTGATAAAGAGCTCCGTGTATAGCAAGCAGTGGTTGCAGAGTAAGGTGTTGAACTGTATGGGTCCAGACCGCAAAGTTTTTTAATAATTGGCAGACTGACAATATAATACATTTTACATTGCAAAAGATGATTAGGGAGATTCTCCTGTAGCATATCTCACTTAAAGTGCAAGACCAGCCCTAAAATAAAAACTTACATTTAAATCACCCCCCAAAACCCTAAACGGTAATAGTTTTGAAATGTGAAATATATAAGTCTAACCTGAAATCCTGCACATGTCCTGTTTCTGCTTCCTGGTTCTTCCAGTTAGCAACTGTCAGTTATGGATTTGACAGGTGACATCACAGCCAGTGACTGAATGTTAATCCCCGGTCTGCCTCTTCTGAGCATGCCCAGGCTCAGTACAGGTTTCTAAATTGCTCAGTTTCTATGAGGCATCCAGAAGCATAGCAGGCATACAGTCATGAATTTATAGGTCAAACTATGATATATCAACATATTTTAAAGCTAAAAGATGTTCTTATGAGGGTGGAGTTGTCCTTTAAGCTGGCATTAAATACATACACATCACCTCTGGTGAATAGGCTGTGGCGGCACTGCACGTGTCTCTTGTGATCCTCACACAGCAGCCACAACCTGTGTATTATTGTTTACATGAATAAAACTACAAAATGTTATTGCCTCCTAATAGCACTGGCACATATTAAAATGGCCTGTATGGCATTACTATACAAGCGCCACATCCCTGTTTGGCCCCCAGTCCCCCCCTGACCCTATGAACATAGGAGACCAGCAGTTAGTGGTACCCAGCCTGCCCTCCTGTGTCACCTATGGTAATGTTATGGGCAGTGTCCAACCCACATATCCATCTCCTCTGGAACTCACGGGAGAACGTTCTGTCATGGAGTTCCAACTCCGTGAGAGCAGCCAGGGCTCATTTACCTCACACTAACATGGCTGGGAACCTCCTAATGTGACCACCCGGCCAGCAGCGCCCATCCCCGCCTGACCTGCTCAGACACCGCTCGAAACAGGCAAGAAGCGTCCTTGGCGGTTAGTTTCCTGTACAGTCCCAGGCCGGCCAGATACTCGTCCATGGTCACTTCATTGAGGGATTTTTGCCCGAAATATTTCTTCCAGCCTTTCTGCATGGCGACCGTGTCCCCTACACTAATCCACACGTAAAGGGGGGAGCGGCCCCTGGAGATCTCTTAAATATCCCGTCACAGGGGCTGAGAGTGAACGACACCTACGGGGAGGGAGCTGGGAACGGACAGCGCTAGGGTTGATTAGAGCGGGGGGGGGGGGGGGAAGGTGTCAGAACAAATACAGGGGAAACCGCACACGTGAGTCTCATTTACTCACAGAGAACCGGACAGACGGTGCAGTAACCAATCAGCAGTTCCCTTTAGTCAGTCTGGGGCATATTGGACTGAGAACCAGTTACTGATTGGTCATTCGGTGTTACTGAACTTTTGACCCAGTTTGCTAACTACAGCAAGTCCACATCCTAGTACATGATCTGGGGTACAGGCAATAGAACTGAAGGTCCCACATTATATCCAACCATTGGCTGCCTGGGAGTCCAGTGGGGACACATCACAATTCCCAGCCCAAGGCTAACTGTGTCCCTGTGTAGAAATCCACCTTTTATCTACCCAGGCTGGGCCAGCTGATGTTATCAATGCAGTCCTGCCAATTCCATCGACTGATCAGATAATTAACCAGATTGTATAACACAAATGGAGGGGTGTCAAACCTGTGGCCCTCCAAATGTTTCAGAACTACAACTCCCAGCAATCACACTCAAGAGATGTCAAACTTGCCATCCCTGATTAGATACTGCAGACTGTATCTGTTTTCAAGCAGCCATAGTACACATCCAACAGCGATATATCATTTTAGGATTACTTACTTTACAATAACTGTCTTTGGGGGTAAAATGGAGTCTACAGTATAAAAGTTTGGGGACCTCTTGTCTAATCTAAAATACTTTGATGAAGTAAGATACTGCATTTAGAACAGCCAGGAAACAGGGCTAAAGCTGGGTACACACTGTCAGATCCTTCCTCCTGACGAATCGTTCGGCACTTAGACTGGTCAGCCTGGAGGAAAGAATTACTGTCAGTTGTGGCAATAGTGTCCGTGGCAAACAGTTCAGACGGCGCAACCAGTCAGAATTTTTGGAAATGCCCGATCATGCCTTAGTCTGATTCAGACGAAGGAACAGTCGGTCACATCTGAAAAACCATGCAATTATTTCGGCCCGACCAACCATTACACTGAACTGTCAGTCAATCGGGGCGAAATATTGCATGGTGTGTTGAAGTTTCAGTCAGATGTTAATGCAAAGACACAGAGCAGGTTGAAATTGACACCTGTGTTCAATTTCACTTGATATGACCTTGATTGGATAAACATAAATAACTAAAAGTAATATGCAACACTAGCATGCGCTTTTCAATGAGCCATCAGATCACACGTTTTAAACTTAATAGTCTGGCCTAGCCCTAAAGGTATATTTTATAATGTAAAATTACATTTAGCATATTTTTCCAATTGCTATTATACCTTCTAACTTCAGCAGAGCTAAGATTAAGAGATGGGCTTGGCCTATAATAGATGGCCTGGCCACACAGCTATGGACCACCATGGCCACAACCATGGACTGCCCAGCCCACTAGGAACAAATGCAGGCGGTTAGGGACACTGGTACAGACCCCTCAAAATAGTGTTATCCTGGTAAAACCAAGACAGTTGGGGGTATGAGCTAGGGTTTCCCATTGAAGCCACACCCACGCTTCACATTCACCACCTGTCTGCCTGCAGGTGCCATTCAAAAGTTGTTTCAGGTACCAAAAACCCTAGGAACACCCCTGTTCGTAAATAGGAAATAAACGGTTAAATGTTAAATTTTGGTATTATAATTACTTACGTAAAATTCCATGATGACTTCCACCTCTGCCTGACACCTCAAAAACGGCTTCAGATAATTGCTGGGCTTTCCCATGATGCTCAACAACGGGTCCACTAAGTGATGCCAGTGGTTGAATGGCATCATTTGACAAGCTGCATCTAACAGACCTGCCAGAGAGCATCATATTAAAAACTGTTATCTATCGGAAGCTGATGCAGAGTTAGATAATAGTTATCTTATAATAGAACTCAGGTATTACTTGTGATACACAGATTTAACATAAAGCCCTAGATAATAGTAATTAACCAGCTTTCAACCATGCTAACTTTCATATACAGTATGTTAGGTTTTAAATAATAGAGGTGTAAAATATTAGTTTGACCTTTTTATAACTTGATATAAATATATGAATGTTACATTTAGGTAGGCAATATTTAATCAATAAAATATAGAAAATAATTTGTTGTTTGATTTTGTTGGGAGGTGTAGCATAACCATTTGATTGGGTCAATAACATAGCTGGACTGGACTACACAGGAGTCGGACTTATGACAAAGCTGGGTGATATCCAAATACCTGAGTTCTATTAGACCTTTTGGTATTTCTGATTGCTGTCTTGTTTTCATTAAGTTTTACATTACATTTATTTATTTAAATAGGCTGACCTCATGTTTGCTCTAAATCAGTGAGCTCAGCTAATAAGCATTTTACACCATGCTCAGATCAAACCATGGGAAATAGGGGATTCCATGCTCACTAAAATATAATTAAGTTGGTACAAAGGCACTATTAATCCTTACCTCCCCGTCATCACATTGCTTTAAATTGATAGCACATTATGGTATATTACATTTTGATTTGTTTTACCCTTTGTATTTGTTCAAGATCTTTCTGGGGAGATGTAATACTGGCAGCTATCGGGCAAAAATAAGTTAAACACATACTTTAGGATGTAATATCAGGCTAGCGTGGGTTTAATACATACCTTCCTTTTTTGCTGTTGCGGCAATGTACAAACATGTAAGAAACTGTTGGCAGTTGTTAACGAACATTTAAAGACGCTACTGACCACTGAGAGCATACATCAGCTTCTGCCAACAATTTTTCATGTGTGGCGGGTCCCATCGGCATTTTTTGTGATCCATCTTGCCTGATCAATGAATATTGCAGATGCAAGCCACCACACAATTAGATTATTGTCCAAAGTAGTTGGATGTTTGTTGGATGCCTCCAGCTAACAGTACCGTATATACTCGAGTATAAGCCGAGGTTTTTAGGTTTAAAAATCAACCTAAAAACCTTGACTCGGCTTATACTCGAGTCAATAGAAAACTTACCTTGATTCCAGTTGCAGCCGCGATTCACGAAGGAAAGCCGGCAGTTCCCAGTAGTTCTTCGCGGGTGCGCGATGATGTCATCGCGCACGCCGACGGGATGACGTCATCGCGCAGCCGCGAAGAACTACTGGGAACTGCACAGAGCGAGCGGCAGCCGGAGAAGAGCTGAAGACTGAAGACCGGCGGAGAGCTGAAGGATGAAGACTGGACAGATGAAGACTGGAGAGATGAAGACTGAAAACTGAAGAGATGAAGACTGAAGACTGGAGAGATGAAGACTGAAGACTGGCCAGGTACGGTAAGTGAACTGGGGGGGCTCTAGGGTGGCCATACAGTAGCACACTGGGGGGTGGCCATACAGTAGCACACTGGGGGGGCTCTAGGGTGGCCATACAGTAGCACCCAATACCTTTCTACTATAGGTGTTTGGAAACTACAACTCCCAGCAACGAAAGCATGCTGGGAGTTGTAGTTTCCAAACATCTACAGTGGAATGGTATTAGGCAACTATCTACCCTCGGCTTATACTCGAGTCAATCATGGGTTACCCATTTTGGAGGCAAAAATGGGTACCTCGGCTTATACTCGAGTAGGCTTATACTCGAGTATATACGGTAATCTTGCCGATAGAAGGGAATATAATTTTTAAAGGAAGCGTTCAAAAATAAAGGTTTATTCAGGTGCTTCCCCACTAAAAGCTACCACTTTTCTCAGGGTCATGCCCCAAAGGACAAAGGGAAGATTAGCTAAAACAATTGCAGAATGTGTTTAACTGGCCAAAAACATAAAATGTCACATACAGTACACACAGTGCATACTGCAAACCATAATTGACATTTCAAATTTATTGCTCAGATACAATTTTTGGGGGTTGGCTGTCACATAAATTTTGAATTGAATTTCTTTGACTAAGGTCAAAATGTTGTAGAAATTGGTATCTGATTTATATCACATATGGAAATGGCTCAAATCTGATTGAGTGTTGAGATTTGTGCTGTTCATACATGAAATGACCCAAATCTGATACAGTGCTGTGTTTTGTGTGACGGATCTGGGTCATAAGTGCAAAAAAAACTGCCGTGACCTAAATTTTCACTATATATTATAAAACCTCCTGTTATACAACTCAGACAAAATATTTTATTTTCCCACATTAAGATGATGGGTGTGTGTTAAAATCTATACCCACAATTTCTGAGAGACTACTATATTAAAAATTATGTTTATTGTTGCATAAAGTTAACATGGTTGGGCTTCCATTGTTCAATAAAAACACCTTTAAACATGAAATGTATGCACATACTATATACACATGTATTTAAATTATTTAAGTCCCAACGCTTTATCCAAAAATGCGGAAAATATTTCAGGGCTTCCTTGAGAAAACCGCTTCAAAGTAGAAAGGTCCATTGTCTGTAATGTTCTTCTCAGGGTGCTATAGATTCAGGGAAATAATATCAAAAAGAAAAGGTTACATAAAGATTAATATTTTGGGGAAAGGGGTACAAATGCTAAAAAACCCAATTGATAGACTTGTTATTAAATTAAAGGATAAAGGGCTTGTTCACACTAAACACAGACAGAAATGGACAGTCGGTTTCTTTGGTCCATTTTGTGTGTGAACAAGGATTTAATATAAAAAATAATAGTTATTTTTGAGAAGAAGTGAAAGCAGAAAAAAAAATTACAGAGTAATATTATAGTAAAATCCCTTTAATTAATTCAACAGATAGGAGAGCAAACCTGAGGATAATAAGGCATAAACAATTAAAACATCCTAAAAACAATTAATCAAAAATCCCCAATTCATTGGTGTAAGTATATATAAATGAATATGGCTTTAATAACAGTGATAACAATACTCTGACTTTTAGACTGCTAAAAGGGAAGACCAATAGCTGACACATACAGACAGCTAAGTATGACATAATATAGGCAGTAAAGCACAGTGCACTTTAGTCCTACTTGTTATCACTGTTTTTAAAGCCATATGAATTTATATATACTTATATTATACCAATGAATTGGGGATTGTTGATTAATTGTTTTTAGGATATTTTAATTGTTTATGCCTTAATATCCTCTTGTTTGCTCTACTATTTGTTGAATCAAAGTAATTTTTACTATAATACTGCTCTGTCGGTTTCTTTGAATGTGCAGCTGGGTACACACTGTACCAATCCTTCAAAAGATGACAGACAGAATCTGTAAGATTCTGTCTGCCATCTTTAAAAGAAGTCACGGGTGTTCTCCCTATATAAAGTAAAGGTAGATCGTTTGTGACTTCCATACAATCACGGGCGACTCCCTATACTTTAGTACAGGGCACCAACTGCAAACAACTGAAAATTTTTCATTTAAAACAATCGTCTCCAACGCTGAACCTTTGTCGGCGCCGGAAACGATAGTTTTGGCCATATACACTTTACCGATAAAGGGCCAATCCCGTCGGTACCTGGGACTGGCCCTTTATTGAGAAAGTATGTACCAAACTTTTAGGGATGATTTTCGATCTCTTGTATATTTATTTCTAACTGTATTCACTTTGCAACCCCAGTAGTAAACCAGTTTGTAGTGGTGCTCCTTAATTTTGCATTAAAAGCATTTCCATGATAACACCGCTCCGTTCAACTCTATTGGTCTGATCCACATAGAGCAAAACTAGCATTTGTGTCAGAAGTGGGGGTGAAAAGAGAATTGAATATAAGTGCAAAACTTCTGTTTCAACAATCAGATAATGAATTAGGTAGAAGTATATCTGTTGTATTCAATTAGATCAACTGGACTTGAAATGTAGTTCTTGAAGACGTTTCGCTAGTCATCCGACTGGCTTTCTCAATTCAGAATGACTTGTACAAGAATCTGTGGCAATTATGTACCCTGGAAAATCCCAATTAGCAATCACAGCCAGGTGTTAAGGGTGTGATTAGATAGTGGCTAAGAGGTGTTATAGGAGCCACTATCTAATCACACCCTTAACACCTGGCTGTGATTGCTAATTGGGGTTCCAGGGTACATAATTGCCACAGATTCTTGTACAAGTCATTCTGAATTGAGAAAGCAGTCGGATGACTAGCGAAACGTCTTCAAGAACTACTTTCAAGTCCAGTTGATCTAATTGATACAACAGATTACCATGACTGGATGAATGAGAACCTTCACAAGCAATTAGGTAGAAGCTTTAAAAAGGACATGTCAACCCCCAAACTAAAATTTGACCCACTGCTGGCCCCACTGTGTAGTGTTGAAAAATCCTTACCTTTCTCCTCTGCTCATTATGGTTGTCCTGCAATGCTTGCTGAAAGTCCAGGAATCTGAAGAGTAGGAGCCTCTCTGTGTGTAATCTGGTATCTGCCCCTTTCCATGAGCTCTCCACCCCTTCAGATGCCTCGGCGCTGCTTCCTTCTTTAAAAAAAAAAGTAAAATTACACACTGTAGAGGACCACCCAACCCTAAAAGCTATTTTGAAATGTTTAAAAAGTGCCTAGAAATGTATTTACACACCTTCGTTCCTTCGGCTCCCTATGTTGACTGGCAGCCGCATACGTGATTGTCAGACTCAGCTACTGATCCCGCCTATTCTGGTCTTCTGTTTCTGGAAGAAGAGGCAGAGGGAACGAAGGTGGGTAAGTACATTTCTGGGCACTTTTTAATATAGCATTTAGGGTTGGGGGTCCCCTACATTGTATGATTTTTTAGATTTCAAGGTGGAGGTACCCTTTAACTATCTGTTACCAAAGCATGTAAGGAAAAAGAGCAGTTGGGGTTATGGGCAGATAACTGACAAGTCACTATTTTTTTGTAAGTGTGTACATGCCCTTTAAGGTTATTTTACTTCATCTTTTTACTCATTGTCGCTGATGCTAGGTGCAGCCCAGAATGCAACCCATACCTGCAAATGCAATAATAGAGGTGTCCATCTTTATACAGCTGCTTTGCCAATTCGGTTTGGTGATTAGACATGAGCTTTTCATTTACCACAACTATAAGAGGTTTCCCCTCACCAAGAGTTTCTAAACAGCTTCCAGCACCTAAATAAGATATAAGAAAATATAAAATGTAATACACCAGAGTATAAAAATATAACATAACAAATAAATGATTAGTTTTAGACTGGGATCAACAATGGGACATATAAGGGATAATATGCTGCCTACAGAGAAATATAAGGATATTACGCCACTGAGGAGTTCTATGCCCATATAGAAGCATGACCCCGAGGTGAAGTAAATCCATATATTACACTGTAAGTAGTGCATTACTTCTTACTACACTGTAAGTGGTGCATTACATTAGAAGAAGCCCAGAGTCCCTCTCAGTGCCCAGTGTCCTAAGCCTACAAAGCCCCTCAGTGTCGCGCATGCATGCACCTGGTTGGAAGCATGGACGCGTGCGTGTACCTGTTTGGAAGTATGGACTTGTGAACACGGTTAAAGCATGGATGTGCGCACACCATGTTGGAAGCGCGGATGCAGCAAGGAAGGTATGGGTCAATCCACAGTGTATGGAGAAGAATGGCCAGGGGGCTTCCAGCAGGTCCAGCAAGGCAGCGACACACTGAGGAAGCAGCAAGAAAGGGATGGGTAAGTGCACAGTCAATGAAGAATGGGCTGGGGGTTTTGACAGAAGCAGTCTGAGAATCTACAGCAAGGGGAGAGAAGTGGACGTACCTACACACTGAGGCACAGAGCAGTTAGGATTTTATTATACATTATTTAACTTTAATTTAAGTTGGGTAATGTCCTATTAACTTTAATTTGGTGGTTAAAGGACAAGTCCACCCTCATAATGACATCTTTTAGAAAGAATGGCCTCTTTAAAATATGTTGATAAATTCTACTTCCTAGGAATTCATTACTGTATGCCTGCAATACCTGAGCATGCTCAGAAGAGGCAAACAGGGGATTAACATTCAGTCATTGGCTGTGATGTCACCTGTCAAATCCATAACTGACAGTTGCTAACTGGAAGAACCAGGAAGCAGAAACGGGAAACAGGACAATGTGGAGGATTTCAGGTTAGACTTATATATTTCAGATTTCAAACTATTACTGTTTAGGGTTTTGGGGGGTGATTTAGCTGTATGTAAGTTTTCATTTCAGGGCTGGACTTGCCCTTTAATGTCCTGTGTTCCTCAGTTTAGCATAACATATTTAGCCTCCTTCTTCTTTACATGTAACATGACTGTTCCCCCCCTTCGCATTCAGTGTACACACAGAGAGCAGCCACTATATACAGTAATCGTGGCTATGGCAATGCACATCTTGGGGTTTTGGCAGCAGCAGATTCTAAGGGAGCAGTGAGGTGGCCACCTAGTGGCCAGGGAAGGGAAGTGCATGTACACACACACAGTCACACAGCAGTTAGTATTTTATTATATAGGACTAGACCTTAATGTGTGTTATGCTGACAAACACACACATGCATCCAAAGAGACACAAACATGCATGCAGCACACACATACTGTACACACATGCATGCAGACATACACCTATACATAGAGGCATACACACATACATGCAGACATACACACATAATAAAGTCCACACACACACATGCAGACAGACATACATACACAAATGCATTCAGCAGCAAGCACACACATACACACATGCATGCAGACACACACATGCAGACAAACACACACATACATACAGGCAGATTCCTCCTATGTAACAATCTACGTAACAGTCTACGTAACAGTCTACGTAACAGTCTATGGACAATACATTAGGTTAGCCAAACAAAACAACAAAAAGCGCAGACACACTCTCTCCCCCTTGATCTGTCTCTCCCCCCAATGTATAAAGAGTTAAAGGAGAACTAAACCCAATTTTTTATACTCCAGAATCTGAAAACAACCCCCCTAAAAACACCAATAAACAATAAAATGCTACTTTAGTAAACGCTGTTAAAGTAAATCAAAGCCTGTTAAGAACTGGATGAAGTATATGTATATATGTGCAGTGTCAGACCACACCTCCTGACCTCAGTCACATGCTTCCTTGATTTATCTGTCCTGTAAAAGGATTGGCTAGAGATTATTAATGGGTGTGACCAACTGTAACAAGTTTGTGCCATAGCTAAAGACTGAGCATGAGCAGAACATAATAGTCGTTGACCAAACTGTGTGATACTAGAATGCTGAGAAGTAAAGCACAAACCATATGTTATTTAGGTAAATTTCCCAGCGCCCATATCAAAATGAGATGTAAGACACAGATTACTGGTTTTATATCAAGGTGTTCTGCCTTCTGGTTAAGTGTTGTTCTGTGGCTTTAGTTGCCCTTTAATTACTTTTCCTATTAAAAAGATAAGAACTGAGCCTGGTCCCTCTCCCTCCCCATTTGTTTCACTAACTGACTGAGTTATGAAGTAGATAAGAAGGAGCAGAGACATTCTAGTGAGTCATAAAGAAATGACCCATGCCTGTCAGCTCCTCCTTATCTGCATCATAACTCATTCAGTGCAGGGAAACGAATGGGGAGAGAGAGGCAATGTCCTTCCTTTACTTTGCAAGAGGAATGGTAAAGAACGATTTATACACTTAAGAGGGCTTGCTATATAAATGACTAATACAGGGAGGGACAGACGGCAGGTGCAATGGAATACAGGAAGTCACTCAGTGACATCACAGAGTGATTTTTATAAGGATTTAGACTACTGCACCTCTCCATTCTAAATCCAGAGCCTTATGTATTATATTCTTATAATTGTCACTTAGCTATGGAGCGGAGTAACAAATCTTAATATAAATTTTAAGTATAAACTTTTTTTTGATCTGCTAGGAATATGCTGTAAAATAAGCCTTTTTTGGGGGAGGTGCTTTTTTGGGGGGGAGATGCAAATTCTGTCTGAAGGCAAAAATATACATATATATGCAGGTTTATTAATATGTGCATGATTCATCTGTGGTTAAAAATAAATACTCATAAGAATTACCTGCATGACTTATTATAAGGTCAGCATTCCTAATGTCCTCTGCAATAGAGTCTTTGTATCTAAAAAATTCTATTGTAAAGTCTTTCGAGGGATGTGGTTTTGGCTCTGCTGTGCCCCTGCCAATCTGCATCACCATTCTGTTATAGCCAAGGTCTTTAATGATCTAGACAAAGGGAATAATACTTTAATATGCACACATACAGTACACATTTTTTATGCATGCACAAAATTAAAGCCTGATGTTCTTGATTCAAACTGTGAATTCAAAAGTGATAAAGAATGTATCCCTTATACCAGGGATGTCAAACTTGCAGCCCTCCAGATGTTGGAAAACTACAACTACCAACATTCCCTGGCTGCAGACAGGGAATGCCATGAGTTGTGTTTTTTCCACGTCTTATAATTAAACCAGTAAAACACATTTACACATATATTTGTTTATATACAGTATGAATACTATGACATTAGTATGGGAAGCATGGTTGCTCAGTGGTGGGCAGCATGGTTGCTCAGTGGTTAGCACTGATGCCTTGCAGCACTGAAGTCTTGAGTTCGATTCCACCCTTGGACACATCTGCAAGGAGTTTGTATGTTCTCCCCGTGCTTGCGTGGGTTTCCTCTGGGAACTCCTGTTTCCTCCACAATCATAAAGACATACTGGTAGGTTGTGTGTGTCAAATAAATGCTTAGATTGTAAGCTCTTTGGGGCAGGGCCTGATTTGAATGTGTACATGTAATTGTAAAGCACCACGGAAGATGTTGGCGCTTTATAAATCCACAATAATAATAAAAAAAAATAGTAGAAAGAGATGGTTGCAAATTTGTCCAAACTTGTCAGAATATTAAACATCAATGAATATTATACATCAATAATTGTTGAGTATAATATATAGAATCCCTGCAATGCAAGTATTACAACAGTACTTGTGACATTTGATTGTGCAATCATATTATTTAAGACATACAATTGATCATATCAAACACCATTAATATTTATCTATCCCTTGGGGGTGCTTTCATAAAATTCTCCCTTCTGTACAAATAATCTCTAATCAATATGTACCAAGATTGTTTTTATTTACAGTGTGTACAGTTATAGATCAGCACTTACCCTGACGGTCTCCTCTGCAGACACACAGGAGATCAGATCATCAAAGCTTGTAGTTCCCACTGTCACAAACACACACTTCCCCATGTTACCAGCATAGAACCTTCCCTCCCTCACTGTTCTCTGTCATCGTGCAGCTCAGCTACTACAAGTCATTTCCTCCTGAAATGAAACTATCCATCTGATTGGTGGCCGACGACACGCCTCTTTTTTTCTCACTCCTACTGTGTCTTTCATTTGTTGTGAAAGTGCCTGCCTTGTATGGAGATTGGAAATGCGAAATAAGTCATTCCCTGCCAGAATCTTAAACTATACACTGTCCTACATATGGGGAGCACATCACTCTTCATGTACCTACATCATTCCAGGGGGAGTTGTAAATTATTAGAGGAAAAAATCCAGTGATGTAAGTCATAAGTAACCCTTATAATATAGACACTGAATAACAGGCAGGAAGGAGCGATTGGCATGTTGCTCAGCAAATCAGATTTAATTAAGGAAACATTCAGATTCTTTTTCAATTCTATGTTGTAATTTTCTCCTATAACCAGCAAACCCCTGACTCTATACAGAATTGCAACCCACGCCCGCCGGCGCCCCGCATGCACTCCTACCCCGCGTGCGAACACACCCCCGCGCACACCACTCACCCCCCCCCCCCCCCGCCCCCGGCCTCCCAGGCTAGAAGAGCTCACATGGCCGGTGCAGGTGGGTCCAGCATTCATGCATATCGACAACATTCTTTTAGTGTATAGGATCCCTGTATGTTAGTTGAAATCTAGCCCAAGTTTAATTTAACATTGCGACAGGCTTTGACCACACTGGGCCATAAAGGAAATTGTAATAAGAAGAATACACACGTGCGTTGATGGCAGGGCTCTTTTTAGGCATAGGCCACCTAGGCAAAGAACTAGGGCGCCTATGTTGATCCAGGGCACATATTCTTCTCACTAGCATCTTCCTGTCAGCTGTTACTTGTGTCTAATGTGTTAGACCTGCTCTCCTTGTTCAGCTGTAACCTGCAACATTGTATCTAGTACAGAGCCTGAACTCCACACACTCTACATAGCAACAAATGTTACAATTTGCAAATGAACTGAAGGAGGGGGGAGGATGGGATCAGCTAATAGTGCTGAGGGGAACAGTTCTAAAATGCCAGGTAAAAGCTGCTGCAGACTTTATAACAGTGACCCCTGTGACTAGCAGCCATGAGATCCCTATCCCTGCCTCTTTCTTCATTCCAACTCTCCAATTAGAACTTAGAGTAGGTGAGGAGTGAACAATCCAATGGAGGAGACACGGAAAGCAAGTACATACTGTATATCATGTCAATGCTGGCAGCTGAAAGGGTTAAAGATAATACTCTACTGGCACTGAAAGTGTTCATTGGAAAGTCTGTTGGCATTGAATGGTTTATGGTAATACTCTTCTGGCACTGAAAGTGTAAATTTCCCTGTTCTGCCCTATCCGGCTGGAAACAATTCCAGCCGAACAGTGCCTAGGGCACTAAAATGGCTAAAAACAGCTCTGGTTGGTGTTGACATTTTTTGCAATGGTAACACACTGAGCTTAAAACTGCACGCATAGAATGGCCTTATTGTTGGGACTCGTTGCCCGATCTGCCAATCGGATCATCAACAAACCCCGACTGAACATCAGTTTTGGCCGACAAAGTGCCCATACACGCCATGATTATTGGCCAGAAAGGCTGTGCATTCACACAGTGTGTATGAGGGTTTACTATATAATGTCAGTCCAGAATATGTTCCCGTATCAAAGTTTCCAATATCTTCCCCTTCCCAATATCTTAAATCGTACTGTCATGTTTCTTAGTTATAACACATTACATGGATGGTGCTCATTGTGACCCATCATAAAGGTATTGAGTGCAGCTGCTATCTTAAAACAAAACACTGGTCACATGTCGGGTTACCTGTTGCCAACCCCAACTAAAATATTCAGCACATTATTAGATGCATCATTAGTCAGATATTTAAGTATAATTTTTGTCCTCATTCTGGCTGAGTAAGCTGGCTCCTCCCTCCATGCTGCTGACATCACAACCATTGATTGACTGCTGTTTCCCCTGCTGTCTGCTCTGCACATCACCAGCCTAAAGTATGCTCACTGAGGGAGGAGGCTGATACCTTCTCTAGAACAAAAGACAACCTGTCCTTATAGAGGAACTGTGGTCTCCAAAATTGTAAATGAAAGGCCAAGTCCCTACCTTTAAAATGAACCACCTCTCTATGTGTTGCCCAAGATATGAAGAAATCTCTGATCAGAAAGTTAGGGTGGGAGGTTCTGAATCTACAGTCACAAATACTAGTTCCTCCTTCTAAGGCAGGTACACACCAGCAAGTTTTTATCCCGAACGCTCACTAGTGGTGAACGCTTTATGATAGGTAAGTAACTGTCGGTCGTGACAATAGTGGCCGCGGCCAACAGTGCACATGACTGATCGTGCAGTCACAATATGGGCAAACAGAGCTTGGTCGCAGCCAGTCACCCCACACCATCATATACTTCCAGCCGGCCGACCGATACGTGGCACCATCCTCGATTGGGCGAAAGTATCTGCTGGTGTGTACCCAGCCTAATCTGCGGTTGGCACATGCACAGTGCAGGAGAAAGCAGAAGAAACCAGGACTGAAGGAGGATTTATGGGGGGGGGGGGTAGCCAACTGGCAATTTGGCAATGTCCAACTGGCAATGTCCAGAAAAGTGAAGAGTAGGAGCTGTCTTCCTGTCAAAAAGGTGTCTGACTCCTGGCAAGCGCAGGGGAGCCCTTTTCCTCCACTATCCAGATCCATTCGTGCAGTGGCGTTGCTATGTTAAAACATTTGGGGCACGTGCACTTTTGAAAAGTGCCCCGAATGTTAACATAACTTACCTGATACAGGTGCCCCGAATTCCAGTTGTCCTTTGCGGCTGCGAGATGATGTCACCGTGACCACCGGTGGGGTGACATCATCGCGCAGCCGCAAAGGACTATTGGGTATTGCCACCCCTACGCTGCCTCTGCATGTCTTCAATGTCTAGCCATTTTGCTGCCATTATGTGATAAAATGCCCATGGCTTCCAGTATGTAATAAAATGCCCATGGCAACCAGTATGTAATAAAATGCCCATGGCAACCAGTATGTAATAAAATGCCCATGGCTACTAGTATGTGATAAAATTCCCATAGCTACCAGTAAGTAATGAAATGCCCATGGCTACCAGTATGTGATGTAATTCCTATGGCTTCCAGTATGTGATAAAATTCCCATGGCTACCAGTATGTAATGAAATGCCCGTGTGTACCAGTATGGGATGAAATGGCCATGGCTACCAGAATATGATAAAATTCCCATGGCTACCAGTATGTAATGAAATACCCATGGCTATCACTAGGTGATGAAATTCCCATGGCTACCAGTAGGTGATGAAATGCCCATGGCTACCAGTATTTAATGAAATGCCCAGGGCTACTAGTATATAAAGAAATTGCCAGTTGGCTACCAGTATATAATGAAATTTCCAGTGTGCTACCAGTATGTAATTAAAATGCCAGTTTGTAATAAAATGCCCATGGCTACCAGTATGTAATAAAATGCCCATAGCTACCAGTATGTGATGAAATGCCCTTGGCTACCAGTTTTAATAAAATTCCAATGGCTGCCAGTAAGCAATAAAATGCCTATGGCCACCAGTAAGTAGTAAAATGCCCATGGCTACCAGTATCTAATGAAATGACTATGGATACCAGTATGTAATAAAATGCCCATGGCTACTAGTATGTGATAAATTCCCATAGCTACCAGTATGTAATGAAATGCCCATGGTTACCAGTATGTGATGTAATTCCCATGGCTAATAGAATGTGATAAAATTCCCAAGGCTACCAGTATATAATGAAATGCCCATGGCTACCAGTAGGTGATGAAATTCCCATGGCAAACAGTATGTGGTGAAATGCCCATGGCTACCAGTATTTAATGAAATGCCCATGGCTACTAGTATATAATAAAATTTCCAGTGTGCTACCAGTATGTAATCAAAATGCCAGTTTGCTACCAGTATATATATTGAAATTGACAGTTTGCTAGCAGTATATACTGAAATTGCCAGTTTGCTACCAATTTAATGGAATACCTAGGGGGTGTGGCTTGGGGTGGAGAAGGGGGCATGGGATATAAAAAAAATCTGCCGCCCTGCGCGTGCCACTGAGTGCCACATTGCGCAGCCGCAAAGTACTACTGGAATTCGGGGCACCTGTATCGGGTAAATTATGTTAATCTCTTATGCAGCAAAATTATGATATCTCTGCCTGTCAAAAGTCTCCACCTCCTCTTTAAGCTCTCCAAGCTTTTTTTACAAACATTTTCATGCTCAGCAGAGGCAGCTAGTTGAATAACATTCAGTCATTGGCTGTGAGATCCACAAATGACCCATGTATGACAGCTGCTAACTGGAAGAACCAGGAAGCAGAATGAGAAGTAACGGAACATCAGCCAGCATTTCAGGTTAGACTTACACCTCTTGCTTTTCTAACTATTGCAGTTTTGGGATTTGGGGTGTGATTTACCTATATACAAGTTTTCATTTAAGTGTAAACGAAGCCTAAACAGACTGTTCCAAATATCAATAAACCAGGACAGAATATAGTTTTACCACTAGATGGAGCCATAAGTATATACTTAACAATGTTTCAGTTTTGTTTACCACTACAATGTTTTACAGCAAGAGACCATAGGGGAGATTCAATAAAAGTTCTTATCGTTAAAAATGGTGCTTATTTTGCCCCAACCAATCAGATCTTATTTAACATTTGAAAGCTAACATCTGATTGGTTGGGGCAAAATTAGCACCATTTTTAACAATATTCAAGGTTATTTAATAAAAGTTCTTATTGTTTAAAATGGTGCTAATTTTGCCCAACCAATCAGATGTTAGCTTTCAAATGCTAAATAAGATCTGATTGGTTGGGGCAAAATTAGCACCATTTTTACAGATAAGAACTTTTATTGAATCTCCCTGAAGAACTTTTATTGAATCTCCCTGCATATTTATAAAGACACACCTTTAGCGATCATTAAAACTATTGTTACCTTACGATCGCCACCGTTAATCTACAATAGCAATCGCGATGGTAGATTTACGATCGTGATAGTAGATTTGCGATCCCCCATAGCATACCATTGCGGTATTTTACTACCGCATGGTATTCTATGAAGAAACATTCGTACATTAATGATCGTTTGTTATAAATACACGATGGCTGCCATATATTTACGGCCTTGGGCATTCAAACTTGAGATTCCATGGGTTTATAAATATTGGCCAAGGTAGTGTAGATCATTGCAAAGACAATTTACATTTTAACATTTTAATAATGTACGCATAATGTCCCCTTTTTTACCGCTTACTATTTAAAGGGACAGTTTACCCCACCATTTGTACATTTATTGGCCAGTAATAGAAACTACTCCTACCTGCTCTTCTTATAGATCTTCTAGTTAACCATAGTGACATCTTTACACACTCCTTTGTGTGATTTTAGCATTGTAAACACCCATTAAATTATGGAATATTTCTTTTTATATACTTATATTTATTGCAGAAAATGTCTCCATACATACAACAAGGTTCTTGAGATGGGACCCATTTTATTTTATAGCCATTTATTATGGTTTTAAGGGAATCTGAAGCATCCCATTACCTTATACTTGGTACAAATATTACTAATAAAGAGCCAATCCTGTCGGTATCAACTGATATTTTTATTATATGCATTTGTAACCAAATATTTAATGATAAGTTCTGTTGCTTTCTGGTAAATATATCTTCCTCCTCCCTCTGCTTAAAGGACCACCCCCAAAACTAAAATTTAACCCAGTACTGGCCCCATTGTTTAGTTTAAAAAAATCCTTACCTTACATCTCTGCTCCTTATGGTTCTCCTGCAGTGCTTGTCCGAAGTCCAGGAAAGTGAAGAGTAGGAGTTGCCTTCCTGTCTAAAAGGTTTCTGCCTTTTTCTGTTTCTGTCATGCGCAGGGGAGTCCTTTCCACCCTCCCTTCCACACTCCGTATCCCTCCCTGCTTGTCCTTTCTACTTGCATAAAATCATTTGGCCAAAATATCCATCTCCCCTGCCCCCCCCAACTGCCATGTTAGTTCTGTAATACATTTTTTACCAATCATACTTACATCCCTTTGATCCTGCGTCTGGCTAACTGGCAGCCAATCGCATCCACGGCTGCCGGTCCGGCCCCTCCCTGCAGCTTCCGGATTGCAGAGAGGAGGAGAACACAGCTGGGGAGTGAAGGCACTGTAAGTATGATTGGGAAACTTTTATTACAGAACTAACATGGCGGTTGAGGGTGGGCAGGGGAGAGGAACATTATAGCAAAAATTTTTAATTAGGGTGGACATGCCCTTTAATGAGCGTTTTATAAACTTGAGCATGTGCAGAGAAGGCAGCAGGCGAAACAACAGTCAATAGTTGCTTTTATGTCAGTTGTTACAGCCTCGATTGACTGCATGGTGAGTGCGGCCAGAATAGCAGAATAAAGGCAATTATTTTGCTTAAATGTCTGGTAAGAAATGCAGGCTATAAAGGGCAAAATATATTATTTGGGGTTAAGGGCAGGTAAATGACAATTGCCCAAAGGTGCTATTCCAGGTGTTATAAGTAGAGATGGGCAGATAGCGGATCCAAACTCGGTTCCATGGCGGATCTTCAAGATCCGCGGATTGCGGATTTTCTGGAATTCTGTTTTCCAAAAAAAAAAATTTGAAAAGAAAGAAAAGAAATTTCTGAATTTCCAAAATATTTTTGAAAATTTTGTAAAATTGATTTGCAGTAACTTGTAACTGTAAATGGCACTGGGACCTGGGAACAGAAAATCAGAATATTTTCCAGTCAGAATTGGTTACAATCATATTCTTTCAGAAAGAATCTAGTTGGTTTGTATACCAATCAGATTATTTCTGAAAGAACCTGATTGTAACCAATTCTGAAGGGTATTTATGGTACGGGGAGGGAGGGATCGGGAAAGGGAGGGGGGGGGGGGGGGGGCCTGCAGTGCGCATGCCAAACTTCTCCCGGAGGGGAGACAGGAGGCAGAGTCCTATATGGACTCTGCTATCCTCCTGGTGGGACTTTGGGGGGGATTACTGAAGAACCATTTGGAGCTGGGATGTAAGGTAAGGATTTTATTACACTACAGAGTGGGGCCAGTTGTGGGGGGATTATAGTTTTGGGGTGAACATGCCCTTTAACATGAATACTGATGTTTTACTTTAGAAATAAACTGTTTAAAACAGATAGACAGAGACAGATACAGTAGATAACAGATTTTAGATTAACATTGAATGTTGTTTGCACAATTCATTTTGATACACTGATGTAGTGTGCTTCTATCACTTTGATTTAAGGTTAGATCAACCCCAGGGGCTGTTGAAGGATTGCACCTACTGATTATTGGCAATTGCCAGCCTTGGTGTGCTAGAGAGAATCTACACTTGTTTGGATCACTCTTCTTACCAGAAAGGTGAATCTCTGTCTTTCTGGTAACACACTCTGGTAAATTTTGCTGTGCATGAGTGCCCACAGAAAGGGCTCTCAGTGCCACCTCTGGAGGAGGGAGGATGAGCCCAGCTAATAGTACTGCGGAGAGCAGTTCTAAAATACCAGGGAAAAGCTGCTGCAGACTTTATAACAGTGACCCCTGTGACTAGCAGCCATGAGATCCCTATCCCTGCCTCTTTCTTACTTCCATCCAACTCCCCACTTAGAACTTAGAGTAGGTGAGGAGTGAACAATTCAATGGAGGAGACATGGAAAGCAGGTACATACTGTATATCATGTCAATGCTGGCAGCTGAAAGGGTTAACATCAATACTCTGTGGGCCCTGATAGTGTTAATGGCAATACTCTGGGAAAGCGCTGGCACTGAAGTTATTAGTAGTAAAGTCTGCTGGCACTAAAGGGTTAATGGTAATACTCTGCGGCACTGAAGGTTTAATGTCAATACTCTGGGAAAGAGCTGGTACTGAAAGTGTTACTGCCCATGCTCTTGGAGGGCTAGGCCACACTACTGAGCTTTTAAGAGTAATTGGATTGCGATCTGATCACGCTAGGGCACCAAGATGGCTAAAAATGGGAGCATGTGAATGAGATCAGGGGTGTGGCCAGTCACTGTACATACAGTTATTTCATCCAGTTCTTCAAGTGGTAACATTTACTTTAATCCTATTTACTGTATTGCTATTTTACAGTTTATTGGTGTTTTTAGAGGGGATATGCAGTTGTCACAGCTTTGACATGGAGGAGGTTCAAAAAAAATACCTATGTAGGAGCTGTGCATTTATGAGGCAGCCTCCAAATTGTTTAAAGGGACTGTCCACCCAATTTGCTCCCACACAGAGTTATTATACTCACAAGCTCCTCGCTCCACCGCCGCTTCCGGGTTCTTCTCCCAGTCTCCACTGTGGCTGCTCTGTTCTTTTTGTGTTCTTGAGCAGCCGCAGTGGAGACTGGTCTGGGAATGGCAGTCAGTGATTGGCCATGATGTCACCGTCACTGCCGATCACTAGTGCAGAGCCGCGGCGGTGGAGCGAGGAGGAGCATGTAAGTATAATAGCTGTGTGTGTGAGCTGATTTCTGACTTTTGACTAAAACGAGGTTAAGGTTTTGGGGCGTTATCTACAATATATTACTTTTTGGAAAAAGGGGTGGACAGGCCCTTTAAATGGTATGTCCAACCCTTTTTTGATTTTCTTTTTTTCTGTTTAACTAAAGAATGGGAGGTAAATGTGCTATGTCTTACCTCCCAATTTTCAGTAAAACTTGCAGCAGAAAAGGAAAAAGTTACCCACGGTCCAGCACCACTGACATCCTACGTCGCATCCCCAGTCCCTTGCATTGTGCGTGCATGCACACACAGTGCATGGGAGTGTGGACACGTCAGAGACTGTCAGAGAAGCCGGGGCTCCAGTGTTAAGAACGGGAGGTAAGACATAGCTCATTTACCACCCATTCTTCACTTAAACAGTAGAAAAAGAAAGAAGAAAAATATATATTCCAGTGATGAATCACTAGTTGTCAGATTAGCTGGGTCAGCTGCATATCACGTTCCAGACTGGAAACATAACAATATGTTTTTATTTCGAGGTAATTACATTTTTGTTTCGTTTTATTTTGTTAAGTACTTAGTTCAGTAATCAGAACATATTTCCGAATTAGACAGATCTATATAAAGGTGGGAAACAGAACAACGCTGTAAATAGACAGTTTAGAAGAGTTGTTGACACCTCAATAAATGATATTGTCCCTGAATATGCTACATGGGTCTGTGTCATTTACTAAAAGGTTTATTTAAATGTAAGTAATAAATGTGATTATTTTCATTGTGATTTATTTTCATTTCAATTGAAATGTGTAGTTTGCAGCAATTTAAAGTGTCATAATATATCACATATCACATACATCATTGTACAGTGGTAAATAAACTGTTCCCCAGTGGACCCTGTCACCCTCAGCTTAAAGTAGGTAAGGAAGGATCTTCACAGGCTACTGCTGGGTGCTCAAGGATGGAAAGTGACAAAATTCCATGACCTGTAGAAAAAGGACTGCATATTTAAAAACCTGCAGTATCGCAAACGTGCGATACTGCGGCCACAACCATACTCAAAAATGTACAAACGTTTGTGCGTACAATACCATGCGGTACCAAAATACCCCAATGGTATTGTATGGGCGATCATACATCTGCAATCATGGTCATAAATCTACCATCAAAACCTTACGTTTGCAGCTGCTATTGTAGATTTAAGCAACAATCGTTGGGTGAAACATTGCAAAATAGAGATAGTGCACCTTTATGAATATGGTCCTAACGGCTGATATCACGTTAAACCGATCGTTAATTTACATTCATTATCGTTTATTAACGATAACGATCGTAAATTATCGATACCGATCGTAAATCTATGATAACGCAATTCTACGGTCCCCATAATCTCCATACTGGCCTATTAACTCCTCTGTGACTTATTATATCTGTATATTAAACAGTAAGGTATAGCTCGTTTATCTCCCTTTCTTAAATTGTCTCTGTTAAATGTGCACACACTATAGTTAATAATGTACCGGCTGCTATTGCTTTATATTACAGGAGCCTGAACGAAGCTTTAGAAATGTACCCTGCGCGCGATACACCACCGGCTCCACTGACAGGTCCCGACTGTTTCTGGTTTCATTTAACTATAGCGCACATTAGCATGTATGCACACTTTTGTTAAGAAAAGCCAGAAACAGGCAGGACCTGTCAGTAAAGATGGCGGTGTATCGCGCACAAGGTACATTTCTAAAGCTTCGTCCTGTAAAATTAATTAAAGGGCATGTCCACCCCCAAAACTCAAATTTAACCTCATACTGGCCCCTCTCTGTAGTGTACAAAAATCCTTACCTTACATCCCAGCTCTTTATGGTTGCCATGCTATATGCCCCTCCAAAGTCCAGGAAAGTGTAGTGTAGAAGGTCTTGGTGACTCATCCTGCGCCTGTCTCAGCCTCAACTTCGACAAGGTCTGAGGCATGCGCAGGAGAGTCCTCCCCTCCCCTCTCCCTCCCGTTTTCTTCTTCCTCCCCCTAGTGCAAAAACCCTTGTTGTTATTAAAGTTATTGGTCCCCCAACCCCAACCGCCGTAATAGAATTGTTAGAAAGTCCCGATAGTTACTTACCTTCCCTCTATCCTCCAGCATTCTAAGCAGCCGGCAGTCGCATCCCTAATTGGCTGCCTCTCAGCCAATCAGGGATGCGGCTGCCGGTCCTGCTGCCTGCTTGCATTTCCATGCAAGCAGAGGGCCGGGAGAGTGCGGCGGAGGATAGAGGGAAGGTAAGTAAAGACCAGGGAACTTTCTAAGAATTCTATTACGGCGGTTGGGGCTGGGGTACCAATAACTATAATATATAAAAAGTAAAAAAAATGGGTGGACATGCCCTTTAAAGAACGCCCGTTCTTCAATTAATGCATTAAAGGAATAGTTCACTTTCTCAGTAAACTATTTCTTTAAATATACAAAATCTTTTCAGTGATGTAACATTTGTTTGTAGAAATGACAGAAGGAATTGTTTTGTGGTTGGAATCTTAGTTAAAAAGCGAGCAACAGATTTTTTTATATTTAAATTGCAATTATATGAAAAAAATGAAATGTTTATTTTGTAGTAGGTACATTAACAGCACCAGGCACAGTAAATAAACACGTATTAAGTCCTACTATGTGCATTGCTTTCCATTTTGCGTTTGTTTTGGGATTTGAAATGAAATTTAAAATATAATCTGGAGAATCAATTCCCACCATAAAATGGCACACAAACGCAAACTGACTGGAAGCACAGACACACCACACAAATAGAAAATCGCATGCCTCTTAACCCACAAACGAACCAGAACGCAGACAAAATGCATTGTCCAAAATGCAATCAAAACAATAACTGTTTTAGTGTATAATACAGAAATGATTTTCTATCTGCAGAGTTAAAAAAATTAATTTGCATGGCGACTTGCCAAGTCTTTTAAGTCAACACAGCACCAAACCCAGTATGTGTAAGCAGCGCATGACTTGGCATATGACAGATCTCCTACAGAGTTTTCTTTTTTTAGCGTTATAGGCTAGAACCCTAAAATAGCCAGTAGGGCCATAAATAACTCAATAACAAACATTCGTATACAGACCCAGTTTCAGAATTCCTTATTGACCACAGTGAACTATTTATATAATTCGTTAAGCCTTGCTATGCATTGCTGTGAGCTGCCATTTCAGGTTTTGCAATGGTCCTTCCCCTTTCCAGGATGCACAATGCCTTGAAATGCTGATTGGCTGTTGGATGGGTCAGAAATGCTCCTGACCTGCAGCGCAAGATGGTGTACAAATGACCAAAACAGCCTGCTATCAGTTAATGCATGTGCACTCATTCAGGTATCACTGTTGACCCGCTGTGTCCAATCATCAACAATGCCTGACAAAACCAAGCACTCATACACTAACTTATACTAATGGCCATTCGTACACCATCATGCGTCAGAGGTTGGGATCGACGATTGCACACATCTATGAAGCTTAAGACCATAACGAACACTATTAGGGGTCCAGCGAACAGGAAGACAGTAGTGGGGAACCGCTACTGGAGAAATCACTGGATGTTGATGTGTTGAAATAAGAAAATACTCCCTTTTTTCTTGAAAGTATATGTATTTGTGATGAACCCTTAAAATGTTAACAGTATCGCAGAAATATAAATGTATTAATATTTTTTTTGTGAATGGTGCAGATATTATTGTCATTTTTAGATACTGATCATAAAACAGATGCAGCAGAAACTTGATCAATGTGCCTAGCTCCCATTCTGCAATGGGAATGCAATGAAACATGTTTATTTACCAAACTTACGTTTCTAAAAGACCTGTTAGTTTGGCCAAAAACTGGAGCCACCTATTCAAAATAATAACATCAGCCTTGAAAGCCTGGATAATCTTTACCACATATAATGTAATGTATATCCATCCAGTAAACCCAGAGAATTACACATCTTCATTCAATATGTTTTACAAGCCCTGAAGCTCACTATAGGAGGGTGTGTGCCATCATGTCAGAGATATTCTGGCCAAACTACTTTTACCTAGTTGGAGGTAATATTGCCTAATATTGGAATATCGGTTTAAACTGATGAAAATGATTTATTAGGGAATAATAAATATTTCTATAAAATGTTGTTTTAGACACCGTACAACATATTAATGGAGGACAATCGGACTTTGTTTTCTATTTAAAAAAAAATGTTATAGCAGCTTTTGAAGAAGGGAAAGGCTTTGAGCTTGTGTTGTGCAACTTCCTTCATTAGGATTTAAGCAGATGCCTTGGGCTGTTGTTACTGGTCAATCAGAGCCTGGGAAGGAAGCGCAGGCACTGGAGTGTGTCCTTTTGTCAGCTCCTGGTATGTTGCGAAAAAACAATGACACTTGGATTTATCCATAACAAGATGCAACGTCTTGACTGCTTGGGAATAGAATTGTTGCTGCAATGACAATAGCAAAAGCAAAGATTTTTTTGAGGGGGGGGGGGGCTCCATTCCAGATAATGCAATACTGAATCTACTCACTGGCAGCACTTATATAAAGAAAATGGTCATTAATGGAAAAAAACAAACAAGGTGAGGACTGTATAGTAGTAAGAGGACAGAGTAGCAAGCTAAATGAAAAAAATAATAGGGTTATGAAATGTGAAATCTACAAAGAGGCAAATAGTGAATGAAGCACAAGATGTGCGTGCAGATTGAAAACCACAGAGAGGTTAGGAGCTTACTGAATGAAGGACAATTAAAGGGAAGAGCACACAGAATGATGGATTAAACAGTGAGCCTTGTAGGAAGCCTTTCCCATTCTGCGCCGATTGAAGGTAAAAATGACATTCTGTCCAAACAAAAACATTGTTTTCATTGCATTAATACAATCCTTTCTATATATCTATTTCGATTCCAAACAGATCCCTGCTATTGAGTTTAAACCGGATAGTGGCAGTTGATGAAGAAAACTCATTTTAAGGAATTCTTTACATTCTAAATTAGCATAGATTAAAATTTAAAACATTATCCTATAACTAGCCATTAAGCCTGTTACATTAACGAGTGCTAGAAGCCCAGAGTGCCCCCTCAGTCTCCCAATCCCAGAGTTACCTCTCAGTGTCCCAAGGCCATAGCCCCCATACTACATATCCCAAGCCCAAAGTCCTTTTAGTGTCCCAAGCCCAGCATCCCCCCCTCTGTCCCGCAGCCAGCGTCCCCTCTCTGTCCAGCAGCCAGAGCCCCCCCTCTGTCCCACAGCCATAGCCCCCCTCTGTCCCACAGCCATAGCCCCCCTCTGTCCCACAGCCATATCCCCCTCTGTCCTTCTTGAGGAGAGTCTTGGTTTCCTGCGTGGTCGGTACTTGTAGTCAGCAACTTCCACTCACCCCAAGTCTCTTGCTGATATCAGAGTTGTGCATCTTGGTGGTCTTTTTGGTTCCACAAAGGTTGTTCTGTTAACTTAGCAGAAGAAAGTTTCCTTCTACATAGACAGTGTGTGGATATCATAATGTGTCCAAGGGACCCTGTGTGGCAGATATAAATGAACAACAAATAGGTGCACCTGATGAAGGGGGAGGAACCCCCTGAAACGTTTTGTGTGTTATGTTGATGGTTCAATAAAACAAAGTTTGTTCACATGCAAGGTGTGCGATTCTTCAACATTTGCTTCATTATATTGGATATATTGACTCCTTGGGGTAGGGGTCGTAAGAATCAGCACCCTGTTACCTTTGGATGTGCTTAGGACTTCTTTGGATTTGTAAAAGACCTAAGGAACCCTGTCTTTGGAGGGAAAAGGTTTTAAATAAAACTACAACTGCTTACAAGATAGGGCCATTCTGTGAAAGGAAAACTGTTTACTGTTTTAGGAAAACTTCCACTTTAAGGTTAAGAAACTATTAATCCCACTTCTGTTAAAGGGTTACTTTGCATTTAGTCTTTTCCATAAATCTCTACCCATAGATTACATCATTTCAAGTCCAATGTTTGCCCTTTAAATCCCACACAGTGATTAAATGATTCAGTAAAATAAAAAGACTTTCTGGCATTTACTAAACTCTTATAACTGATGATATGAAGGACTGTCACACAGTGTCCCAACATGGCTATTAACATTATATTTACAGCAAAAACCTGTAGTTCTTTTAATATTGAACAGAAGAAGTAATGCCTTTCCCTGGAGCCATCACTTTACAGTACAAAGTAGCAGTGTCTCCTAGGTAGGCTCGAATTTTCTAGTTTACAGCTAATATGAATGCATTACTGTATGTATGAATGAATTGCATTGATGAGTTGGGGCCCACAAGGAAATATAGGGCCAGTGGCCCACCATGAAGCCCACTTAACATTTAATTCTCTTATTTAATCCTTATTTACTCCTTTTAGACTGTTTATGCTTATTAATTAAATTAAACATTTTTACTGTCCCTTTTCCTCAGTATCTAATTTTTTTAATTTGTTTCTGTTTTTATGGGAAAATAGGGCATGGGCCCACTGGTATCTTGGTTGGCCAGTCTGGCCACAAGCAATTATATGTTATGGCAAATATCTGTATGCTTGTTTTCATATTAATATACGTGAAAGACAAGGAAAAATACCCAGAATTATCAGCAGAATGAAACAACACATGCCAACTGTAAGCATCAAACAGAAAAGAGATACAGTATAAGGGAAATGTTTTAAAAAATAGAAGTGTTCTTAAAAAACTTAAATGTAGCAAGCAGTGCCAGGCTTCAAAAGCTACAGCTTTTGAAAATGGAAAGGATTCAGGGAAAGGCAACTAAATTAATAAGGGGACTGAGGGAGCTTGTATATGGAGACAGATTGGAATGGATAAGTTACAATTATGCACACTAGAAAATATATGATTACATATGAAATAATATGATTACTGTGAACAAATATATTAATGGGTCATATAATAAACTATCTGGGGCATTGTTCAGCAAAAGAACATGTTATAGGACACAAGGACATCCCTTAAGACTGTAAGAAAATAAGTTTTGTCTTCAAGTTCGGAAAGGGGTTTTCACTGTGTGAAAACTTAACTATGGAACTGTCTTCCATTTGATGTTGTTATGGCAGATTCATTGGGTAGTTTAAAAAAAAAAAAAGGCTGGATGTGTTTCTAAAATCAAAGACTGTTGCAGGTTACTGGTAGAGATGTAATGTTGGTTCGAATAGAACCCAGTTTCAAATCGAATCTGAGGGTTTCAAAGTCCTGACAAAACTTTCGGAACTCCAGAATTTCACGGAACCTGGATTTTTTTTTTATCGAAAATCGAAAGTAGACAATCATCGAAAATCGAAAGTAGACAATTATCGAAAATCGAAAGTAGATGATTTTTGAAAATCGAAAGTATAAGATTTTCAAAAATCGAAAGTAGACGATTTTTGAAAATCAAAAATAGAAAGTAGGCGAGAAAGTAGGCGATTTTTGAAAATAGACATTTTTCAAAAATCTAAAGTAGACAATTTTCAAAAATTAGTAGACGGTTTTCGAAAACCGAAACTCGAAATTTACGTAAATTTTGACAATTCAAAAACGGAACGAAACTCAACAGTTTCGAACATCTCCTAGTTACTGGTATTGATACATAGAGTGGAAGTTCATCCAGGGATATTTTTGATTGTCACATAAGGTTAGGATTTTTTTCCCCCTCTATCCTAGAAGTTGACTCAGAAGTTAGGCAGGAAATGTGGGTATTGCTGAGTAGGTTGAACTGGATGGGCATATGTCTTTATTCAACCTCAAATACTATATTATACTTTACTATACTATACTATTAGCCAGATCTTTAGTTGAGATGAGTCCCGTTTTCGAAATGAAACTTGCTTCGTTTCAGTAATTGCCCGTTTTAAAAATCTGCAGAGTTTTTGAAAATTCAAGAGTAGGAAATGATTGAAAATCAAAATATTTAAAATCACATTAGAAAATTATAAAATTGAAATAGAAAAGGGGGAAAATTACATTGAGAATTTGAAATTCACATTTGAAAATTAGAAAATCAAGATTGAAAATTTTAAAATTGTGATCAAAACAAAGTGAGGAGATAGGGTCGGCAGAAAATTTTTCAACTGGCTTGATCTTCATTTTCCGATAAACCCATTCGAGAATGTCATTGTTATGATAAAAATAAATGATTTGAGGCCCTTCTATATCTTCTACGTGGTTTGCACTGGCCACTAGAGACGCTGAAAATGGGTTGGAGCAGAATTGAGCCTATGAAGTAGCTACAGTCTGTTACGTGATTTTACCACACGGATTCAGAATATCTCTGGTTATATCAGGAATATCAGTACATAGAAAGACAAGTGCTGTATTTGTGTGGTGTACATAATTTAGACAAATTGCTTTTATTTATCCATCATAAAGGGCATGCTTTCTAAGAAGCAACCCAACGTGAGTATAGTATTATGCAATTTAAACTGAATGTGCACTAGGATTCTGGTTGTTTAAATGTACATTGTTTTCAATGTTTTGGCTATAAGTCAGAAAAATGTGTTTTAGCGCACACACACACACACACACACACACACACACATTTTCAGTGTGTTACCCAGGAATTCAGGATGTCAAGTAACTCAATGAGAAAATGAATTCCCATATCTACATAAACAGGGCTAGGTCTTTTTTACACTGTAGATCCATTTCTGTTATTTTTAAAGGATTAAAAAAACTAAAAAAATATGAACAGCATGGTTTTTACATTTTTTAGTTCATATGCCAGCTTGCTGGATTCAGCCTACTCTGTTATTTTCAACAGGAAATCTGCGGCTCCTTTCTTTCCATGTGCATCTTTTAGTTGTGTTAAAAAGCTTCAGTTGGAATTTATTCTCTGACTCATGCCCCAAACATATGTTATACTTCAACACCCTCCTGTAGCACATTTGATACACTAAAGCAATTAAAGGAGAAATAAACATGAAATGATAAGACAGTAATCCATCTCCAGCCTGGAGTTGAGTTAAGTATGTCAGTATTCCTCTATGAGGCTCTGTTTGTCCTCTGGTTTATTTTGCATTAAAAAATGCAGATCATTGACAAAAATACATTAAGCCACAAAAAATATATTTAGTTGACACAAAAAACTAAGCAAAACGTGATTGCCAAGAAAAATATTTTGGCACAACCGGATTATTTTGTGTTGACATTTTTGTGATGTAATGTGGCATCAAGAAATACCAAAGGAAATGAACAAACATAAAGCAACAAACAATCAGTGGCTCAGACCTCCCCTGTTCCCCGCTTCTCACCAGTTCCAAAGCTGGTCTCTCTCTCCCCAGCGTACCGGAACATGGTCACGTGCTTCAATTTCGCAGTCAAAATCAGTATTCCTCGGAAGTGTGCTCACTGCTCGGGGCTTGTCCACGCCCCCCTCAAATACTCACACAATATTGTCCTACGGACCTGGCTTGGCACCACTTATAGTCCAATTCCTGATTCAACATTCGGCAGCCCGTTGTGGTAAAAAATAATACTTTATTCACACATCACTTTAAAATCCAATAAGCATCATGAAGTAAAAGATTAGCACAACTTTTACTTCATGATGCTTATTGGATTTTAAAGTGATGTGTGAATAAAGTATTATTTTTTACCACAACGGGCTGCCGAATGTTGAATCAGGAATTGGACTATAAGTGGTGCCAAGCCAGGTCCGTAGGACAATATTGAATGAACAAACATATGTTGGTGCTCTAGTTTATTATGTAAAGAAAACTATATTGTGACAAAAGTGTGAGAAAATCAACTTTCAAGTAGATGTTATGAGATCGATTGAATTTACCACTACAATGGTAGTTTTCTATTGACAAAATTATTTTTGTATTGACAAAATGTATTTTTTTTCAATTTATTTTGCTGCTGCAAAAAATATTGTTAAATGTATTTTTGATTACTAAATGTATTTTTTTAAATACAAAATGAGCACAGCAGCTCATATTCCTCATGATCAAGTTTCTCCTGTTGATTGAGGTAAAAGCAGTGGGGAGTATCAGTTCCATGGCCCACATTTTCTAGAATGCTGAATAGCTGTCAACGTTACCTTAAAAAGTTTATATTGAGCTAAGTGTACACATTGCAATTTTATTGCGTACTATGATGACATGGTCCAGATGTTGAAATATCAGAGCACAGGATATCTATTTATGTGGTCTGTATAGCTGGGTACACACAGTACCAATCTTTCAAAAGATGACAGGCACCATTTGAAAGATTCTCTCTGATGGGATCAGCCCATTATCGGTAATCTGTGTTCCCAGCTTAACTCTTGTTGGGCTGTGACCAGAATTGTGCTCCAATTGTGTACTAGGTACTGACAGCAAACATACCATTTAGATCTGGTTAATCTGATTTGTATCCAACTTCAAAAAATGGAGAGTTAGCGCATTGTTTTCAAAGAAGTGTTCATACAAAGAAGAGGTAGTAAAATATACACCACTAAGGAGACTGGATGTTGTTGTGGGAATACATTAAATCCCTCAACTATTTCTGTTTATAAACACCCTCCCCAAAGACCTCATTACTTTAATGAACAACAAATTCCATGCACACACTGGTAAGACTATGTCCTGTCGGTGTGCTAACTGTAGGAAATGTCAACTTAACGTTAAGCATACAAAAAATAGAAGCCTAGTGCACCTCCAACTAATTTGGTTATATTTTATTTTACCATTGTAATGCGACTTACAAAGCCTGCCCTTCCCTCTGGATAAATTAAAGCAATTAGTTCAATAACTTGGCCAAATTATTTTAAGCCCAGCAACCACTTCACGGTTTGCTTTTTTCTGCTGGGTCCTAACTTTTAACATTTTTTACTTAAGTAACTTTTTACCTTCTTAGGAGACGTAATTCTCAAACTTTGTCTTTATAACAGTACCTGCCTTTTATGAGATGAAAGTCCCTGCTGTTCTTTCTTCTAAATGTAAGTATAGTGTAAATGGGGTTTTGGGAGGTGGACTACAGTTTATCAAAATTTTAAAGAGGGGTGAAGATGCCTTTTAATAATTTACTGTAAATAGAAAGCTCAGTAAAGTAAGAAAAAGGTTAATCACCATTTCTAAAATGCAAGTGAAGACACAACCAAACAGCCCCCTCCCTCCCATCCGTTACCAGAGCATTATGTATTATGTCTATATTACACTTTGGCAGCTTTATGTTCTTTTGCAACAGATTTGTACTACCAGTCTACATACATATTACTAATCTTAAAAGTAACAACGCATCTTGACTTGATTAAATAATGGTTAAAAATGTATTAAATTGCTTAAAGGGGAACTAAAGTTGTCCCAATAGCATTATTGCCCCATTAACAAAGATACAACAAGCTGTGTCTCACCTCTGTCTTTGCTGTGGCTGTTGGTTGGTTTATGAAATTAACCTTTGAGTACTAGGGGTCAGCTTCCATAATCACATTTCACATGATTTTTTTACTGCACAATAGAACAAAACTAGAAAGGGAAAGTTGAAGTATAAACTTTGAATTTGGCTTGAAAGACCGCATTTGGAAAGGAAATTTGTGTGTTTGTGATGCAGATTTTAAAACTCAATAATGCCAATGAAGAGGACATTGTTGTTTTTTACTTACCCTTTAATATGTGGTGATATAGGTGTGTGTACCTGTATCACATTGGGGGTTAAAAAAACAAACTTTTTAAATTATTGATCAAAATTTACTTTTTTGACTTTAAGTATGGCTGCCACTGTAATGGATAAGTAGATCAGTACGTACCTGGGTCTGGTTGAGGGGGTATGTCTTTTTTGTGTTTACAACCATAAAACTATCTTTTATTGAGGATATATCAAAATTAGTTTTTTTTATTTTGGTTACCCTTTAAGTATGGCTGCCACAGTAATGGATAAGTAGATCAGTAGGTGTGTGTACCTGGGTCTGGTTGAGGCGGTATGTCTTTTTTGTGTTTACAACCATTAAACTATCTTTTATTTAGGATAAATCTAAATAAGTTTTTTTGACTTTGGTTACCCTTTAAATATGGCTTCCATGGGAATGGAAATGTAGGTCAGTAGGTGAGTGTGCCTGTGTCTGTGTGGGGGGTTGGGGGTATCACCGTTTGTATTTATGACCATGAAACAAACAGTTTTAAAAATATCAACATTTGAGGATTGTTACCATTATAGTCTATGGGAAATGCTGTAACGCTTCCGCGGATGTCTTAGCTAGAAGATAGCACACTTTTCCTATATGCCTTGCACGTCTGTACCGAATTTCATGTTTCTAGCACAAAAACTGTAGGCGGAGATACGGTCCAAAAAAGTGGAAGAATAAAACAGAAGAAAAAGAAGAAGAAATAGAAAGAACAGTGATTTGGCTTTTTCAAGCCAAATTAACAAGGAAGCTGCTTCCTAGAAGCTGACAGTCAATCATATTACAGCATAGAGACCTGCCTCTATTAGTCACATATCATGCTACAAAAGATCCTGCCTCTTAGACACAGAACAGATATTAAGCAGTGTTGAAAACAGTGTTAAGATTAACCTTCCTTTGCATTTTATACAAAAAAAAAAAACAAATATAATTGTTGCAATTTATTTCTTATCAACCCTTGAGGAAACAATTCACAAGTAAGTCTGGGTATTTGAACTTGTAACCTCGTGGGCTGGGTGTTTCTAAAATGAATGCTTTAGACTGCTGAGCCACCACAGTATACACAATAATCAGAGGTACATTTAGAGACTTGCCTAGGAACACAATGTCAGCAATGCATGCTGGCTGGAAAATTATCAGGAACTTTCATATTAGTGCAGAGACAACTGTAAAGAAAATATGTGCATAGAGTGAAGTTAGGGGGCATGGCCAATATTTACACGTGCTCATAATGCTTTTTGAAGACTTCATGGGCTGTGAGTATTACTGGCTACAACATGGAAGCCTTCTTAGTGACAAAATATACTCAAAAATGTATGCAAATTACTGGAGAAGTATCTTACAATATGAAGGTGTTCTGGGGGAGAAAAGCTGTTACATTAGGATTTTAAAAAGTTGATTTCTCCTTTAAACACATATGAAATCCTTATATGTAGTTTTATAATGGATACTAAAAACACATTAGGTATTACTAAGCACATAAAGGAATCACCAGTGCTGAGTCTATTTAGAAACATGATCCTGGACTCATTTTAAAGATAGGAGTGTTCTCTTTTTTAATAGGGGCACTTGTATTGAGACCACAGTTCCCCTTTAATAACAGAAGCTTGGAAAGTAGGCTGCACTGTAAGAAATGTGTATTTTTTAAGCTAAAAGTGCTAATGTTTGCCCATACTATTAATTTGCTGCAACTAATCAGATGTTAGTTTTTTACTGGGCTACTGCAGTTAGCATCTGATTGGTTGCTGCAGTTTAATAGCATGGGCAACATTTTGCACCATTAATTGCATAACCCCCTATGTAGAATCATCTGAAGGTAATAGAGACAATTCTGCAGATTTGCTACTTAAAACATGTTGTCATATTAGGTATTAATTAGCAGTGGAGTAACATGTGAACATTTTCCAATTAAGAAATGATCATTATAAGATTTCTGTATACACTTATAAAACTTTCCAGCAAATCACTTCTAGCTCTCTGTGTAGGCTGCTGCATAGTGGGCAACACAGTCTAAACATTCAATTAGGAAATAAATTATTATAAATCATGTACCATTTATTTTCCAGCTGGTTAACTTGTGACGTAACCTTAGAATCAATACTGTGCTGTTATGTGAGTCACTGTGGTCTCCAATTAAGACTTTTAATTAAAAGGAAAATAGTATTGTAAGTGCTGGAAGGATTCCAGGTCTCTTCTCATTGCTATGCATTCCAAGGCCTTTGTCTTTAATATGTGTGTGTGGAAGGGGGGGGGATTTCTTTGTAGGAAAATGTTTGGGCAATGCCGTGCATTACAGTGTTACATTATGCTGCACAGTATGCTGACAGAATGGAGAGCTGCATCCCAATACTTTAAATGGATATTGTTAAATAGAGGAGTAAAGGGAAATAGTTTGATTATTGCCATTTACCCTGATGACCCAGGCACAGTTTGCCAATCAATAACCAGGGTAAATGGCAGAAAGAAGGTAGTTATATAAAATGTTCCTGACAAAATTACCCACATTCCTACAGCCATGCTAGAGACTTCTCTTTACATTGAGCAATACGTTCCCCTAACAGCCAACATCTAAACATTAAAGAAGGGTTGAGTATTTGAGCTCTCCAGCCTTGTTCTGTGTACAGCTGATTCGCAGATGGTTCCCAACTCAATGCAACTCTTAATATGCACTCAGAAACACAAATTATTGTGAACCCCAGAATTAATACTGGGAAATGAGTGCAAAACTTCTCTTCTCATTTTCATGCGACCATGTATCCATGATTACACCCTGAAAGGTTAGTATATTTTATTAATAAAATAAGGGAACCAAGGAAGAAAAAAGGAAACAATAAAAAAGAAGAGAAGGGAAACAAAAAAAAGAAAGGTAAAGACAGAGCCAGCAAAAATAGAAAGAAGAAAGCCAAGTCTAGTCCCAAAGAGACTGGGAAAGACTGAAAATAAAGCAAAAGAATAAGACCAATGAAAAAAGAACAGAGGGGAGGTAAGCTAGGTAGTACAAGGGCACAAAGCCCAAGAGCACTCCAACTGCATATAAATCACCATCAAATGGAAATAATAGAGGGCCAAAACGCACCTCATATAAAGAAAACGGTCAGGAGGTAGACACTGGGCTGCTAAACACAATGTATATAAATATATCAAAATTTATTATCCCCATACACCATTAAATAAGCACATATAAGCAAAAACAAATCTAAAAATACACGCTGAAGGCAGCATCAGGTCCAGCAGAAGCCAAGAGATAAGTATCGGTGAAAAAATAAAATGATACAGTCAATTGGGATCTCACCCAAATAGAAACAGGTCCTGAAGGTCCAAAGTCCTGATCTCCAGAGAAATAAAATGTCCAGAACATATATGGATCCACAGTGGAAACTGTACGTCAAGGTCGGAGGTCTTTACACGGCGCATCAGCCACGTGGAGCAAGACAGTGTTTGTACAGCAGTAAGATTGGATAGGATTTAGTACTTCCACTGTGGATCCATATATGTTCTGGAGGGATTACATGGGGATGGGGTACCGAGGGTATTTAAGACTGTATGACACGTGGTGTTGTTTGTTCTGAGGACGGCTCGTGTGGGACTGTATATATATATATATATATATATATATATATATAACTCAATGTATGTGTGTTTGTATGTTCCAGACAATTTTCATGAGACTTGGTACACTTATGTATAAGGACCTGGGGGGGGGGGAAGCATAGGCTACTTAACAACTTTTAAAAATGCCTCCGTACCCCCTTTCCCCACATTTTTAGAGTTAATTAACCTGTGTGCTGCCATCTGGTGGTGATTCGAGTGAAGCAAGTTAATTCCAAATGTTACAGATTGTTCAGGGCAGTACAATGCTTTACTTGATTTTGTTCTGTTGTTGCTGTGATAGGAGGATAGAGCTGTCAATCACAAGGAGCAGCAGACCATGTGATGTAACAATGTCATCTGACCACACACTCGCTCAGCTCCTCTCACTTGTGGTTTGCCCAGAGTCAAGATTGAGAGATAAACTGACCAATTCAAGATTAGCCTCTTGTACTGGGGGTTGGGCAGGCAGCTACTCATGGAGATCACAGTCGGCTAAGGAAAATGTAATTGTACAGCATAAGGTAATAAATCCCATTTTATTTAAGTAAAGACAATAAGAACTGTGAATGGGTTGGAGCTGCCACACTGCAATACAACTGCACTGTAAGGGGTTCATTTCACTTCACACCTTGTGTCTCTTTTCCCCACAAACAAAGGCCACGTACACAAAAATTGTGTTTTCTGGGGGGCATTGTGTGTCAATAATTCAATTTGATCGATTTCAGTAAAAAATAAATTAATGTGAGATGTTGTACCCCATTGTTAAAGGGGAAGTTGATTCAATATGTGCTGTGCTAAAGGGGAAGTTGATGCAATGCATGCTAAAAGGCAAGTTCATGAGATAAGTGCTAAAGGGGAAATGTATGCTATACGCATTAAGGGGAAATTGATGCGAAAGGCACTAAAGGGGAAGTTGATGCGATACGCGCTAAAAAAATATGCGATGCATCAAGGAGAAGTTGATGCGATACGTGCTAAATGGGAAATTAATGCGATAGATGCTAAAAGGGGAAGTTGATGCGATATGCATTAAAGGGGAAGTTCATGCAATATGCGTAAAAGGGAAGTTGATGCGATACGCACTATAGGGGAAGTTTATGCGCTGCACGCTAAAGGGGAAGTTGATGCTATACACGCTAAAGGGGAAATTGATGTGATAGGCAATAAAGGGGAAATTGATGCAACACACGCTTAAGGGGGAGTTGATGCGATTCATGCTAAGGGGAAGTTGATGTGACGCTCGCTAAAGGGGAAGTTGATGTGACATGCGCTAAAGGGGAAGTTGGTGCGATATACCTTAAAGAGGAAGTTGGTGTGATACGTGTTGAAGGAAAGTTGGTAGACAAGGCAGCTTACTCTGGGAAACATGGGTGTAAGAAACTACTTCTTGTTTCTTAGATTTTGTGGGCAGTACTATTCATATACTGTAGCAGGAGACTGCAAGATGCCTTCTGTTTCTCCATTTTTATACTCAGTGGAGGGCTTTTTGCTCCTTTTGTCCCTTCTCTCCCTAAGCTTTCTAGCTGCCTTGTCTACTGTAAGCCCAAGTCCTACACCATAGAGCCATGAATCCGTATCTTGTACTGACGAGATCTAACTAGATCGAATCATGTCATTTCTGCAGGTCAGATGATTGGCTCTATACAATAGGCTATATTGCATCTTATTAAGCCAGACGTTCTGGACACATGCATAAGCTAAGGGACATAAAGGAGCATTTTGCATATTTCTGCCCCTTACTCTGGGAAACCTGGGAGTAAGAAATTACTTCTTGTTTCTTAGATTTTGTGGGCAGTGCTATTCATATAGCATGAGACTGCAAGATGCCTTCTGTTATAAGAAGTTGTTTCTCCAGGAAAGTTGGTGTGATACATGTTAAAGGGGTAGTTGATGTGATATGCGTCAAAGGGGAAGTTTACCCGATTTGCAGCTCAGCTAACCCACAGTGAGTTTGAATAGGTCAGGTTTGGTTAGAAAGCTGCGGGTCCAGGTCTGTTGAATTTTGGATGCAAGGTCGGGTTGGATCTTTAGAAAAACTGAGCAATGCCAGGTACTCTGCTAGTACTGTATATATATAAGTATATGGAATATAGAGCAGTCCCAAAGGACTATATAATGTGATTTATTATTGGTAACAGACAATGTTTCAGTCCCTGACCTTGGACCTTTCTCAAGCCAAACAATTCAAACCCACATGTGCAAACATTTAAATATCCAAAGCTCCACTCTCCATGTGACATCATCATTCCAGTGCCATAATATAAGGCATTCCTTATACAGGGTTCATGTTATACCATCCAAATATAAATAGTGCTTTGTAAAACAACAATCAATATAACATCAGCATAAAATCACATAGTGCATGTGTCATAATTTAGATAAAACATATAAGGCATGTTATCATTGACCTTAGTATGGTTACTTATCCCAACGTGAACAAATACTGGTGTTGAAAATAGGTGCTAAAGGTTAAAAAGACAGTGTAAAATGCTCTAAAACAAAATAAGTCATAGTATAGGACATTGTATAAATGCCAATAAACTCTACTATATATCATAAAGTGGTATCCCAGTATCTAAAGTGCTACGCAATATATAAAGTGCTACCAAAAGTTATCTATGTTTTCAAGTGCTAATATTTAAAATGTAAAAATTCTTCTATGTGTAATAAATATCACTATACCTCCAATAGTGGCTCTCAAACATACTGTAGTCTACAAGTGGATATATATTTGTACTAGACTAGGCTTGAAAAAGGTCTTAGAACACAGACCGAAACGTCAACTGCACTTTGTTGCACTTTTGCATGTTAATAAACTGTTGAACAAGACCCAGGAGTGCACTGACATTATTGTCCTTTTCTATATATATATATAAAGTAAATGAAGGTTGATTGCACTCCGCTTCAGACTCATCAACCAGGGTGCTTACTCCGGGGTAACTGGATAAATATTTGAAAAGTTCAGAGCACTCAACTGGATTTTACAAAATAACAAACAAAGTTTATTGGGATCACATCACATCAACGCGTTTCAGTCCACCTGGGACCTATCCTGATGATGGTCCCAGGTGGACTGAAACGCGTTGATTTGATGTGATCCCAATAAACTTTGTTTGTTATTTTGTAAAATCCAGTTGAGTGCTCTGAACTTTTCAAATATTTATATATATCCTCAGTGATCCGTAGTGCTAGACCATACTGATAGTATCACAGCACTTTACTATCCTTCAGACATCACTTGCCTATTGCTTGCTGTTTTCTTGTTATGGTAAAAGATTGAGCTGCAGATGCACACGCTCCTAAAGTGTCATTTACTAATCACCATGAATCAAGTAAACGTATTTTAATAAAGTCTAGAGGTCGATAGTTACTAACATAAAGTTAGGCCCAAGGCTGTATTATAGTTAGCTTCTAAGGGTCATATTTATAAAGGCGCAGTCTCGCTAAAAAATTAATACTGCGCTTTTAACGGTCGATTTAACAATTCTTAAACTGATCGTTATTTCCAATAGGTTTAATGATTGTTAATTTCACATCGTTATTGTAAATTAACAATAAAAATCATAAATTACCAAAAACAATTGTAAATCTATGAGAATGCGATCTTAGATTTACAATCCACATAGAATACCATTGCAGTAGTTTACTACCACATGGTATTCTATGACCGAATTAATTAACGAACGTACGGTGAAAATGTACGGCCGCTGTCTTACATTACCAATAAAGTGTGGTATCACTAAATTGTGATACCGCTCTTTATAAATATGGCCCAATGTTTTTCCGTTTATTTTGGCTTCATTGCAGCACTTTTTCCCCCCTAAAATAAAATAAAAATGACAGAAATGTCCAACAAGTCTTACTACAACCCCATGTATAACCCTTATATATCGATGTCAGTAAGGTCGAGTTTGGGGACGATTTGTGACATCACAGTGGGCAGTGAGCACAAAAAAAGATTTCACCGTTACCAGTGCTCAACATGGCAGCTTTATATTCAGAGAAAGCCGCCCATGCATAGTGTCTATCCTTATTTTACGGCAAAGATGTGTTCATTTAAAAACTACAAATCTACTTGGTTACTTTTGCATTTTACAGTATGTGTCTGGAGAAGCCCAATAAAATGTTATTACCAGGAGGGTTTCATTGTGTATTTCCTGACTTCTGGACCAGAAACAAATTATTAACATGATGTATCACAAATCTTTGTGTGTTTTAAAGTTGTCAAAAATAATAATTGAAAACCTATAGAAACAGACAGTGCGCTTTTCTAGCCTGGAGCTGCTTTACCTTCCGTTTGCATCTTCTCCATCGGTCTCTAGCACAAGCTTTAAATTGGGAAACATCTTTTAAAATGAATGTGGGAAGTGTTTTTTCCTGCTGCACTTGTATTCACTGAGATGTGGAAAGTAGATAAAAGGGAGCAAATCGTGTTTATTGGCTTCTTACTGAATTTCATTTTTCTTTTCTTTCTGCCCAATGCTGATAATTTTCTCCATTAGATTCACCAAACGATATAACAAACTGTAATCTGTCAGTCAAATTAAAGTGGAATGTGCTGATTTTTCAACCTATTTTTAGGTGCATTAATGTGAGACAGTGAGATGGAAAATTGTGGTTAAAGGAGAACTAAAATTTTAAACTGAGACCAGTGTCTCATACCCTTCTAAAGCTTAGAACAGATAACAAATATCAGACAATTGTTGGCCAGTTGACAATGTAGCTGACAGCACAGCCTTGTAACAATATTTGTAACGGACAACTGTATGGTTGTTGTTGCTCCACCCCCTTGTGGCCCAGGGCCTAACCAATGGTAAAACATTCTGCAAGAAACACTTTTTCCTGCTGGATAGATCACAGACTGGGGTGGGGGCGGAGCTTATTCAATACAGTTGACCTTCAAGTAATGTGACCGTCTAGATCACTTAACAATCCTATTGTTCTCGGTCACTGCCAAGCAGCCTGTCTGTACAGAAATTGGTAGATAATCTTCATTGGATTTATCCTATGTTCTAATTGTATGTTGCTACACATTCTCTTCTCACAAACTTTAAATATTTGAAATATGGTAATTGTTTAGTTTAGATAATGAAATAATCATATTAGGAAAATAAAGATAACCTGCTTTTCTTAATAAACTTAAACAGAAAGTACACTCGCAATCATTAGTCTACAGAATGGCTATTAGCTTGCTATGATCCACTGTTAGTGGAGGCTGTTGTCTCCCCAATGGACTGTACAATAACTAAGGGATGCTGCTGTGTGATCTTGAATAAACCTTTGGATGATGCATTTCTTGTTTTCAGTGAATGTCAATCTGTTTACTCCTTTTTTTATGAACAAAGCAGATATTAATTTTGAGCGATATTTCAGAAAAGAGCAGCATAAAAATCACATAGAACTGAAGAGGAGATTTAGCTTAAGGCTATGGCATTTATAATAAGCTTCAATTTAAAATGAATACAAGCAGAGCGTGTATTAAGTTTCTTTATTTTAATAGGCTCATGGTTTTTATCTTATCAAAATAAAAACAGTAGTTCATTATTGCTGTGCCAATTTTCTTTGTGCAGATTCTTTAAACATAATGCAGTAACCCAATTTAAAAAATCAGAGAACGTAATTAAAGAGAAAACAGAGTTTTTTTATAGAATAATTACAGTTGTTGCATTTATCTGCCAAGCTTTTATTTATTTTAATCTGTGAATTTAGTGATACATACAGCATAAGTGCAGAAGCCTTTTACTCAGATGATAGAATGTGTGTTGACTTATTGCTATGGAAATGATGCTTCCATAAAGCCTTACAGAGAGCAGTAGAAGCCATTTGCCACACACCAACAAATTGGTAATCCCGGGCCAAACCTTCACCACCAGCGAGCGGTCGGCTGGGACGAATCACTGTCGGTCGCTGCAAAAGTAGCCATGGGCAACATTTTGCTGCAACCGATCAAACGGCTCATAGGAGACTGCAGGATCTGCCGTGATTTACTGGCATCTTTGATCGTCCGTTTGTCTGATCCGGGCAAAAGTCAAATGGCACCATCCAGCCACAATTGATAGACCGGTACAAGGAAATATCAGCCAGCCAGCCTGAAAAATCTTCCTGTGTGTACCCAGCCTGTAACATCTGATTGCTTGCTGCAGATTAAGGTACACACCAGCAGATATTTCTATATGGATTGGTTGTTCGGCCAGAAATATCTGCTGGTGTGGGGCGGCCAGGTCGCCCATTCATCAGAATTGGATGAACAGGTGATCAGGTCCGTTGGTAAATCATGGCCGATCGTGCGGTATCCTATTGCTCGCAGCGAACGATTGGTCGGGACAAATAACAGGCCCGTGTGTACCCAGCCTTAGAGCATGGGCAAATATTTGCACTTAATTTTAAATAAGCACTATTTAAAGTCCCTGACATGCTGTAATAATGCAGCATTCTAATATTATGTATGTAGCAAAAATAAACCACTAGAATGGGAGCCATTTCAAGTACTATGGTGACTCACACAGAATGTTAGTGACAAATTGCCCCATCAGGACTTCAATCTGCCCTTCAAGCCTTTTGAATTAAAGCAGACTTCATTACACATCACATGGCTGACACATGATACACACACATTCAGACTAGCCTCCCAGTTATCATTAAGCAATAGTATATGTATGTATGCTGATGCACATTACACAATTGTGCCTTTTTATCAGATACTTGAGTTTAATGGGGCACCTGGAAAACCACTATACCAGTCATGTTCTAATCCTTGCTTGGCAAACAAAAAACCCCAAATATCCAATGATATGTAAAAGGTAGTAGCTGAATCCCCAATAAAACAGGGTAGAAATGATGCTACTTTGTATCAAAAGTATATTTAGTAGCAATTATCTGATACTTAAAATTTTTTATGTTTTTATACTGCTCATTAAATATTTGATGGCTATATTTTTTCATTAATCCGTTAGGCACTAGGTGACCTACCCTGCATTTCCAAATCAGTAAACTGTGGCGTACTTTCTGTGCTCTCTGTATTAGGGGTAAAAGGGGAGATGACGTGTTTAAGACGTAACAGCATTGTGAATAACAAAACTAGCAGCACAGCAAGGAGACCAAGAAACAACCCCACATACATGTACAGAGCTGAATATTTGTCTGTGGTGGTCGCTGTTGCTTCTGTTGTCACTGCAGGAAATTGTTGTACAAAGATAGTTCGGTTTCCTCTGTACTTAAAATAGGCTTCGGTCATTGCTTGAGTAAGTGTTGTTTCTAATATTTTTGGTGCCTTTCTTTCCAGTTAATTCCTTAAGGTTTTCATATTGTGTACCAGTTAATATAACCTGAATCTGACCTGAACCTGACTTAACAAAATCATCTTAGCCCTAGCATTGTGGGTCTACAGCGTATGAATCAGTCCAAAGGTAGTCTTCAACCGTCCATGCCCAATATACTGCATGAATTGTCATGTGCTTATCATCTTTGTTTTCTGTTATATGGCAGGAGATTTATACACCCCATATCTTTCACAAATGTAGAGGTCCTAATATGTTGTCTGTGCAGATAAAATATACCATAAGTTGGTAAAACTTTTCCTCTTCATTGCAAGTGGGAGTCAAACTCTTCTTTCCAGCATTTAAATGCTGATAAATTGGCAGATTACTGTAAAATAAAATATATATAGATTAAATTAAATAAAAATGAAATACTGCACCTGAACAACAAAATCTTTATATTACTGAAAAGACAACTATAGTGTCCTTTGACACCCCTTACAAGTTTCGGTCACCGTTGTGCTGTTTCCTGCCTCTCTCTCCTCGCCTGGGGCTTCAAAAAGCGATGAGGAAGAGAGGAACAGAGTGCTGGCGATCGGAACTTGTAAGATAAGTCTTAAAGGGACAGTTCAGTGGAAATTATCAATATTTGTTAAATTGTTAGTTTGTGTAATGCATACTTAGTTATTCTACATATTCTCTCCCATTTTGAAAAATCAGTTGATTTCATACGCTTTGCTGTTCCCTGCTGTTGACATTAGTGAGCTGACATTTCAGGTTCTAACGGTCCTTCCTCTTCCCAGGATGCACCACATCCTTGGAATGTTCCTAAAAGTAATTTCTTCTGATTGGCTGTTGGATGAGTCAAAAATGCTCAGATCTCTATTGAGCAACTGAATCAACCCAGGCGCAGGGTCAAGGGCAAAACCATAACTGTCTATAATAGGGGTCCTGCAAACAGGAAGTTAGTATTTCGGTTGCATTTATTTATACACAGACAAAATGCTGAATGGGCAGATTAAGGTCATTGGAATGAAAAAATACTGCTCTTTTTTCTGAAAAGCATATGTATTTACACTGAACTTCCCCTTTAAAGGTTGAACGGGCTTTAAAGAGCCAAACAAGTAGAGTTGTCCTTTAAAATAACACAGGAAAATTCAAACAGAAAAGAAATTATGAAGCAATTTGATTACATGAAGAAATGTTGGTAACCTTTTATGTAAAGAAGGGCAATTTTAGGGGAGATTTAATTACTTTAAAAATCTAGGGAATGGGCAAGTTGGAAGAAATTAATTTTTGGCAATTTTTTGTAGTTTATTGATCGAGACCATGATCAAGTAAGCAGTAAACAGCTAAGGAATTATGCATTAAGCAGTATAGAGTATTCCTCAACCGACTCTTTGGTTGTCCTTTAAATATTAATACTTTAATATTTATATTTTCATATCAATAATGTCAATCAAAACATATAAAATATAAATATGGCATTAAAATATATATTTATGGCTGGAAATATTGGTCTAGTACAGAAAAGAAAAAATCTTGGAATAATTTTAGGTTAGTAAGTGTCCCATGGTGTCTAGTCCTTTCTGGGCCACCTTTATGCTTTTAATACATCCATATGGTATATCAAAACAGCAAGGACCTTGGTCTAATGCTCAAAGGAAGTGTTTCTCAACCCTTTTATCCATGTGGAACTCTACTTTTAGTAACTTTTTCTCTCTGTCATGAATTTGTTAAAACACGTAAATTATACTAATAGCTCAATAAATATATCACAAGGGTGGATCTGTAAAGTTCCTGCCACTATAGCTAGGTACACACATGCCAGACCTTTTGAAGGATGACAGACAGGATCTACAAGATCCTGTCTATCATTTTTCTAAGATCAGGATATACACAGTCCCGAGCGTTCTCCCTATACACAGCATAGGTAGAATGATCAGGACTGCATGTTTCCCAAGACCGCAGCCAACTCGTCTACAAGGAGACTACCGCAGGTGAGGGAAATTTTTGTCTTTCCCGAACGACTGCAAGGAAAAGTTACACACGTTAGTGTGTGTACCTAGCTTATCTCTTGAGGATCCTCTAAAAACCTCTCACAGTAATCTAGAGGTCCCAGACCCATTTGAGAGACACTGCTCAGAGGGGTAATCCCATATGGATTAGTGCAGATTCTACACGTTTCTTCCTTGAAGGCCTTTCTCAAGTGCTGTAATGTTAAAACCCTAAAACCCTGACAAACAATCAGGGTTTATTTCATTAATAGAATTCATAAAGATAATTTAGAAAGCATTGCCAATTTTCAATAGAAATTTAATATTTAAATACATTTATACATGATACCTAATAATATGTTAATGTTCCTTCCTTCCTTTTAATGGCAACAATTCTACTGTTAGAAATAAATTTTCATTGTGAATATATTAAAATAGCTCCCCATAACAATCACCGAATTGGCTGATGGGAATTCCAATGAGTCATCTTACATTTCAATGGGATAATTAAGAGATTGTAGTAACCCTTCATTGCTCTAAAATTTCTGTGCTTTGTAGGCAAGTTAATACTAAAGTTCAACCAGGACTTTTATAATAACCTAAAAAGGCACTTAGTTTCAAACGCAAAAACATACTAAAGAATGGTCTAAAATACACTAAATCTACAATTATACCTACCCCCCCCTCCCCTCCTCTTCTCACTATGAAAAGTCTGCCTCCTTTGTCAGTCCGAAACTTTGCCAATGGAAAGACATCTTCCCATGGGTCTGGTTGGCAGATTCTGGGGCAGAGCTAAACTGGGGAGGCAAGTATAACAGATGATCTGGACAAAACACAGAGGAAAGGACCTAGTGGTTTAGTTCCTAACCCTCAATGTGAGGGGGTGGGAGGTTGATTACACTTCTCCTTTTATCCTAATCCTACTGTATATGAACTAAGAAAAATATTTGCTTCCTTACTCTCCTTTAAAATTATATGTGGAACTGCTATAGTGAAAGATTTTACTTATTGCACACAAACATAACTTTTGTCAATTGTTATAGCAGTTTCTAGGCTATTGGGAAAATTGTGTTGTATTCCATACAATAGTTCTCCTTAAAGGGGATTAACATTGCTAAATCTGTCTATGTGTAGGCTTCTTCCTACTGCTTCACTGGTTGCAGAAGAATTATAAGGTTAAAAAGCTTTAAGATGAATCTGATATTGTTTTGGGGTTGGATTTTTGATTTGATTTCCCCTCATTATACAGAAACTAGCAGCTTCACATAAAAAGAGCCAAGTGGATTCCACATTTGTCAGCTACTAAGCTAGTATATTAGAACAGTGCAACTCATACAAATATATTGGTATGTTTCCCAGTATTATTCCCTATTAATTAGTATTAATTATCTGCAGTATTTCTTTCTTTCAGTGCATTTTCATGCATTTGACATGGGTAAAAAAGGTTGGCCTAAGAAGGTTTAACATAATTAACAAATCCAATTAGGAATATGGAATATCAGTATAGAATGAAATCCTCCTTCCTGGAACAGATTTAGGACTGTAAGGTTAGTGGTTAGTGTACTGTAGGTTTTATGCTCATTTTGCGAGGCTGTGGAATTTCCAATACATTTTGGAAACTGTACAGCACACCCAACCCGATAAAGTAAAAGTCACCCTTTTCACTTCTATGTATTTCAACAGCATGTGAAACAGCTGCAAACGTTGCTCCGAACCATAATGCAATGCAATAAGTTGTGCAAAATGATTACTGCATCATGGGAACAAGATAAAGTAAGGAACGGAAATTAACTTTTTGACATTGCCCTTGTAATTCAGCTTTTTATGGTTAATTGGACTTTTTAATTTGGCTTTCTATTTCTTCTTCTTCCGTTTTATTCTTCCGCTTTTTTAGACTGTATCTCCTCTCACAGTTTTTGAGCTAGAGACATGAAATTTGGTACATACGTGTGGGGCATATAGGAGAAGTGTGCTATCTTCTAGCTAAGGAATACCCGGAAGCGTTACGGCGTTATCAGTGAATTTCAAGACATTTTTTTCCCGTAGACTATAATGGTAACAATCCTCAAATGATTTTGAACAATCATCAATGAAAGTTAGTTATATTGTCATACATGCAAAAACATATACCCCCCAACCTCATATGGGTACACACACCCACTGGCCTACCCTTCCATTCCTGTGGCAGCCATACTTAAAGGGTAACTAAAGTTTAAAAAAAAAAATTTTGATCAATAATCAAAAAAGTTTGTTTTTTTAACCCCCACGTGGCAGTAGTTTTATGGTTGTAAACACAAAAAAGACATTCCCCCTCAACCAGACCCAGGTACATACACCTACCAATCTACTTATCCATTACTGTGGCAGCCATACCTAAAGGGTAACTAAAGTAAAAAAAACTAATTTCAATTTATCCTCAATAAAAGATAGTTTTATGGTTGTAAACACAAAAAAGACATACTCCCTCAACCAGACCCAGGTACATACACCTACTGATCTACTTATCCATTACTGTGGCAGCCATACTTATAGGGTAACTAAAGTAAAAAAAAAAAATTTTTGATCAATAATCAAAAAAGTTTGTTTTTTTAACCCCCACGTGGCACAGGTACATAAACCTACTGACCTACCCCTCCATTACTGTTGCAGCCATACCTAAAGGGTAACTAAAGTAAAATAAAATGTTTTGAACAATCATCAAAAAAGTTTGCTTTTTTAACCCCCAACCTAACACAGGTACACACACCTACTGATTTAATTATCCATTACTGTGGCAGAATACTTGAAGGGTAACTATAGTCAAAATTAAATTTTGATCAATAATCAAAAAAGTTTGTTTTTTTAACTTCCAACCTGAACACAGGTACATACACCAACTGAGGTACCCATTCATTCATGTGGCAATCATATTTAAAGGGTAAGTATAGTAAAAAAAACCCTCAAATTTTGACCAATCATCAAAAAAGTTAGTCTTTTATCCCCCAACCTGACACGGGTACACACACCAACTGACCTGCCTTTAATTCATTTGACAGCAATATTTAAAGGATAAGTAAAAAACAACAATGTCCTCATCATTGGCAATTTTAAGTTTTAAAATCTGCAGCACAAACACACACATTCCTTTCCAAAATACATTCTTTCAAGCCAAATTCAAAGTTTATACTTAAACTTTCTCTTTTTAGTTTTAATTGAAATTGTTGTACAAATGAAGAATTTTACCATCCTTCCTATGGATTAAAGGAACTACCCCAGCAGCATATATACAAGACATGGGAAGGGGCCACCATTCTTTCTAGTTTTGCCCCTGATGAGTTTTATTTTTTTATTCTCATTTGATGAAGTGTGAGTGCTGTTAAAGGGATCTATTTTGGGGTATTTTGATTCTGGGCCCTGTTGCAATGCAAGGGTGTTGTTAAAGGACATGTCCACCCCAAAACTAAAATTTAACCCCATACTGGCCCACTGTGTAGTTCAAAATCCTTACCTTACATCACTGCTCCAAATGGTTCTCCTGCTATGTCTTTTCGAAGTCCAGGAAACTGAAGAGTAAAAGCTGTCAGTGAATCATCTGGTGTCTGTATCTTCCTCAACCTCAACAAGGTCTGAGGCATGCACAGTTAAGCCCTTCCCCCAACTCCCCCCCTCCCCCAACTCCATCCTCTGCAGCCGTTGGCACTTATTTTGTGACTTCCTCCAACAGGGAGCCAGGAAGAGACACCGCGGGAGTGTAAGAGCTGTAAGTAGCGATCTAAGCATTTTTTTTTTAACTACATTGGTGGTTGGGGGGTGGGCAGGGGGTACCTACCTTATCCTAAAAGTTGCGGGCATGCCCTTTAAGTTAGGGGTCCCTAAGTATGGGTACTGATGATCAGTGGGGCCCTTAAAATTCTAGCTAAACCACTTCTCCTATGTACTATGTAACATATTTATTATGTTCTGCTTGTTATGTATATACTTTACATAATGTAATTTAGACAATGAACTTTCTAGTTAATCATGTATTTTTCTTAAAAGGTTTTACCTTTGTCCTATATATCAAGTAGAAAGATTTCAATCAAAGGTGCATAAAGAATCTCAGAGCTTTGTTAAATAGCTGGATTGTACATCACAGGGTACTTTAAAGGAATTGATAACGAGTAAAAACAGTAAGTTGCTTAAACAAATACATTTTTATTTCATTGAATTCTAAGCAGCATAGCCAGCCTTTGGGGGGAAGACAGAGCTACAGAGAAAAAGCTGTGCGCAGCCAAGACAAATCATAACTACTGTAATGAGAGCACACACTGCTAAACACTTTGCTTTTCATAATTACTGAACATAACCACTCGTCATGGACTCACTGAGACTGTAATCAGTCTTACGGAAGGAGATTAGAAATCAAAATGTCTAGATTGCTTTTGAGCTCCAAAGATGAAACAAACCTTCGGAAAGAGACTATAGCAAACTAAGCACATTTCACATTCAGTTTAATAACAGAGGTTTCTTTGGGTAGAATGACATTTACATAACTGATTCAGCCACCCAATTCTAAAAAGAATGTAAACTAAGCACGTATGTATGTATGTACGTCTGCATGTACCATTTCCATGTTTTCTTAACTGATATTTCAAATTACCCATAAACCATGGGGGGTTTTCATTCCATAATGTCTGCCAATTTCAGAAATCAATGAAGCTGATCCTCCAGGGAGGGCTTCCTGCCATAAATTGCCTTATTACCAAATCAGATTAACAGCAATAGATAATTTGGCAAATTAAGTATTAATCTGAAGTGACAGAATTAAGTTAACACAACCTTATCTGCTGATTTATGTCAACAGGGCCTGGTTAGTGTCAATAGGGGGCAAATGAGCCAATTCCAAGTGGTAAGAAAGTATTGCAAACCTTTTATAGATAGCGCACACTTTCCTATGAATCATAGGAAAGATACGTGCTCTCTGCTCCGTGCAAAACCCGGTCTGAAGTGGCTGAACATCATGCAGAGGAGGATTTACACTTTGAAAGGAGGATTTATAGGATTTTAACACCTGTGAATAATGGACACTGAAAGGTTTGCAATGCTTTCTTACTTTATTTCAAATCTTAATCCTATCTGTAAGCAGGCAGGAGGGAGTAGCAAGTTGATTTTTTTTAAAATTGTCATGGACGGGTTTGGGACACTGGCAAAGAAGGAGAACCATTTATTTTTAAAAGTAATTACACCTGATAAGAAATAATACGCCCCGTAACAGTGTAATATAAGGTTTATAAAGTCAACTTGGAATTCCCTGCCCTGTATAAAAGCACTCGACCTGCGGCCTCATGTTTCTATATGGTCAGGGAACTCCCTGTGACTTTATATAAGGAATAATACGCTACCTACAGTGTAATATAAGGATATTACACCACAGAGGAGTTCCTTGACCATATAAAAACTCTCGGCCTAACGGCATCGTGTTTTTATAGAGGCCAGGGAACTCCGAGGTAAAGTAATATCCGTATATTATTCTGTATGTAGCGTATTATTCCATATAATACATAAGGTCAAAAAAAGAAAAACCCAGCACAGGCACTCTGGCTCCCTCCCTCCCTCCCCTCTCCCTGTCTCTCCCTCCCCTCTCCCTGTCTCTCCCTCCCCTCTCCCTGTCTCTGTCTCTCCCTCCCTATATTAATAATGAAGATAACAAGCCCTGTTTTTGTACATACAAATAGTTACAGTAGCTGCCGTTTCTATCTCAAACTAAAAGAAGACAATAAACATCGTCTCTCACCCAGTGCAGTTCCGGTTCCTTATACTGACTGAGTGTTACATTGCTGATAAGGAGGAGCGAGCGCATTCCTGTGATTCATACTTGAATTGGCTGCTCGCTCCTTCTTATCAGCACAGTAATTCAGTCAGTCAGTCAGTGTACAAAAATGGGCTTATCTACATTACTAATACAGACAGGGAGAGAGAAATGGGGAGGGGCAGTGGAATACAGGAAGTCACTCAGTGACATCACTGAGTGACTGATTATATAGATTCTCACCACTGCACCTCCCCATTGAAATGCCAGAGCCTTATGTATTATATCCTTATATTACACTGTAAGGGGCGTATTATCCCTCATATATTACACTGTAAGGGGCATATTGTCCCTTCTATATTACACATAATAGTGACCAATATTACATCTCCCCTATACAATACATGGCCTCACCTGACTACACTCTTGCAATACAGTAATAACTTTGAAACAGTAACTGCATCTGGGGAACACGTTAAGGCAAGGAGGGCAGGGGTGCAAGGGTTTGCCTCCCCAATACAATCCCCATTATGTTTCCACTACATAGTAGCGCTAAATGTATGGCATTGTGTGCAGTGCAACCTTTTTTGCATTTTCCCTAATGGTAAATTCAGTAGAGTAAGATCTACAGCTATTCATTTTTAAAGGGGAACTGTGGTCTCCAAACAAGTTAAGTTTAATTGAAAGGCCATTTTCCTACCTTTAAAATGAGCCATCAACCACCTCTCTACGTGCTCCACAGCCCAAGATATAAAGAAATGACTGACCAGAAAGTTAATGGGTGGGAGGCTGACATGTGACATTCCTAAGGCTTCTCCTGCACAGTGCCGCCAGCAAGCACAGCCTCAGACTCCCTCAGTGTGTGAGGGAGACAGGAAGTCCCTCCTCCTCTCTACTGTGTGAAGTTAAGTTTAATTGAAAGGCCAATTTCCTACCTTTAAAATGAGCCATCAACCACCTCTCTACGTGCTCCACAGCCCAAGATATAAAGAAATGACTGACCAGAAAGTTAATGGGAGGGAGGCTGACATGTGACATTCCTAAAGCTTCTCCTGCACAGTGCCGCCAGCAAGCACAGCCTCAGACTCCCTCAGTGTGTGAGGGAGACAGGAAGTCCCTCCTCCTCTCTACTGTGTGAAGGACCTGCAGCTGCAGAGAAGGTAAGGGAATGTACAGCCCTTCTCTCTCACTATGTGAAAACAGCCTTTTCAGGCAGAGTTCTCACTCTGCCTGAAAATGCTGTTTCCACAGAGTTTTTTGGGGGGTAGGGGGGGTGTCAGAGTGGCCCACAGCACCTGTGAGTGGGTGGGGCTTAGGCACCCACGAGTGGGCGGGGTTTAGGCATCTGTGAGTGGGCGGGGGCACATGGGGCTGTAAGGGAATGGGCCAAGGGGGGCCTGCAACTGGATGGACCATGGGGTCCATGAGTGGGAGGGACCAGGGGGGCTGCAAAGGGGAGGAGACACAGGGCAGATTGACTGACAGGTTTCAGAGCAGGAAGCAGGAAGTGCAGGGGACCTGGTGATGCTGCTGCCATATCACACACAAAAATGTAAATATCTTCAAAACTATGCAAAATAAACAATGGAAATAAATTGCAAAAACTCTCAGAGGAACAATTCCTATCAATTTACCTAAAGTCATTTTTGGACCACAGTTCCTCTTTAAGTCCTCCCTTGCCTGGGAGAAAGAATGTCATGATTTTGTCGAGCTGGATCTCTGTGTATGAACCCCTCTGTGTGTATATGTAGATCTCATTTAACAGAGAAGTGCAGCGAGTTTCCAGCAGTTTAGTGTAATTATTTGACTGATGCTGTGTGCTCTTCTCTTTAATGTGCTTGTTTATGTGCATTCTACACATTAATTCTCCATGCAGTCAGCCATGCAGCCTTAAAACACATTATATTGCATCGCAATAAAATCTATATTATATTTCTGTCGGAATCTCTCAGTTACATAGTGCAAAAGGCAAAGTGTACATCCTTTCAATTATCTACTGTAAACGACAACTTAAAAAAAAAAAAACTGTGTGAATAGTAAAGTATTAAAAGCCTTTAATAAATATAAAGTTATCACTGCTCCCAGCAAGTTTACCTAAATCTGGGATGTCCAACCTGCAAACTCCCAAAGGCTCATTTACCCAGATCCACTATCGCTCTAGGTAAATGCTGCTTTCGCAATTCAATATTGTGATTATGAATGTGGGTAATCCCTGAAAGGGATGTACCCACTGCAGGTATTATTAGCGGACATTAAATTTCAGCACTAAAACGCGATATTGAATTGCGAGTGTCGGATGCGCTGGTCATTTTGCGGTAACCTGTGCATCCGACGCTAATATGGAGTTAAAGTCGCGCTAACCGTTAGAGGACCAGTTAGCGCAACTTTAACTCCATATATTTGCCCAGCAAGTAAATTGGCCCCACAATGTTTAAAAACTACAACCCCCAGCACAGTTCAAAAATACAAAAATGCACATGACTAATTACAGCTGGAGGCACATCAGTTTTTTTCTGGTTTGGACTTTTGTTAGTGGTTCGTAGGTTTTTATTTCTATTTAAAAATGATATAAAAGTCCAATTATTTAAAATCCCAAGGTATGACATCATTATATTATATTATTGTGAAAAGCCAAAGGGTTGGAAGATAAATATTTCTTAATCTGAAAGTAGTTAGTCGAGGGAATACTGCAAATTATCATCCACCACATTCCTTAGACTAACACAGCTTTGCGACAGTAAATAATATCCTCTCGGTGGCAGAGGTGGGATAATTTCTCATTTGTGTTTACACTGCAAAGCAAACTGTCTTTAAAAACCTATACTATATTTAGTTTTTAGTTGTTTTTCTCTACAGGCTATGGGGGAAGGGGAGATGTTTTCTATTTGTGTGCAGTTTAATATAAATAGCATTTTTAAACCAAACAATGCCCATGAGACACGCGATACATCTACAGCATTTCCATGTCAGTGGATGTGAGGAAGGAAACAATTCTCTCGCTCTTTCCTTCCCAGTGCTCTCATTTTTTTGCTCGCTCTGGATCCTAATAAATAAGAAACAGTATGGATAGTGGCCTAGGAAGTGTGGACAGGGTAGATGATTGCACTGTAAATCTATAGCTATTATATGAGTCCAGAAAGAGTTTGCTATTCAACATCCCATACTATGTAACTGTGTAATTATGTAATGTGCACTGTTTGACAGGAAAAACTCATCTTTTGTGGTGCTTATTAATAGTAGATGATGCCAACATTTTCATATTTTATTTAAATCATAGTAATTTGTAGTCCGAATATAACTTTTAAAGGGCATGTTCACCCCTAAAACTAAAATTTAACCCACTACTGGTCCCAATGTGTAGTGTTAAAGGAACTCGAAAAGTGAACTATTCCTTTAATGTATTGATTGACGCCTGGGAGGTTAAGGAGCTATGCTTTACCTTCTGTTCTCCAATCAATTTCTCTGGAGCCTTTCACGCGATCCACCGCTGCAGAGATGAAAATCTCCGACCGCTTCCTGGTTCTAATCCTCTATAGCGCATATGCACCATATTGGCCGCTATAGAGGATCAGAACCAGGAAGCGGTTGGAGGTTTTCATGTCTACAGCAGTCCATATTGCGCAAAAGGTAAATATACTTACCTTCGTCCCTTGCTCCTGATCAATTTATTGTAGAACGGGAGGTAAGGCATAGCTCCTTAACTTCCCAGGCCTCAATCAATACATTAAAGGAATAGTTCACTTTTCGAGTGAACTAGTCCTTTAAAAAATCCTTACCTTACTCCTCTGCTCCTTATGGTTCTCCTGTAGTCCCAGGAAGTAAAGAGTAGGAGAGGTCTGTGATTCATCCAATCCCTACTATTTCCTTGTCCTCAGGGAAGACACTGGAATGTGCCCCCCCCCTCCAGATCCCATCTGGCTGCTTCTATCCCTAACAATAAAAACCCTTTTCTGTAGTGTGGTGTAGGTTTGTAAAACAAGCCCCAGAAAATAATTTTAGGGGTGGATATACCCTTTAATGTCTAGAACCATACTTGCATACTGGGTATTATAAAGAATTCATACAAAAATTGTCTAAAGAGAACACAGATTCTGGACATTGCTTATAGTACTTTAAAAGTCAAACAGGTGGCATGACATTCACTAAAAATCTGGCCATGTAAATGTGAAATGCAGCCAAAAGTCTCTATTTTTATGTGGATTACGTCAAAAAGTGTCTATTTTTATGTGGATTACGTCAACTAACCCTTACGTATTACTTTCTGACCTTTTTTAATGCAGAGATGAGTATCCATAATACTCATAATAATAATAATCATTTTTCACATTATGAGGCATCCAGACCAAATTGCAATGTTTTTCAACCAGGCCAGGTGGTTGTGTGAACAGCTATCCAATATAATGTAACTCTATGACCACCTTTACAGCTCTCTGCTAGCTTGTAATTATATAATCTATTAAGGCTTATTTACATTTAAGTTTAAGTTCTCCTTAAATCTGTAAGGCATTGCATACTGAGCAGCCCAAGGTGAGCATTACAGCTATCTGCTAGTTTGTAATGATTTTTTCTATTAAAGCTTATTTATATTTTATTTTTAGTTCTCCTTAAAACTTTAAAATTTTGAGTATTGGGCAAAAAGAATGTACTGGACAGGCCATAAACCCGCTGAGTCATTGGAAGGGGGGTGGTGTGTCGATTTTGAGACACACCAGAGATGCTGTGGAGGCTTTTTAACTTTTCCTCAGCATCTCCACTGATGATTGGTCCCCTGAAACCTGGAGCATTTGTCACAAGTGTCACCTGTGGAGTGATTGGCTGTTTTAAGATCCCAGAATCCTCTGAGGCTATATAAAGAGAAAATCCTTCACCCCACCCTCCCTTAGTTTATTATAGCGACATCTAAATTAGTTTAATGATTATTTTGTTGCAACACTTTTGGCCAAAAACTGCAGGCTCCTGGCTGAATACGATGCATTAAGGTGGAGACGATTCTAATATTTATTATGGCATGGGGGCAACCTGCTGGGATTCTAATCAGAGGTTGGCTGGTTAACAATATATAAAGAGTTAAAAATAATTGTTGGTTTAATGTCAATTAAAGTTTTACAGCCATTTTCACTAGAGATGTCCGAACTTCGCAAAATCCGGTCCGCTCGAGGATCCGCAAATTTTCGGAAAAATTCGAAAATCCGTCCGCCAGCGGACCCGTTAAAATTAAAAATACCCTTAAAATACCGAGATTTTTCGTATTTTCGAAATTACGAGTTTTTACGTATTTTCGAAAATTTTCGAAAATACAAGTAATCCTCGGAATTTCGAATATTTTCGAAAATACGTATGTAAGGAATTAAGAGAAATCCTTGTATTTTCGAAAATTTTCGAAAATACGTGAAAACTCGTAATTTCGAAAATTTTCGAAAATACGAAAAGTCCGTGAATCGGAAGTTCGGAAGGCGGAAAATCCGGAAAAATCCGCCGTTCGCGAACGGGATAAGTCCGCGGCGGATCCGGGTTCGGATCCGCGAACTGGCCATCCCTAATTTTCACCATATCTCTGTGTCTGTGTTATTTATTCTATAAGAATGGGTATAAACCATCATCCCTACCCCATGCCTTTGTTTATATTTTCTGCCAATGTTTTGCATCAATTCAGCAGTGCCTTTTTCTATTTAATTCTCCTTGGGCAAAGAATGACGTGGCTGTATCCCTGACAAACATATGTACACACATTTCTCTTCTGCTAAGCGCAACCTATATTTGCTAGCGTTACAACAATAAATTAACCCAATTACCACTTACATCCCACAGCTCATATCTGAGAATGATATACATTGTGTCGGGTCCCTTGTTTACATTATTTCAAGGTAAGAGATGTCTACTATTTGGGCATATGTTTCCACAAATAAAACAATTATTTTACATATACCTGGGGCTTTGCGTTTTTACAGGAGTACTGTAAGGACACAACGAGACAAATGTCATAGAGCTGTGACTTTTTGCCCATTATCTAAAAAAGGGGCACTGAAACATTCATTTTTAAACATATAAAATGTGCCACTCTATGACAGAAAGTTATCCACCAGCCTTATTATGTTAAAACCTGCTATAGCTTACGCCAATCTGAAGGTGCATTTTAGTAAAAAATAGAAAAAAACATCACGTCATAATTAAGAATGAGGGTCGGCAGACTGGAAGATATTAAAATGTAACATTAAAGTATGCATTAAAAGTTAGAGCTAATTTAAAAATAGCAAAACCACATGTATGCCACGACAGGGAAAACAAAGAGTAGAAGAGCGAGACCTCAGAATCCCTTACATTAGATTAATAGACACAATTAGTGTCTCTAAGATAGCTGTCCCTATAATAGGTGAAAGCCCTAGGCACTAGGGTGCCCTGCTAGTTTAGATAGCAAAGATACATGGCACACATGGGATGCACATAAAACATACATATACAACACATACATTTCAGCAGAATACCACAGCAGGTGCTACTTCTGCAGCTACTGAGGCTACGATTTGCACAGGCTCATCAAAATTAGACAATACAACATTGGGTCAACTAGTTTCTTAAACATGGCAATAAGTTCACTTTTCACCAATGGCCTCCCCCAGATTTCTAACCAATAGGACACATTTGGAATGTGGTAGAATGGAAGATTTGCATGATGGATGTGCAGCCAAAAAATCTGCAGAAATTGTGTGATGCTATTATTTCAATATGGACCCAAATGAGGAATGTTTACAATGCCTTATTGAATCCATGCCCTGAAGAATTAAGGCAGTTCACTTCTGAAGGCAAAAGGTGTCTAGCCCGGTGCTAGCAAGGTGTACCTAATAAAGGGATGTGAATAAAGGTGCTCCTGATGGCCAGTCCCCCAATTATTTAGGTATATCCAAAGGTTTTCTGTTTCCAATCCTGCAACCAACTGTAGTAGTTTGTTACCTGTGGGATTGGATAATTTTGTGCCCTACATGTCTATTATTTGCCATGTGTATGCAAGGATGTAACTACCATGGGAGCAGACCCTGCAACCACAGGGGGGGGGGTCTTCTTTTTTCACTATAACAGGTACAGCCTCCTGCCAGAAAACCACTGTTCATGAAGCCAGGAGAGGGCCCTATTATAGTTTTACTGGGGGGGGGGGGGGCAGTGATCCCTAGTTATACCACTGTGTGTATGGCTACCTTAAACATTCACTTTCCCGACAATGCTGATTTCAGAAGTGAGAGTAGCAACGATCTGCTATTTTAAAACCCATTCACCTCCTTTATATTTTGCCACCATATCATCAGCCAGGGATTTTGTCCCTTTGATATCAATACATCCACATGCACATAAATACTTTAAAGGGGAAAAAAGAGCAGTATTTTTTCATCCCAGTGACCTTAATCTGCCAATTCAGCATTTTGTCTGTGTATAAATAAATACAACCCAAATACTGCCTTCCTGTTTGCAGGACCCCTAGTAGAGACCATTATGGTTTTGCCCTTGACCCAGCGCCTGGGTTGATTCAGTTGCTCAGTAGAGATCTGAGCATCTTTGACCCATCCAACAGCCAATCAGTAAAAATAACTTTTAGGAACATTCCAAGGAAGTGGTGCATCCTGGGAAGAAGAAGGACAGTTAGAACCTGAAATGTCAGCTCACTAATGTCAACAGCAGGGAACAGCAAAGGATATGAAATCAACTGATTTTTCAAAATGGGAGAGAATATGTAGAATAACTAAGAAGACATTACACAGACTAACAATTTATCGAATATTGATAATTTCCACTGAACTGTCCCTTTAAGCAAACTGCCACGAATAGAACTGCTTGTACAAGTCTAATTTTTGGTTACATGGCCAATGTTTACCAATAATTTCACCAACATGCTCAGTTTATTGTGTGATGTGTGAGGCAGTTCCCTTTCAATCTTTATTTTCTGGCTTTCACTTTGTTTTTCTTATTACACAACAACTAAATCCTTCTTCTATACTTCCTAGATTGCTAAAACAGTTTTCTCTATTACACCTGTTCTGTAGCATAAACTGTGCCTACCTATCATATCCTCTCTACATGGGAAAGGTATAATTAGCCCCACAACGCTGCAATTCCCTGATGACTTGCTTTGTGTTTTATAAAAGGCATAATTATGAAGCCAACAATAAACGAAACTCTAAAGTCTTCAAACAAGGATATGCATTAAGGCAGAGGAGAGCTGCACAAAATCTCTTAACTTGGAAAAGATGCTCAATAGGAAAGACACTTTAATAAATGGGTTTCACTCTATAATATAGGCGCTTCAAGGCATCTCATATTCAATTGTGTTAATATAACAAACACCTACTGTGTACGAAGAAACAATCATCTTTGTTGATTTAAAAAAGCCTAATACCCAATGCCAATGCATTTTAAGAAATCTGCTAAGTTTTTAAGTCTAAGGCTAGTTTCACACAAATGGTATGTTTTTGCTCAAGTAATTTTTCTTTAGCAGTTACCAGGCTTTTTTGACCGGTCGCCATTGATAAAATGCTACATTTACTACATCTGGATCCCCTCACAAGTCCGAGGCTACTATTAGGCAGAGTGAGACTTTTGTATCAGGCCCTGTGAGTAAAAAGGGATGCTTAGATAAAAAAATCCCCACAAATCTATGATGCGTAGGCAATGCAAACATGTAGACGTTCGTATTACCAGGATTCACGCTCATCGGGAGGAAGGGTCATGCTGGTGTACTCGCAGGTGGCCTAGAGTACCTGTGATGTGATCCTGCCTCAGCCTGCTTGCTATCATATCTTTTTGCCATAGTAAAATAAAAATTATATTACCATCCACTGGGGGCAACTTTTATGTACCAGTCTGTGTGGGTAACTTGCATGTACCAGTCATTGTGGGTAACTTTCATATACCAGTAACTGTAGGGAGCTTGCATGTACCAGGCACTGTGGGAAACTTATATGCACCAGTCATTGTGGGAAATTTGTATGTACCAGTCATTGTGAGCAACTTATATGTACCAATCACTGTGGGAAACTTATATGTACCAGTCACTGTAGGCAACTTATATGTACCAGTCACTGTGGGCAAATTGCATGAACCAGTCAATGTTGGCAACTTATTTGTACCAGTCACTCTAGGAAACTTATATTTACCATTGTCTGTGGAAAACTTACATGTACTACTCGCTTTGGACAATTTATATTTACCAGTCACTGTGGGCAGCTTAAATGTACCACTGTGGGCAATTTATTTGTACCAGTCACTCTGAGCAATTTACCAGTCTCTGTTAGGATAGCCCTCCAGTTCAGCAGACACTGTTAGGTCAGCCCTCCAGTTCACCAGCCAGTGTTGATAACTGCGGTGGGCTAAAGGGTTTAGCAGCCACCGTTAGGCCAGCGCTCCAGTTCACCAGCAAGCTTGAAGTCAACCCTTCAGTTCACCAGCCAGTGTTAATTATGCGCACCGCACCAACTTCTACAAAAGTTAACCTTCTACAAATGCTAACCTCCACAAGCCAGACCTACTTTCTTATGTGCCACAGGAAGATATAGGGGTCAACTTGAAAAAGTTTGGCTCAGGTGCCAAAAGGTCTAGATGCTCCCCTGCCTCTCAGTTATCATTACAATATTATTTGTGTGGAAGTAGCCTAAATCTAATTATACAGTATATTGGTTTAATTAAAAAAATAAAGCAGAATGGTTCACAATGTATGTTCGGCTTGGTAGGACCTTACTTACAGAGCTGGTGTACTAGGAAAATAAACACCAGGAAGAAGCAGTGATTGGAAATAATGGCTCAAAATAAAACAAGCATTTATTCTAGTCCTATTTATTCTAGGGTGAGGCCACACTACAATGCGCTCTTGCACGTTTCCGGTGTGCAAGTGTGCATTGCCAAGCGCGTAAATTGTGATTGTGCAATGATGCGCAATTGGAGCGCATACCTTTGTGCAAAAAATGCAGATCGCATTTGCTCCGATTAACGAATCACATGCCCAGCTCACTAGTGCGGCCACATCAATTGTGCCACACTAGTGTGCGATTGTCATTGCCTGTATTAAAATTAATAAGGTATCTATTACATGGCACCACCATATTCAATGCCCACAAGATATGGACACCCTTGTACATTCTGCAGTATAATTAATTATCAGTGGATGCGCTGCTGCAAGTAGAGAAAACAATTTATGTGACACGAGCCTAAGTCTTAATAAACACGGGGTAATCTAGTCATCATTTTTCAGACTGTCAAAATACTGAATAATGGATTGATCTTCCAATCACAAAATGCACAGAAATACTCCTATTTTCAATGGGAGAAAAAAGAAACTAGTCTGATAAATGATTGCACTGGGACTGCCTCTCCTGGTTCTACCTGACTTTTCTTCCTTGCAGAGCCTGCCTTCGCATTAGTTAAATACCGGGTTGTGGTAGGGGCAGCTTTATAAAGCCAACTTTACAAGGTTTGTTCTGCTGAATTAGGTTATATCCAGGGATGAGGACCTAGCAGTTTAGGTCCTCAAATTACAATAGGTACTTTTAATGTAAGTTGGGTGGGAGGTTTAACTGCCCTTTGACCTATAAAGTCAAATTCATATTAAAGAACATTTTCCTACATTATAACAGAATATCTGTTGTATTTAATAAGATCAACTGGACTTGAAGTTTAGTTCTTGAAGACGTTTCGCTAGTCATCTGACTGGCTTTCTCAATTCAGAATGACTTGTACAAGAATCTGTGGCAATTATGTACCCTGGAAAATCCCAATTAGCATATTAGCATATTAACACCTCTTAGCCACTATGCAATCACACCCTTAACACCTGGCTGTGATATGCTAATTGGGATTTTCCAGGGTACATAATTGCCACAAGATTCTTGTACAAGTCATTCTGAATTGAGAAAGCCAGTCGGATGACTAACGAAACGTCTTCAAGAACTAAACTTCAAGTCCAGTTGGTCTTATTGAATACAACAGATATACCATGACCTGGATGAATGAGAACCTTCACAAGCATTATAACAGAATATTTTGAATAAAATGTTGCCTTTCTAAATTGATTCGGAACCAGAGATACAACTGTGCCACAATGCAATCGCACCTTGCATCAGAATGTCCCTAACACCTGTCTGTTATATGCTAATTTGGACTTTCCAGGGTACTTAATTGTAAACAGATTCTTGTACAAGTCATTCTGAATTGAGAAAGCCAGTCGGATGACTAGCGAAATGTCTTCAAGAACAAAACTTTAAGTCCAGTTGATCTAACTGAATACAACAGATATTCCATTGTACAATTCCATACCATTCCATTGTGCAATTACATACCATTCCATTGTACAATTCCTGACCTTACCATTGTACAGTTCCATACCATTCCATTGTACAGTTCCATACCATTCCATTGTACAATTCCATACCATTCCATATCATTCCATTGTACAATTCCATACCATTCCATATCATTCCATAGTACAATTCTATACCATTCCATTGTACAATTCCATACCATTCCATATCATTCCATAGTACAATTCTATACCATTCCATTGTAAAATTACATACCATTTCATCCCCAAATTCTTCACTATCATAGAAACAACAAATATACATTAACTTCAATTGAATCCTTTCAAAAATTAATTTGACTTTATAGAAAACTTTTATAAATATGGCACATAGACACACACTAGCCACCAACCACAAAAAGAAAGTTACTATATGGATAGAAACAAATGAGCAGCAAATCTAGTGCTAATGAAGCCATAATGACAGCTACTTAGGTGCTTAGGTGCTATTCAGGTGCTTCTCAAGACTAAAATTTAGCGGGATGCAAAACACCCAGGCTCTTCATTAGTATTCCTTACTTGGTTCTTGTTGTGCAAACACTTCTCTGTTCCCAGCCTAAAAGCTTACAGAAGATCTCTAAACATGCACTCTGATAGGTTACAATTCTGACACACTAACTATATAAGTAACTACATAAGTGACATTTTACCTCCTGTCAACATATCAGGCTCCCTAGCCATTCACCCTCTCCATGAAATTACTGGCAATGAAAACTCCTAGCAACTTAATAACCATTCAGAAAACTAAGCATTTTACCTAAACATCTAGAGAAAACCATAAACACCAGCTCTGTAGAAATATCCTAAATAGATTCAGACACTAACCCAAGGTGCACGTGCACCTTTACTCCACAGCAGCCATACCAATGTTCTGTTTAGAATGAAGGAACCTTTACAGAGAACTATTATGATAACCATACAAGCCTTTCATTTATAGATCAAGCCCTCTGTTCCATATATTTGATTAAATGTGATATAGACTGTGGTGCTTTTGTATCTTAACTGCTTTTTATTTGCTGGGGATTAGCCCTAGTAACAAGCTACTGCTATGAATGACAGACAAATATTAGCAGGAAAGGGCTTTAATAAAGGAGTAAATATATATATATATTAATAAAAAGAAAAAGCAGCTGTATAATTGATCTTTTTTTCTGATTTTTAGGCTGAAGAATACCCAGTATTGCAGGCTGGAGAGAGGATAAGCAGAAAGTGAAATAACTCTAGAATAAACGGCAAGTTCACAAGGTATTATAAGAAAATGTATGTAAGTTACCCTTTACTATAGAAACATATGAAATGACTTGACAATCTAAAAAGTGATACTAAGTAACTAACTAACTAACCTAGCAACCCAGCTATATGAACATAGCATTACTTATGACTGCAAATATATGGGCCAGACAGAATCTAACACAATGTATAATAATGCTAATTTTCCAGTTATGTCAGCTTCGTTCATGAATTATTTAGTGTGATTGCAATCTGTGGGTTAAGAAAAAATATCTGTATGACAAGTTGATACAAGAAATAACACATCCATACCATATAAAAACATCTCTTTTATATATATATATATATATATATATATATATATATATATATATTATATATTAATAGTTTAATATTAATCCCTGTTGTGCAGAACTAAATCATTAACATATTTGCTAATCACTATATAGTAAATCTTTAGGTCTGATGTGTTTTGGGGAAACAGGAAAGGTTATGTGAATGACAAAGGTGCCAGTCGATCAATAACAATCATACGTTCACCACTTGAAAACACACAGACCTTGGCTACCAAGGAGAATCTTGAATGCTGATCTGAAAAAACATTAGTCTGTTTCTTTATTCTGTGCCTCTGTGTGGTGCATGACTTTCATTACAAAATACTGACTGACTGCTGTGCTTAATAAATACTAAAGCAACTGTTACGCTAACTGCACCAGAGGCTGTGGTAGTCCATGGTTGTGAATTATCATTTATTCAAATAAATGAGACATTAAATTAAAAAACTACGTTAAAATACAAAATATATGCAATAGGTATACCATATATTTATATGTTTAAAGACGCACACCATGGGATAGTACCTGGCCAATTTACTGTCACAATCAGGAGTTGCCCTGTTTCTAAATTTAAAGTGCCCACCTCCTACTGTAGTTCCCTGTGGTTACTTTTCCCATAGATTTGCCCTTT